>JAVRKA010000004.1:7502500-8102500 GCA_034508555.1 Venustoraphidia nigricollis | reverse complement strand
TAGTATCTATAGTTATTGTGTTAAAAATAAGAAATATGCGAGATTAAACTTAAAATGCATTTGTCCCAGTAATCGTCGGTGGTGACGGTAATTGGTCCGTGACGGCGTTTATGATGTACCAGTGTCCGTCATAGTAAAATTATTATGTTTTTGAAGGACTATCCTCAAAATTGTACTAAAAATATCCTCATCAATGTCCTAATAACACAATTAATCTATAACACTTTTAATATATGGTGTATGCAAAGTATAGTGTCGGGAACAAAGTAAGCACTTACCTTAACCAAACCACTACGTAATAACATCAAATCGTATCTTTCGACAACACTGATTTTTGAACAATTTTAAAACTATACTGCCGCTAGCAATATAGTAACCATTTTAAACAAACAAAATATTTAGATTTTGAAATTCAAACCTAAATAATGAGTTAAACGCTAGTTGTCCTCAGATGCTTAATATTAGGCAAAATTGTCGTTTTGTGACGATCATTGGGTCACTGACGGGCATTGGTACTTTTACCTTATTTCGTGCAAAATTTTTATTTTTAAAGAAAAATTCTGAAACAAAATTTTAAAAAAAATGACATCATACGCGTTAAAGATAATCTTAATCCATCAATCTATATATGTATATAAAAGGCGATGTATATGTATGTAATCTTCAAAATGGCTGGATCGATTTTGATGAAATTTTCAAGCAATCTTAGCGCAGCGGGAGATCTCGTGAAGTTTAGTAGCGATCGGATCAACAGATTTTTTTTTGTTTTTTAGCAATTTTGATTTTTCTTCTTTTTTTGAATATTCACAATAAAAAGCGATTAAATTCGCGCAAAATTCAATATACGTTGAGAATTTTATGGTTATGTTTCTCATCTAATCATAATATTATTCACATTTTCACATAAAATGTAACAATAACAAAATTGTAACAATAATATAAAATCTGCTGGAGCACATAATAATCTATCTTTAACAGACTATCTACAAATCCGAGCGAAGCCGGACCAGGGCGCTAGTATCATATTTATAATTTATTTACATTTATATTATAAACTAGCGGCCCAGTCCGACTTCGTCCGGGTGTAAATGTAATATATAGGATATAAAAGATGAGAATCATTATCATTAAATTCTCAACGTGTTTTGAATTTGCGCGAATTCAATCGCTTTTGTTTGTGAATGTTCAAAAATCGAAGAAAAATCTTATTTCCCAAAAAGAAATTTAAAAAATTCTGTTGAACCGATGGCTACCAAACTTCAAAAGATCACCCGCTGGGCTAATCTAAAGATTGTCTGAAAATTTCATCAAAAATAGTCTATCCGTTTGGAGTCCATAGATTACATATACATCGTCTTTTATCTATATAGATTATTAAAATGTAAAAAGTGGTTATTGTGACATCACGATACTAGTTGGAAATATAGTATTGCGAAGTTTTTTGTAGTTATTGATATGTTCTTTAACATTGTAGAACATATTTTTGTTCTATCATCAATAGTTTCCGCAACGCATGCGACGAAAGATGTTTTATGACATTTTTTTTACACCTTGGGTTACGTTACTAAAGTTTTAGTAAGGATCCCTAATATTTTCTAGCAATAAATATAGCCTATGTTACTCAGGGTGAATGTAGCTTTCTAATGGTGAAAGAATTTTTTTAATCGGCACAGTAGTTTTTGAGTTTATTCATTACAAACATACAAAAATATTAGTATGATAAATAAATAACATGCCGCTTTAACGTGTTTCTTTTTGCGGACAATTGTTACTTTTAGCGTTGATTGTACCGATTCAACTGCTTGTCTGAGAAATTCTCTATTCTCTATGTATAGTCGTTGACTGGTTTAGTAAGAGATAAACCACTCAACGTCTATACATAGAATGTCATGCCGAGTCGGCGACACAGTCGACAGGAAACGTTTCGTCTGTAATTGTCCTAAGGTTAGTAATATAAAGCCACGTGATTACCAAATCTGTTTGATAGTGAGAAGATTTACATTCTGTATGGATAATCATATAAACCAAGCACAAAACAGGATGTCCAGTTTATTCTGACATAAGTAACACATGTCCTTGCAGTCGGATTTTTTATTTTTTAAATAATTTGGTTCACTTGAAGTTTTATATAATTATTTTTTATTGAGAATAATAGCTATTGTCTGCTATAAGCGTATGAAAAATATCTTCTAATATTATTTTTTATAGTTTGAGTCTTAACACTTTCGAGTATCATAGAATGGTTCAATTAATAGTTTCATTAGTGTATTTGCCATATGGCAACATACACTATTGGCGTCGGTCGGATGGCGGGACCTAGGGGTCGGACCAAAATTTCTCGACGTTTCATAACCTTCTAAGCACTTTGGCACCATTTTTGGGAAAATTATATATATATGTATATATATATATATTTATATATATATATTTATATATATATATATATATACGTGCGGGCTATAACTTTCGAAAGAGTTAATTGATTTTAATGAAATTTGGCACACATGTTGGAATCCATCACCGCACGAAGCCTATTTAAAATGGGCCCAATCGGATCATTTTACGGGTGGTTTTAAGGGGTTGAAAAAAGTTTTTGGGCCCAAAAATACCGAAAAAATTCGCAGAATCGTTTCAAAATTGAAATTTACTCTTTTAGTAGCAATTAAAATGTGCTCCCGAAATTTGAAAAAAATCGGCCCGCCAGGGTCGAATTTACAAATTTTATGAAACACTAGTATGCAGATAGTGAGTTATTTACTGAAAGGTGTATTTAATTTGGTGTAGATGTTCGATGATAATAATCTTGCAATTAAGAAAAAAACTGTTAATTTAAGGGGTGTATTAAGGGGTAAATTTTTTTATTTTTACCAAAAAACTTAAATTCATGTAATAAAACCAGACTGCCTGTATTAGCAAATACACTATATTGTCGGCAGGGTTTGGGCACTGCGACCCGGGGTTTTTTTACAATTTGCCTTCCCAAATTACATTTAAACATATACGATGTATATATTTTTGTTATCACCTTTTAATATTCTTCATTTTGATACCTTATTGCAGAGGTTCCCAAAATTTTCGGTTTTCGACGCCCTTAAAATATCAGAATTTTTCCGCGGCGCCCCAAGTCAAAACATTGGTTATCTCATGGTTATCTTATGGTACTAATAGTTTTTCTTCATTTCCAATTCAGAAACTCATTGATAGATCTCTACTTCCGATATTATTTGCAATTTTATTTAATAAATAATCAAAACTTTTCACGGCGCCCCAAGAAAACAGCCGCAGCGCCCTGAGGCGCCGAAATTTTGCGGCTCTCTTATGACGACACCGCGGCGCCCCGGGGAGCTGCAGCACACATTTTGGGAATCACTGCCGTATTGGATTCATTTGGAGAAAAAAAAACATTCCTACCACACATTATGGCACCTAAAATCCGCCATTTTGATTTTTTTTGACATCACCTATCCTAGGACACTTGGGTTATCGAGACAAATCCAACGGTACTTTGATTTTAGAAATCCGTCCAGCCGTTTGGATGATGCGAGGTAATAAAGAATATTACATACATATGGATACGCGCAAAAAAAGTAACCCTTCTTGCCAGTCACGATATTCTGGCTCTATGTGGCACAATAAAATGGACACCCTGTCGGTGGAAGTCTGTATGTACAATATCATAAAACCAATAGTCAGAAGTTAGCTGCATTCAGCTCATAGTTTATTAACAAACAAAGTTGGACTAACACATTACGACCACCAAAACAGCATACTAACAATAACTACATGCAGATAGAGTGTTTCAGAGCGAAGTGTTACACGTAAGGATAGTTAAGTGCACTTAAGGTTAGATTTTAAACTGACTAATATAATTAATAAGATCGTTCAAACTTCAAAGGATGCAACCATGCTTGAAACCTAACCCTACTGCCAGACTATGCTCCTCGCACTACTCATCGCGCTGTCGCGATGTTGCCCTAAGCGGCCAGACACTGCTGTACTCGCGACGCTCCGCACTCGGCTTTCGCCTTTCGGCAATGGAGGTCGATACTGTGGCAGCGTGCGCACTATGCCTTTATAGCTAGCGTACTGAGTGGCGCGGGAGTATGTGGCCGGCTTACTCGTGCTTTTATTGCCGGTCCTTTGACTCGCGCATAAAAAACCGACAATCGAGGGAGCACTGAGCATGACGAGGAACATGACGTGCGGCATGACGAGTAACGCGGCCACACAACGTCTCTGCCTCCTTTCCTCGCTACTTCCCACGCCACTCGTCGAGTGTGTGGCTGAGGCTTAACGATAACCTGACAGAATAGTTTTTTTCTTTATACCTTGTTGAAAGTACGTACTTTGGTTTCGATTTGAAGGCAGAACGCTTAACAAACAATAAAAAAATAAAGAACTTTCGAAAAGTATGCAAATTATTCTTAAATTAAAAAAATAATTATTTTATTAACTCAAGACTGTTGAAACGCTCTGAATTTAAGCCAAAAATAGGGCTTTGGCTGATAGCTGATTGTAGACTTATTCGTCAACATTTTGCAAAAATTCTTTCTCTATAAAGAGCAAATCTAGGTCTTTAATGGACTACTTTTGTAATTTATGTACGATTTACTAGAAAAAATTTAGCATTAATTGTGCCAAAAAACACACGTTTTCAATGTCACACTACGGCCTTATTCGTACTTATTTCACGAAATTGTTCCATCACAAACCTAAAATGACTCTTCCTTTTACGGAAAAGTTTGTTTTTAAATCTTCAAAATATTTCCAAAATTTAGAGTAATCAACTGACAGCGGCACTCTTGCAACAGCATTTTTTAGCCTCATAGTGTAGCTTAAATTCCGATAGCCTTAAGAATAATTTCCATAATTTTCAAAAGTTCTTTATTTTTTATTGTCTGTTTTTGTATTACATTATTAGGTAGTAACTATTTTACGGAAATATTTATTACCTAGAAAGGAGCCTATAAAGTCTTTCCATGAAATTTGAGGCTAATCTGGCGATTTGCAAGTCAATTTTGGAGTAATATAGGTACAAATTTTACAAAACACTCATCAATTTTATGGGGAGGATTTTTGTGTTGAACAGTGTAGTTCAAGCAGTTTTCGTATTATGTGAGCAGATCTGGACTAGATCGACAAGTAACCGAACAAATGCCCAATCTGCCAAAAGCATAATCATACTTTATTCAAAAACTGATGAACAGGGTAGAATGAATAAAATTTGAATTTAATTTATAGAAAAATTGAGATCGCAAAACCAAAAAATCTCTAATTAAAAAAATATTACTTTTTTGTACTCACTGCAGTTGTAAAAAAAATACATTATAAACTGGGGTTGGTCAAAAAAATTACTTGGTAACAAAATAATGGTCAGTTCGACTCTGTATATAAGTAATTTGAAAAATAGCAAAAATGCGTTGATTAAGAGTTTTAAACGCATCACGTATTACAATTTAGTTAAATGCTTGGTTTAATAAAATGGCATTCACTTTAAAAATGTTTTTAATTTCAGCTTTTAGCTTTTCATTGCTTTTTAACAAATTCAGATGGAAATGACTCAGCTTCAATCGAATATTTTTTTTTATTTTTTTTTTTTTTGTTAAAGCAAAAAAATATACTGCGTATTCGCTCGCTCGCTTGTCCTGGACGAAGCTGCTATTTTTTGTAATAGTTCTAGCTGAGAAGAATCGGCTCTCCACAATAGTTGATACTGGTAACTGATAGTTGACATTACCTTAAGTGACTGTTTACTAGCTGTTCAACATGCCCTCTTTTTACCCGCAATCGAGAAGTTGGGTGTGTGCAGTGCATGTAAAATGCACTTACGTTTCAGTAATCTCTAATTTCTATGCAAAGTCTTATTCAATCTTTGACGTTAATGCCTCAATGTACTATTCTTACCAAGTGACTTTTAGTCAAGTTTTTACATTTCATTGGATTTAAACAAACTATTTAACATCAGATAAAAACGAGATAACTAGCATAAGTTTGACACAAATTTTTGTACAGAAAAAATTAAATTTGAAAAAAAAAATATTGAGCAAGCCTAATTTGTCAGTATTTTTAACATAGGTTTGTAATGTAATAATAATAATAATAATTTAATAAGAAGTTAAAAAGATTTAGCGAAACGTCGCAAATATTTTAATTTAGTTTATCTATATTAAAATTGAATTGTCCAATTTCCCGTTAAAAAATAAAAAAAAATAAAAAAAGTAATAATAATAATAATGCGTTAAACGTCCGTTTCTCGACTTTATGTCATAATAGACGCCATTCGCACCATTACTATTTTCCATCTACCACACTTCCCGTTATTTTTCTACATTTTTAAAACTTCAACTTATGTAATAGCAATGGGCGAATGAAGGAATTATAGGAAATTAGGATAAGGTAGGTAATTTTTGAACTAGGAGTTTGATAGGTAATCGGTCATGGCCTCAAATAAGTAACCATCTCGATATTTATCTGGAATTAGTTGAGGGAAACCATGGAAAACCTCAATCAAGATGGCCGGTACAGGAATTACCGTTTCTCGGCGAGAGGCAGTAGGAAAAAGTCCCAGCCACATCTGCCCCCGCCGAGATTCGAACCCGTACCTCCCGAATGCGAGTCTAGTGCTGTCACCACTACTCTACCCAGCTCGGTATATAGGTTTGTAAAGTAAAACCTTCAAAATGTTAATTTGCCTTCCCATAATTCGAAATCTCGTGACGTGCCGTAAAGAAATATTGACGAATATTTAGTTTTTTTTTTAAATGTAAGCCACATTTTATGTAGCTTAAATAAATACAGTAACAAAATGATTTTTGCGACCACAGTTCGAAATTTCGCGAAAGCATATTTTACGACCTGAGGATGGGGTGTCAACTTAAACCTTTTAATTTTTATAGTAAAAATATACTTGAAATGCTGAAAAGCATAAGTTTCGCAATTAGTTGAAATTTGTTATGGCCCACCCTGTACATTACAATTTTAAATAAAACGAAAACTTAAGCGGAAATTTTACAGCCGGCGGAAATATCACAATGAATAATTTTGCTGAGATACGTATTATTATATTTTATTACTGAATTATTTTTATCATTGAAATGAAACATAGCGTGTATAAATTATGTATTTTATGACAAGTGAACGTTAATAAAAATTGTGGGTAAGAGCGGAATGTTCCCGGGCATCCCCGTTACAGGAATCAAGGTTGGGAGAGTTGGGTACACCCCGAGGAATACCCACCTCGTAAAACTGATATTTAATTATTCATGTGAGACTGGTTTTTATCTAAGATTCTCCGAGGCTCGATATTTCTATCAGCCATTAAATATGGTCAGTGCATTAAGCGAATAAAAAGAAAAAGGTGCATTTACTTATGTGCGTGCGACAGAAGTTATACTTCTTTGGCGTGATCGCAAAACTGATATTCACATTTTCGTTAAAGATGTACATTGATAAAATAAAATAGGATATCTAGTAGAGTTGTTTAACTCAGATCTGAACCGGTTCAAAGAACCGACTCCGACAGAAGATCCGTGAGAGCCGACTCACTTTTTTTTGAGCCGACGGATCAACGGATCCGCATAACTCAGTGAAACACTTAACGCACAGAAGCACATGTTACACTTACGTATCAGTTCTTGCTTTGATGCATCTGTCAGCTCAAATGACTCATGCATCACATGCTTGGCTATGCATTCTTGATTCTATACAGGTCGTGATATGATTGACTGAACTAGGTAACTCAGTGGCAGACTGCAGTAACATATTCAGAACTCGGCTCTTTTTGAACCGGTTCAATGAGCCGGCTCACATACGGGATCCAGATGCAAAGATGCAGATCACTAAAAAGACCCGTTTTTCCCATCTCTAATATCTAGGGAGCTGATAAATGTAGTTAAAAGTCAGCCTGTTCACTTCGAGTAGTACTTATTTACTTTGAATAATAGGTGAACAACTCCATCAGCGCATTTTAACAGAGAAATGAGACATGTCATATATGAATACAAATTAAAACTATACAGTCTTGTATAATTATAATAAATAGCTGCGGCTAATTAAAATCAATTACTGCGGTTATTAAATTGAATATTTAACCCGAGTAACCCTGACTGCTGGTGACATAAAAACACAAATGCCCGAAATATTTATTATAAATTGAAGCACCATGTTATTTTACATCGTTCCATTGTTATAGAAAATGTTAAAAATATAAAGCGTAGTAAAGCTACTTCAACTATGCTTTCCAACCGCTTACTTCCTTGTTTCATGAAGGAAAAAATGTATTCTTTATATTTTTTGAGCTTAATTTAAATACATATTTTTCGCATACAAAGCAGTAAAATACCTTTACTTTAAAATGTTTTATAGCGGTTGAATGTTAAGTAGTTTTGCAGATTAACAAAAATTCTAACACTGGATTCAGAAGAAAGAGAATTATAATAACATCTAACTTATCTCCTTTTTTAATCAGCTGAATAATCATATTATGCAAAATATTTTAATTTATAAATAATAATGAAAAATTGATTTTGAATTTGTGTAAAAAAATCTTCAAACCAAAATATAGGTATGTTATTTAAGGTAAAGTTTCGATTTAATAGGGATGTTGATTGTATTCAAATAAAAACATAATTTTAACGAAAAGTAGTAGTTTCTATAATAGAAAAACTAAAAAACACTATATGTTTCCTTATTTTTAAAGAATTGAATTAATATTTAATAAATAAAACCTAATAAAATCACTCTCAAGTCAGTGACAGCAGACACCAATCAGAGCGCATGACGTCATATGTTCAGCCGCTGTCAAAAAACTTCATTGTTTGGTTAATATTTATTGTGTAATTTATTATTATTTGTTTATAGGAAACGTCAAATTACATGTAACTATAGCAACGACTACGAAACAACTTTTCATCACCTCAGTGTACTAACGTTTATAAGCACAGAATACGCATCTATAGGATGGTAGCTTCCGTGTAAACTTTTGAGCCTCCTTTGGTATGAACAGGTGACGTCACGCGGCGAGTATTGGCGTTTTGGACCGAAATTTGAAACGGGATTTAAAATACATGACTTTTAAGGCTTGAGTTGTATTTAAATAAAAATAATAAATATTTGTGGCAATATTAGGTACTTATGCCCGATTTAAAACACTTTCCCAAAAATTTTCAACATCCCTATTTGATGTCTATTTACGATATGATACAGACAATCGTAAAAACCAAATTATCAATAATTATCATACAACTATTTTTCATACTTTGTCTTTGTCCTACAATATAGTAAGCACCCCGCCTTAAAAAATAGTTTGCTGTTGTTTTTGATTATTTAGACGATTGAGCAAAAAAATGGAAAAATTATATTTTTATACTAAAATGGTTTAAACAAATATTATTAGTATTACTGCTTAGATTTCTTATAAAATAGGTCAGGAACCAGCGTGTAATTATCAAATAATAACATGCACGAAAACTAATCGAAGTCATTAGACATGACTACAATTTTATACACTGATTTTGCTCTCGCTTTTATATACGAGATACAACTTAATTTGTACTACTTTACACTTAATTATGTGCCGAGTGTTTGTAAAAAGTTGGAACTGCAAATATTCAATTCATTATCAGAGTTATTACTAAGGACTTTTTGCCACGTCAACTAGCTGAAAAACCTAGTTGATTCTGTTAACTAGTTTATCATGTTATACGTATAAAAATGACAGTTGGTATATTTAATAGACTTCGACACTAGAGATGGGAAAAACGGGTCTTTTTAGTGATCTGCATCTTTGCATCTGGCTCCCGTATGTGAGCCGGCTCACTGAACCGGTTCAAAAAGAGCCGAGTTCTGAATATGTTACTGCAGTCTGCCACTGAGTTGCCTAGTTCAGTCGATCATATCACAACCAGTATAGAATCAAGAATGCATAGCCAAACATGCGATGCATGAGTCATTTGAGCTGAGAGACGCATCAAAGCGAGAACTAATACGTAAGTGTAAAATGTGCTTCTGTGTGTTAAGTGTTTCACTGAGTTACGCAGATCCGTTGATCCGTCGGCTCAAAGAAAAGTGAGTCGGCTCCCACGGGCTTCTGTCGGAGTCGGCTCTTTGAACCGGTTCAGATCTGAGTTACACAACTCTATTTGACAGATCACCATGAAAGTTGGCACGTATAATATATATATTTTTTTATGGACAAGGTTTTTATGGTATCCACTTTGTAGTAACTCGCCATACACGATGCAACCGAAAGCTCCATTACTGTTGTTGCTGTCGTGTTTTATCTCGATCGCATGCAAAGCCGCGGGTTAACTTGAAAGACCGCTATAGGTAGAACCGTTGCGAAAAACTAACTGTGCCATGTCAACTAGTTGAAAAATCAGTTAATTTCGTTAACTAGTTTATCATTTAACTGTAAAAAACGATGGGGGGTGTCGCGAAAAACTGTTCGTACTTCGAGTCTTTTGGATTAAAGCAAAACGGAATGGATAATTTCTTCGACTTATAGTCCACACTCACTGAATCGACTCGGATCGGCTCGGTATGCCAGTGTATACACTGAATATTGCCGAGTCAATCCGAGTTGACTAGTGCGTGGGAACTTATACTTAATGGATCCCAAAACAATCAGCCGTGCCGAGTCGGTCCGATCATGATCTGTGGGTGTGGACATGTAGAAAGAATTTCAACTTAGCGAGATTCGAGTTATAGAGTTTCTATTATACATACTTATATAAGAATAATAATAATATATTTCCAAATTCCTCTAGGAGTACATAAAGTATACACATGATACCTATGTTTACCTACAGGACCTATAAGGGGCACCAAGTACCCGTACATAGGTTGGTCCTTAACTTAAACAAAATAGATTAATAAACTTTTAAAAAAAAAGAAACAAAAAGTGTGAGAATATCCTCACTTTCATATAATTTAGAATTAGTAATTAATAATATTTGAAGAATATAACGAATAGGTAATAAGGTGCTTTTAGTTTATTTAAATCGCAATAGTTTTTATATAGTTTTTCACTGTATTTTTAATCACTTTTTTACTGCAAGTTAGATTTTTAGCGCTATTTGGCAGATGGTTAAAGTACTTTATTGCGTAATAGATGTAACTTCTTTGACCAATTGTTAATATGTTCTTTGGTAGTCTAATACTTTTGTGACGTGTGTTATTTGAGTTATCCATAAATTCAATTCTAAGTTCACTGTATTGAAAAACAATAGCATTCAAGATAAAGATTTTCCTAATATCAAGGGGTCTGTTTCGATCTTGTTCATCTATTCCCATTATTTTTAGGATTCTCTTTTGTAGCCTTAATAATGTATATAGCACCGTATCATACAGTCCACCCCAGCCAATAATTCCATATGTTGCAACACTGTGGAAAAAGAAAAAAATATAAATATGCTTCAATCTTAAGATTATTAGCACTACTTATTATAAATATACAATTTTGTATTCGTAATATATCATGAAAAAAACGTCGTCATCGAACACACTGTATGAGCTGTTTCTAAAACAGTCTGTAAATGTTCGAGCCAACCTTTATAATGTACGTATCTACCATAGGTACCAACATTTAAATATAATGCCAAACCCTTCTTGCAGAGAAAATTAAAACTTAATATTCGAGTGCGAGCGAAAGATAAGCGATGCCCAACGTCGCCCTGTACGACGGCAGCGCCGTTCTACGACACATTCGCATACTGGAAACGACGTCACTTCAGTGGCGTGCCTCACCCTCGCAATCTTGTTAATATTGAAACTGCCATCAGTGGCGAAAGAATATTTTAAGAGTAGGGCTCAAAATATTTTCTTACAAATAACAAAAATATTAACAGATTCCCTGTCCACAGCTCGGATATTGGCTTTGTTCACATCTCCTCATACGTCCTCAGCCCACATACAGTGGCGGATCCAGGTCTGGGGGGGGGGGGGCTCGAGAGTTAAAACCTCGAAAGTCCAGTTGAATTGATTCATTGCAACTGCTCATTGAAAGTTTTCAGTGCAAATTTTTTTCTTCAGTAAAGTTTGTGTGAATACATATTTGAATTCAACGGATAGATTTTTTTTACAAATGCTTTATTATATCCTATTATAAACCATTACAATATAAGTAACGGTACATAAAAATAATGATTTTTTCATGTCACACTTTGGAGTATTCTTGTCTTGTTTGGGGAAAAATGTATTCTGGAATTTAGCTAGAAATGATTTTTTTACTGTGGCTCTGGTGGGGGGGGCTTTAGCCCCCGTAGCCCCCCATCTGGATCCGCCACTGCCCACATATGGACTGTATGCTTAGTAATAGATTGTAAGGCTTGTATTAAATTAAACTTGAACTCAATGGCATAGTTTATTGATGGACTTGATAGAACGGATAGTTAGCTAAAAAAATATGTTGGGACATGAGAAAAAATTTATAATTTGTATTTATATACGGCTTACAAGAACTAAAAAAATGAAGGTAAAATTTAAAGAAAACGACTGACCTTGGAGCAGACTTCCGTATTTTAAGCTGGACAGTGAACCTCTTAAGCTTTAGATCTAAAAATTGTAACAGACAATTTTCTGTTTGCTTAATTACAGTTTTGCGAGGACACTGTGGTCGGACCCGCATAGGAAGGGTTCCGTACCACCGTACAATATTTATTAACTTTATTTTATTTTTATTATTTGTTGTTATATACACAATAAAGCGCATAAATGCCTGAACTAATAGCTTTTAAGATATTCCGTCCGATGTCGCTATTATGCACTATTCTGACTTTTCAAGTAAAAAGTTTTTTGTGATGTAACTATAAATTTACGGTTTTCGGATTTTTCCATTTACTTGTGCTATAAGACATTCCTTTTTGCCAAATTTCATGATTCTAGGTCAACAGAATGTATCCTACATCAGGGTTTGATTCCCTTGTGACTGTCAAAATATGCGGCATAAACGGCCGTATCTTTTGATTGATTTGACCTAAAAGTTTGATTTTTTCACAACTCCAAGGGATTATAGACCTGAGTACTTGTTGTTAATTTCAACTTGATAACTCCACGCGTTCTTGAGAAGAAGGGTCTTGACAGACAGACGAACAGACAACGAAGTGATTCTATAAGGATTCCATTTTTTTCCTTTTGAGGTACGGAATCCTAAAAACCGATCCAAGAAAGGTCAGTTTCACAAACTACATAATATTCCTGTATTTTAAACCCGCCTCTGGTCCTCATTCCTTCGCCTGATGAGTTCCATTTGTAACTCTAGCACCGTTACGTAGAACGAAGGAATATCATTGCATACAATTTTAAATAGTTATTTGTACAAACTTTATTAATACCAAATTATTTTGTCATTTTTAATACGAGAAACGTTATTAAAATTCAAATTTTTTCTCTTAACTAAATCTGTAAAATCTTCATTTCCAGCTATTAAAAGTTAGGTGTAAAAGTTTTTTTATTAAAATAACATTAATATTTCTTGACGTAATGCTTTCAGATTTAGAATTGCAAAGTTGTAGCTTACGAGAATTAAAGTTTGCTCAAAGAAGAGCAAAAAACTGTTCATAAAATAGTATTTTAAACTTTTCACTATATGTTCAGTTAAACTTTATTATCCTTCGGTATGATTTTCTCAGGTTCTAAAATCTAAATGATGGTTAAATATATTTAAAACAATATAACTTTTGGAAAGACTACATTCTAAATCTTGTGTTTGCACACACTGTTTTTTTGTCTATATAAATATAGGTAAATATAAAAAAATTGTGTGTGTACTTGTGTACGCGCGGCAGAAGTTATACTTCTTTGGCGTGATCGCGATAATTGATATTCACATTTTCATTAACCTTTAACCGGGGACATGAAGTCTCACAGGCATCGCGCGTTTTGCAAATTCTTAGCATTGACCACTTCCTCTCGCTTGTAGTGATGAGCAAAACAAGACCAAGACCAAAACTGGGTCAGTCTTGGTCTTGCATACTCGGTCTTGTTCTTGGTCTTGGTCTTGCGTGTTAAGTCTTGGTCTTGTTCATCTGACGTGGTACTTACTTACGTTTTTTTATAATTTTTTTAAACATTATCATTATAGAGACCCTTAAAGGTATAAATTATAATTAAATCACAATTAATAATTAACTAATAGATCAATTTATTTTATTGCAATCATTAAAATATAAAAAATCTATTGTCTATATATTTTGTTCATTTCAAAAATGCATATTTTTTAATACGACTAAAAAATCCTTTCCCGCACCTTAAATAACCTATTTTTACACTCTATAATTTTGTAGAGACGATATAAATAATTGCTAATTTTTCTTGTTCAAACAGAGGAGAAACTACATTTACACTAACCGAAATACAATTTAATTTACGCCCAAAAGTCGGTAACAACACATAAAACATGCAAATTTTTTGGAATTTATATTATTTAGCAATAGTCTTGCGTTTTGGTCTTGATCTTGCATACTCGGTCTTGGTCTTGCTCTTATTTTTCGGTCTTGGTCTTGGTCTTGGTCTTGCATACTCGGTCTTGCTAGTGTAAACAGAGTCTTGGTCTTGGTCTTGCTTTTTTGCAAGACCAAGACCAGTAGTAAGATGATCATGGGAGGAGACAGATTTGTCGTCGATTGTATAACACGTGCGTAATTCTTTTTAAAAGATCGGACGTAGCCTGTCAGGCTACGTGTCCATAGTTAGCTTACAAAATATTTTTTCGAACTTTTTTTTTTATTTTCTAGTGCAAAATGACAGAAAAAGGTGGGAAACATCAACGTCCGACCACGAGTTCAATTGAGCCATCGAAACGAAAAAGTAAAAAGTGATTTATCGTATTACGTGCACAAGGTCTACTAAAATGCTGATCTCGTGTCAATTAAGGCTGTAAAGTACCACTAACTGTTATACTGTTTTTTTTTACTATTTGATAATAAAAGCTGGTTCACTTCGAGTAGTACTTATTTACTTTGGATAATAGGTGGACAACTCCGTCAGCACATTGTATAACAAGAGAAAGGAGACGTGGCATCTATAAATACAAAGTAAAACTATACTGCATCGAAGAGTCAGCTTTATTGAGGATTTTAACACGTAGTACATTCACATTAAATCAACAACTAACTTCATGGTGCCTCATGATCTTCGCATGGTGGATGCGCAACTTCCGTAACAGAGATAGCTTTACCCTCAATGCACCAAAATAAGTATATAACTTCAAAAATATACAAGTGTTCCATTTAATATACAACAAGTTATTATCTGTATTTCGGTGCATACTTTTCTTTCCAATCGATTATGTGAAATAAACGAAGCTTAAAGACAGAAGTTTCTTAATAAAATAAACAATATTGAATTTGTAAATAACGATATAGGTCAGACGTGATTTTTCAAAGCAACGTACAATATGTACTGATATATCAGTTTTATTATTTCTTCAAATATTGAAAGAAAACCTTTAAATAAAAACGTAACGTTGTTGTATTGAAAATTACATTGCTTTGTTTTTTATATGCTGGTAATGTGATTTCAATCTGTTTATTTCAGTAGCGTAGCATTAAAAATTTGCTTATACTTGCTACAAAATATAATTATAAATACTTTATACAAATATAATTAAAAATTTGAATTTTTTTATTTTTGTTCACCGATATTTTCAACAATTGTAAACAGATTTGAAAAATTTAAACGCCATTTCGTTCAGAATGCTACCAGATTGGTACCGTATAATTTTTATTAAAATCGGTTCATCCGTTTTTTAATGACCCCAAAAATAACATTTTTTTTACATGAATGCTTTTTAAGGCAGTTGTCGTGGTACAATATTGTCAAAAAGTCATAGATTATACGCGCCATAAAAGTATACTGGCTTGTAACTAAGTGATCCATAATTTGTACGCAAGACTGTACCCGCGTAACCCATACAGTTATTCATATGCATGTATATTTTCTATAAATTGTTAAACTTTAAACCGTTATTTATAAATAATTAGACGGTCAAAAAATTTTCTTATTTTTTTTAAACCCATAATAAATGCATTGAAAGACTGTCAGTTTTTGGAAAGTTTCTGACAGTTAGTTCTTTTTTTATAAATAAGAAACTGGTTCAGAACTACAGAGATTGTATACAATCAATGTTAATTATCCAATTTTTAATTGACTTTATCTCGGATTATATACGGTCGATCGACTTCAAATTTTCAGGGTAATTGTATTATCATGTCCTTAATAAGTATACAAAAAGAATTTTCTGATGGTGTGCCTTAACCACGACAACTACCTTAAATCGCCAGCATTTGTGAACCGATTTTGAATATGATTCTTTTCTTATTTAATAGGGCATATCTTTAGGGTGACTTCACATAACATACAGGTATTGTACCAATTTTCACTGTAGCTCAAATACCTACCCAAAAATGTCTAACAGCTCTCGAACTATATAGTTACTCTAGTGTAAACGGAGTCACACCCTAGCTTCTTCCAATTTTAAAACTACTAGGGACAAAACGTTTTCAATTAGAGATACACAGCGGCAATGAAATTGTTCATCAAAATTCAATTACATAAATGCAACGTAACTGCTGTCGGCATTAAAAGTACCCACCTATAATGTGTCGGCAAAATTGGTATAAAATTTGGTCATTAAATGCTTGTAGCTCATTCTAAAAATAATTTTATGAGACAAGAGACAAACTGTATAATTGGACAGTTTAATGTGACACAGAAACTGTTTTTTTTCTCGAAACAATTTTTTTTTTAATTCATTGTCTAACCCTACTGCCAGACTATGCTCCTCGCACTGCTCCTCGCTCTGCTCATCGCGCTGTCGCGATTTTGCCCTAAGCGGCCAGACACTGCTGTACTCGCGACGCTTCGCACTCGGCTTTCGCCTTTCGGCAATGGAGGTCGATACTGTGGCAGCGCGCGCACTATGCCTTTCTTAGACCGCTTGATGCGTACTGAGTGGCGCGGGAGTATGTGGCCGGCTTACTCGTGCTTTTATTGCCAGTCCTTTGACTCGCGCACAAAAAACCGACAATCGAGGGAGCACTGGGCATGGCGAGGAGCATGACGTGCGGCATGACGAGTAACGCGGCCACACAACGTCTCTGCCTCCTTTCCTCGCTACTTCCCATGCCACTCGTCCAGTGTGTGGCTGAGGCATAAAAATTCTTGGCAAATATTGTATCTAAGGTTAGTGGATTGCAGATGTTGCCTGGTTCCATCTGATCAATCAGCGAGAGCGCCGGAATGACATCAGCTGACCGACCGTTCATATTTTTCAACAACCTATAATGACAATATCAAAAATATTCATATTTAACTAGCATAATGTAAATCTCTTACTTTAAAAATTTATTGCAAATAATATCAGTCTGTCTTTTGATTTCTTTAACATTTGTTAAATACTGCCACTAAAGTTTATAAACAACAGCCGCTGCCACGCATCGATTGAAATCATCCGCCCACTACAATTCAACGGACGAGGTAACCTTTGTAATCTAGTAACCTTGGTTGTATCGTAACTCAGCTTCAAAATTTTGAATGACATAATATCGATGACACCAATATGAATTCAATGTCATATAAAGGTTGTCAAATTCAATAGATCAATGACCTTCAGAAATAGTTTTTAGTTTGGGCAAAACTAGCAGAGACAAGTCTCATGTGAAAAAGTTATCGTATAATTTTCTAAAGGAATTTATTTTGTGTGTTAGATTATACATTGAAAACTTTAGGAACCAGTATTTCTTTGAGAGAACAGTGTGGTCCAGTGTTTAGCGCGCTGGCTTCCGAACCGGACTGTCGTGGGTACGAATCCTGCCTCTGCTCATGAATGTTTTGTGATATCGTTTAGTTTTAAATGACTATGTTATTTGATGTGACGATAATTACCTAAGTTGTCGAGCGTCTATAATTTACGATATTGAAAAAGTATTTCTTTGACATTATTGGTGTTTGAAAATCATTTATCGGTGCAGTTAAGATTAAAAAACTTAAATATTTATAATATATTTATATCATTTATACAAAGTTAAACAGATGATCTTATAATGTCGTTTTATACAACTTATCAGAGTGCAGCTTGCTCACCCATTGGTAAGTGTTTTTTATCTATGAATATATTTTTTGTGATCACTGCCAAAATTGAACTAAAAAGCAGAACTGATGTCTCTTAAAAGCGTTGCGTATTTGCTATAAGGTGATTGAAGCCTCATATCGTAAAATATGCTCTCGGGAATTTCGAACTGTGGTCGCGAAATTCGTTTTATTACTGCTTTTATTAGCTATGATTAAGCATTAAGCGTCACAAAATTTGGCTTGTTGCTTAAACATTTCAAAGAACAAAAAAACGTGATATTCGTCAATGTTTTTTTACACCACATCACGAGATTTCGAATTACGGAAAGACAAATTATTAACAAATTAACATTTTTAGTGTATTTGCCATAAGGCAACATACACTATTGGCGTCGGTCGGATGGCGGGACCTAGGGGTCGGACCAAAATTTCTCGACGTTTCATAACCTCCTAAACACGTTGGCACCATTTTTAAAAATGTTTATATATATATGTATATATATATATATATATATATATATATATATATATATTTATATATATATATATATATTTAAATGTGTACGCGCGATAACTTTCGATTGAGTTAATTGATTTCAACGAAATTTAGGCCACGTGTTGAAACCCATCACCGCAAGAAGCCTATTTAAAATGGGCCTAATCGGGCTATTTTAAGGGTAGTTTTTAGGGGTTGAAAACTGTTTTTGGGCCCCAAAATACCGAAAAAATTCTCCGAATCGTTTCAAAATTGAAATTTAACCCTTTGGTAGTGATTAAAAAGTGTCCCAACAATTTTAATAAAATCGGCCCGACAGGACCGGATTTACAAATTTTATGAAAACACTAGTTTGCAGATAGTGACTTATTTATTGAAGGGTGTATTTAATTCGGTGTAGACGTTAGATTGATAATAATATTACAATTAAGAAAAAAATGTTATTTTAGGGGGTGTATTAAGGGGTTAAATTTTTTATTTTGCCCAAAAACAAACTTAATTTCACATAATAAAAGTATAAAACCACACGGCCCTACACAAGCAAATACACTATATTGTCGGCAGGGTTTTGGCACTGCGACCCGGGTTTTTTTAGGTTTTTTCTTTACAAATTTATGTTAAAAATATTGACAAATGATAGCACAGTAATTTTTGTCAAGTTTAATTTTTTCTATACAAAATATTGTGCTTATTTGTGTTTTATTATAGGAGGGTTAATTTAATATTTTCTTTTGCTGCAACTTGTAGACGATATGAACGTAGAAAACATATTTATACTCAGATTAGCAGAGCAATGAAATATGCGTGTGGGGTTTATGAAACGTCTATAAATTTTAGGATTATAGATTGGAAATTATATGAATATAATACAAATATGGCTTCAATATTCCGATTCAGGATTAGTCGAAGCCTTTATCGAAAATATGCTAATATTGGGCTGTTGCTTGTTGTTTTTAACAGGCACTTATATCATACAGTGTGTAAATAAAATCTGGAACAATGCATGCAAAACAACCTGTCAAAATTCTTGAACACGTCGGTTATATTTTGTTAAAGGCCATTTTTTTATAATCGTCTTTTTTTAACCCCGCCTCTTTACGGAGCTAGGTCTATTTTTTTAATGACACTGTTTGAGTTTTCCGGCTCGTGGTTGACCAGAAATTGTTTTAAATATATACTCGAAGGACCGTTGTTATAAGAATGGTTTTGAGTTTTAATTTTTATTGGAAACTTTAATTATTCACTACATTCTTATAATTAATTTTATATACTCTTAAGCTTGTAATTTCTGATTTAGTATAATTTGATACGGTGTTTGTAATTTGAAAAATATTGAATTCTTATTTATGTTTTACTTAAATACGAAATTATATGGTTTTTTAACAATTAAAAATAAAAACCAACTGTTCCGATCTAGAACAGACACCATCCAATTTTTTTAAATTTTACCTGCATTCGGGATTTTTTTAAATGAACGTATAGGTCCACGTTCTACTTAAACGGACCGGATCGACTCGACACGATCGGCGTTTTTGGGATACACGAAGTTAAATGATTTCTCAGGCACTATTTGACTCGAATCAACTCGGCAACACCCAGTGTGTCGAGCTGATCCGAACCAATTCAGTTGACATTTTCAAATGGCGTATTCCAGGGTTGAAAGAAAATATTAAGCTAGAAAAAATTTACGGACTTGTTTTGAAACAAAAATTCGTCATTAGTATAAAGTAAAATATATAAGTTGCACTGATTTTAGTATATGTTTTATCACAGTAAAGGAAGGTTTGGTTGAGGATCAAGAAATAAGCTTTACCGATGTTACACTAGTGGCCAACGTTTCGAAAAATTGATTTTCATTTTCAGGGTCTTAAGCCACTATTTGACCTTAAGCTGGTCAAATGGTGGTAAAGCCCTGAAGATGAAAATAAATTTTTCGAAACGTCGGCCACTAGCGTAACATTGGTAAAGCTTATTTCTTGATCCTCAACCGAATCTTCCTTCACTGTGACATTCTATTAGATCAACACTACTGTATAAGAAGATATACGTTTTATATTCCTGAGGATGGACTCATTGTCCGAAACGATCGTCGAGAAATGATTTAACAAAAATTTTTGTAGAATTTTCAAGTGTTTTTATTTATTTGTTAAAACTCAAATATGCTAAAAAACTTAACAAAATCAGGATTTGACTCGTCTAGACCGAGCAATGACGACAGTATATTATATCAGTTTTTAATAAAAGGATTTAATATTCCACTTACGTACTAAAAACATCACTGCACTTTGCTTTTTTGTGGACGAAAAAATACAACAAAAAATCTTGATATATTATAACAAGTACAGTATATTCAATAAATGTTGCGGTTATATTAATATGTTAACCTATAAAACAAAATCGCATCATGTAAACTATAAGTTAAATTTGGCACAACACATATATATACATAAAATTATGCTCGTGCAATAGATATTTTTGTTTATAATTAATGAATATTTTCAAAAACGTTCTAAATAGTAGACAGAAATGTATACGTACTACCTGAATTTTGGAACTAATTATGTATTTCTAAATAACTAATAGTCCAAACTCTAGCCGTACAAAAATCTGCTGAGTAAGACTGCAAAAAATGTATTATTGAACCAGTGGCTGGCTAATTCAATTTTCTTTTCGTCCATTTTTGTTTTAAATATTCGAATATGACTCAACCCTACTCAATAAAATTTATATTTTTATTTATTGTAGATTATAGACGCTCGACCACTTAGGCCGTTAGCGTCTTAATAATACATCAAATATTTATATTATAATCACTTAAAACTAAACGACATCCATGAACAGAGACAGGATTCGAACCCACGACAGTCCGGTCAAGAAGCCAGTACGCTTACCACTAGACCACACTGTTCTCCGATAAAATTTATGCAGATTATAGAAAAGTATATGAGGTCTACCAGGTATGCAAAAAAAAATTGTAAAGCGAACTTCTTCGCCATGAGGAAAAAATGATATTTATAATACACGCCAATAATTTATTGAAATAAGATTTTCAAAAAGTTTAAGAATACTACTTTTTTTCACTGGATGACACTTAAAACGACTATTGGTCGTAATCAAAGGTTATAGTTGTCTAGTATGTATATTATATAGTTTCTAGATGACAGAAAGTGCACCGATTTAGTCACTTTTTTGTCTGAGCTTTCTTATGACCAACTTCATACTGTCGAAATTTCGCTAACTGCTAAAATTTTACTCCCAATTCGCCAAAAGAAGTAAAAAAAACAACTATATTGCTTGCAATCAAAGGTTATAGTCTTCTAGTATGTATATTATATAGTTTCCAGATGACAGAAAGTGCATCGATTTCGTCACTTTTTAGTCTGAGCCTCTTATGACCAACTTCATAGTGTCGAATTTTCGTTAACTGCTAAAATTGTACTCTCAAAAGAAGTAAAAAAGTAAAAAAAATATGATTTCATGTTTTTCGTCATATTATGTGTTAAAATCAAGCTCAGTAGATTTTTGTATACGATCACGACTATAAAACTGTTATTTCACCCTACCACTACAACCAGGGCCGGCTTTACTCTACGTGCTGCCCTGGGGCACCATAAAAAATACCGTCCCATTATCTAAAGCATTTTAAACTAAAATAATATCAAAAAAGTTGTGATCGAGCCAAAAACTTTCAAAAATTGTGAATGACAACATACTTATCCCCTTTAAATCTGCGTAAAATTCTAGACACTAATTTTTTTTCACAATTTTGTAAATAAAATTGCAGTATTTATAGTTGAAGAAATTTCTTAGGATAACCTAGGTGGCACAGGATTGAAGAAAACAAATACTGAATTATGTAAATTGCATTTAATCTAACGTTTCGGCAAGCTCCAGAGTCAATGCTGTCCAATTGTTCAGTATTGACTCTCTGAAGATGGCAAGAAGCTTGCCGAAATGTTAGATTAAACGCAATTTACATAATCCAGTGCCACTTAGATTTTTCTAAGAAATTTCTTTAATTCTACTTTCAAGGACCATCATCACTCTAAGTTTTTAGAGTTATTTTCGCAGTATTTATAATTTTACACACATTCTTAATAATGAGAAAACATATGATATGTATGAATGTTTTCAACACGAACACACTTTTCGAAAAAAAATTCTCTAACGTGATTTTTGTCATGGTCCGAATTTTGCCGCCCCTGAAAATTTGCCGCCCTGGGCACTAGCCCCTAGTGTAAGTCCAGCGCTGACTAAGCCTATGGCCTACTGAGATGTCTAAATGACACAGAGCCGACAAATTTGCGTAGAAAGAACAGCACTGAGTGTTATCTGACAATGTGTAATCTCACAGCTGTTTGCTGCACCCTGTACAGTGTACATATGATATAGATTAATGTAACAAACAAAGTAAAGAAAGTAAAGAATATAAAATCTGAAGTACATTATTCTTGACATAATAGGAAAGGCCGGGGGTCGCGGGAAGAGGAAGGCGCGAGGGAGAAGGCGCATATATCATCAATCATAATATAATTCAAAGACGAAAAGAGGCCGCCACGATGTACATGCAGGGTATAAAGCATACTGTGGCGTGATACGTTCTACCATTGAATATTACGCCCAAGTACGTCCTGATATTGTTTTTAAAGCTCCAAAGATTTTCATCGGCTCTCACAAAGAAGTTTGGCCTGTAATTAAAACCATTTAGTTGTAACCAGGACCGGCCATGTTTTATTTAACTTCAAGTGTATTTATTTATTGGTTGCAAATATGGCGACCGAGTTTTCAGTCACTTCCCGTGATCCGATTGAGATGAAATTGTGCACACTTCGATGACAGTACAATACAGTATTATGGTAAGTAGCTGACCGGTCCAGCTTTTGTTCGGGTGCAAATCGCTCACTAGAAACTGTTTTGTGGTTTTAAAATAATAATTTACTTTTTGTTATTAGTGTATTTGAGTTTAGTTAATTCAGTTGCATAATGTTTCTCTACTTACATAAGTAACTAAGTAGAGGGCATTACAAACATCTTTTCTTTTTGGAATCGACAGTAAGAAATCGTTTTTTGAGATTGTCATTGATAAATTTACTTCGGTGAACAGAACATAAAATATTATTGTAAAAACAGCTTATATTTCTAAATATATATATACATCTTTATAAAATAAATTATCTTTTCGTTTTTTTTATTTTTGATCATCGATAATAAAACATGGTGTCAGGTGTTTCACGCTAAAAGTATAAATCTACAAACATCTACAAAAAATTAATCACAATGCCTGAAGATCGTGCAGAGAGAAACTTATTTTCGGCGCCACCTCCATCGGAGTTTTCGTTTATAAATGAAGAATGGGCTAAATGGATTCGTCGCTATAAACGTTTTTCACTCGCATCAGGGCTACTAAGCCAACCTGAAGAAATACAAGTAAATAGTTTACTGCTTTACATGGGTTCTCGCTCCGAAGACATTTTCGACAGTTTCAACTTATCATCTTCTGATCAAAAGAAAATCGACGTTGTCCTGCGAAAATTTGAAGCCCATTTCGTCAATAAAGTTAACCTCATATACGAACGAGCAATGTTCAATAGAAGAGTGCAGAAGCAAGGCGAAACTATCTCGGAATTCATCACAGATTTGCATAAATTAGCCAAATCGTGTGACTTTAAAACTTTGCAAAATGAACTTATACGCGACAAAATAGTCGTCGGCATTTTAGACGCCAGTTTATCAGAGACACTTCAACTCAATAGCGAACTAACGTTGGAAAAGGCTGTATCTATTTGCAGACAACATGAAGATGTTAGAAAACAGCAAGCAGACTTGCGACAAAATTCACAAACTCCTATTGATGTCAATGTTGACCAAGTATCTAGATGGAAAAATAAGAAACCTACGGAAAAAAACAAAACATGCTATTGGTGTGGAAGGGATGAAATACACGGAAAATCTAAATGCCCAGCTCGTAATCAGATATGTAACAATTGCAAGAAGAAAGGCCATTTCGCTTCTGTATGTAAGCAACAAAGTTCCGTGCACACTGTTCAAGAAGACGAAGATACCACATCAGAAAACATGTTTATTGGAAATATCTCCAGTAAAGAAGATTTTTGGAAAGCTACAATTGAAGTTAATGGTACCCAGATTGTTTTCAAAATTGATAGCGGTGCCGATGCTACTATAATTCCGATGTCAATGTATAAAAAAATTCCAAATTGTTCCTCACTGTTAACTAACAGAACAAAATTTCATGGCCCGACAAACAACCCTATCAACATTTTGGGGAAATTTAAGGCAACAATAAAATGGCATAATAATTCATCGTCTCAAGAAATATATGTGTCTGATCAAGTTAACGCCGCTTTATTGGGTCGTCCAGCTATCACTGCCTTAAAACTGCTAAGCTGGATTAACAATGTCAACATAGATTTTAACGACGAAATTAAACAGCGCTATTCCAAATTATTTCAAGGACTGGGAAAATTGCACAAAAATTATGCTATTTCAATCAAACCTGATGTACAGCCGTATGCTGTAGCAGTTTCGAGACGTATTCCTTTTCATTTGCGAGACAAAGTTACCCAAGAACTGAGGCGAATGGTTAAAGAAGGGGTTATTAGTCCCATAAATGAGCCTACAGATTGGTGTTCCGGAATGGTGGTCGTACCAAAGAAAAATACCGACAATATTCGAATTTGTATTGATTATACACATCTTAATACAGCGATTCGACGAGAAAAATTTCTACTTCCTTCGGTGGAGGAGACAATTGCACAATTGGGAGGAGCTAAATTATTTTCAAAAATTGACGCATCGTCAGGATTTTGGCAAGTGCCCTTATCCGAAGACTCAAAAAAACTAACCACTTTCATAACTCCTATCGGGAGATTTGTTTTCAACCGCCTTCCGTTTGGAATCACCTCAGCGCCAGAAAAATTTCAAAAAATTATGTTAGAATTATTAGAAGGCATTCCAGGTATGGTTTGCCATATGGATGACATACTTATCTTCGGAGAAAATGAAGAACAACACGATCGTCATTTACACCAGGTTCTACAGAGAATACAAAACTTGGGACTCACATTAAATTTTCAAAAATGTCAATTTAAGCAAAAAACAGTTAAATTTCTCGGCTATATAATAAGTGAAAATGGAGTATGTCCAGATCCTGACAAAATTAAAGCCGTCGTTAAATTAAACCCACCTCGAAACATTAACGAAGTGAGAAGTTTTCTCGGAATGGTAAATTACAATCTGAAATTTTTACCACATCTCGCAACCATATCCAAACCAATCAGAGAACTTCTTGAAAAGGACAAAATATGGACCTGGAGTGCAGAGCAAGAAAATGCATTTACTAAAATTAAAGATTTATTTTCTCAGTCACCGATCTTAACTGTATTTGATGCAAACAGACAGACGAGAATCGGTGCAGATTCTTCTTCTTTTGGTCTCGGTGCTGTGATTCAACAACGACAAGAAGATGGTGACTGGAAAAACGTTGCGTATGCCTCGAGATCGTTGAGTAAACCAGAGACACGATATGCTCAAGTCGAAAAAGAAGCCTTGGCCCTCACGTGGGCTTGTGAAAGATTTTCAGAGTATATCATCGGCAAACAATTCACATTGCTCACCGATCATAAACCGTTGACTGCTATACTTTCTTCAAAACCACTGGACATGTTGTCGGCCAGATTACAAAGATTTCGAATGCGCTTGTTAAAATATGACTACAAAATTCAATATACACCTGGAAAATTTTTCTACACGGCAGATATACTGTCACGCTCGACTGCAAACAGCAAGTCTTCTGCAGAAGACATACTATTACAAGAAGAAGCTGAGATGAATGTCAACCTTATCATCGCAAATTTCAACTGCACCGATAGTCGCCTAGACGAGATTCGCGAAAAACAGCGAAACGATGAAGAATGCGTGCGGATCGCTACCTATCTAAGAGAGGGATGGCCAAAAAAGGATAGTAAAATTGAAGGATATCGCATGTTTAGAAATGATTTCGTCATGTGCCATGGAATTTTATTGAAGCGCAACCAAATAGTCATTCCCAAAATTTTGCGTGCGGATATACTGGAGCGAATACACGAAAGTCACATGGGAATAATAAAATGTCAACGCTTAGCAAAGTCTACGGTTTGGTGGCCAAATATTAACTTAGATATTCAAAATTTAGTAAATAAATGTACTATCTGCATTAAGCATCGAATAAACCCTGTGGAACCTATGATAGCTACCAAAGATTTAAAAGGTCCATGGCAAAAAGTTGGAATGGATTTATTTCACCTAGATAACAAAGATTTTATAGTGATACAGGACTACTTCTCCAAATATATTGAAGTACTATATTTAGAAAAAACTAACGCATCGCACGTCATAAGAAAAATAAAACCTGTCTTTGCTCGTCACGGAATACCAGAGATCGTAATAAGTGACAACGGGCCGCAGTTCACAAATAATGAATTCGCCGAATTTGCAAAAAAATACGGATTCTCCCATATCACAAGCAGTCCTAAATATCCAAAAAGTAATGGACAAGCGGAGTCGGCCGTTAAAATTGCAAAATCAATTTTAAAGAAGGCAGAAGATCCGTCCCTAGGTCTTTTGCACTACAGAACTACCAAACTCGAATATGGTTTTAGTCCAGCCGAGATGTCCATGGGACGAAGTTTGCGAACAAATATTCCTACATCCGATTTAATGCTGCGACCGACATGGAAAAACTTCAGTGTGATGAAAGAAAATCAGCTAAGTATTAAAGAGAAACAATGCAAATATTTTAATAAACAGCATGGCACACGAAATCTGCCATCGATTCCAAACGGTGATCGCGTCTGGATTACCGACCTCAACCGATACGGGATTGTCGCAGGTCCTGCAGCTCAACCTCGTTCCTACTGGTTGTTAACCGATCAAGGGCAAGTACGAAGAAACCGAAATTCGCTTATACCTACTGCAGCCGCTGACCAGAACCAAAATGTCGTCCAAGATGAAGGAATGAAACTGCGAAGTGGATTTGTAAAAGAATAATTTTTTTTTATTTTATCATTTATTTTTCTTTGTAAAACAACAAATCTTTGTTTTCTGAAAATTCCAAAAAAGGGGAGATGTTTTGTGGTTTTAAAATAATAATTTACTTTTTGTTATTAGTGTATTTGAGTTTAGTTAATTCAGTTGCATAATGTTTCTCTACTTACATAAGTAACTAAGTAGAGGGCATTACAAACATCTTTTCTTTTTGGAATCGACAGTAAGAAATCGTTTTTTGAGATTGTCATTGATAAATTTACTTCGGTGAACAGAACATAAAATATTATTGTAAAAACAGCTTATATTTCTAAATATATATATACATCTTTATAAAATAAATTATCTTTTCGTTTTTTTTATTTTTGATCATCGATAATAAAACAGAAACTTTCAAATAAAATAGGTAAAAAAACTTTTTTCTTCATACTATGCCGAAAGTACGTACTTTCTGATTCGATTTTAAAGCCGAAAGTATAACATTTATGCACTGAGATGGAATTACACGCATATTGTCTGTATAGGCAGGCGGGTCTAAACAGTTTTGTCATGCCGTTTCATGCCGTTTCATCACATGTTCGCCCATAGATCGCTTAGTTTTCGTGAGTAGGTAAGCCATCTGCTATTATTACA
Organism: Venustoraphidia nigricollis; assembly: GCA_034508555.1. Classification (NCBI taxonomy): domain Eukaryota; kingdom Metazoa; phylum Arthropoda; class Insecta; order Raphidioptera; family Raphidiidae; genus Venustoraphidia; species Venustoraphidia nigricollis. The sequence goes on along the minus strand of JAVRKA010000004.1, from coordinate 8,074,260 downwards.
TGGACATTATTAGACCCATGTGTCATTACGTATAACCTCAACATTGCCCATTTGAATGTAATTAGTCTTTTTATATATTGGTGAAAGTGCGTACTTTCGGCATGGTATGAAGGAAAATAGTATACACCACACGAGCAGAAAGCTAGTGGAGGAAATTGAATTTCCGGCTCTTGTGGTGTAATATACTATTTAATTTAAACGGATTTATTGCACAGTCGTTAGTGTACTAAAAGCTAGAAAATAATTATGGGTCACCAATCTGAACTCTGGAACCATGATCAGTCTAAAATTAAATTAAATTCTCGTGAGAGTTGTCGCAATACGTTCGTCAGTAATAATTTATTAACTGTCCCATCAATCAACCTATTGGTATCACTTTGCTATATTAAAAATCATGTTTCTGAATTTCAAACAATCAACACCCAGCATTCGCATTCTACCTGTAACTGTGGCAATATTTTGTTACCAAAGTGTAATCTTTCTCTTTTTAAAAACACTCCCCATTATGCTGCTTTGAAATTTTATAATGAGCTGACTAATGATTTTAAAGATTTGCCTTTTAGTCAATTTCAAAATTAACTTAAGAAATCATTAATATTGCATAATGTTGAAGAATTTATTATTTTGTAATCTCTTGTTAGTTTCATGTATAACAAATTCGACTCCTTGTAGTCTTTTGAATGATTAAATTATTATTATTATTATTATTAAAGTCTTGGGGCGTATTTAACAATTTTAAGTGAAAAATATATTGCAAATTCTTACTGAAAATTCATTAAGATTACCGACAGATCAGTGTAGATGTATATTTTTTATATATAAGTATATTTTTTTCAGAAATTGAATTTTGCACTTGATCGTGAGGACCTCTAGCTTATGAAGGTCCGTGGGCCAGAGCCCCTAGAGTCCTTATGTAAATCCGGTCCTGAATAGTGGGGTTTTCCGGCCTTGGATTTACTCAAAATCTAGACAAGTCAGTAGAAACAAGGCAGTTTAATTGAGCTTATATTTTATGAACAAAATCCATACCTAAAATATTTCGCGTCAGGCACCGGTCCTGGTCGTGTCACTTCTTTAATTATAAACGTATGCTAGAAAATAACATGTGATAACATCGTTAAAAATTCGTTAAGGGTTTAATATGCTCTTTGAAATAAAGTACAGTCCAATAGTGGATATTTAGTCCAACAAAAAAGCGTTTTAACACAAAAAACGCTGATTCATTTTATTAATTAAAAAAAATAAGTGTTTTACTGTAATATACCATCAAAGTAAAAAATTTAGAAAGTATTTTTTTTTAATTGCTGGTTGGTTAATTATACCTATGTATATTATTATTCTGAATCTGCACAAAATTTCTCGAGAATAGAAATGTATATAAACTCCAAAATGTCGGCCAGTTCTTAATTTGTTTTCCTTACAAAAGAAATATATTTGATATTTTTATATACTTTTCAAATAGGAAAAGTTTCACAAAATAAAATTAAAGTCTTTATAATTTTATTATAGTGTAGTCAATGAAGCTGCAAAATCCATAATTAATTAAGAATAGTTCCGATTTTGATATATATATATATTGTCAGTGTGTGTAATAAAACATTATTTGAATTCATAAACATTTCAACCCACGAACTGAACATTTCCATTTTACAACTAGTTTTCCTCCGAAGTTTCTTGTGACGCGAACGTAGTCACATAGATTTGCCGCTTTACAAATAATTATTATTGACTAAATTTTGTATGCTTATTAGAGTCGTATTAACCTAACGATTCTTAAATTTTGAGCCTTTTTAGTTTAATTTCAATTCCAAAGCAGTTTTCTCCCGTATTTTTCGTCGCATAGATCGCTTGCTATGAATTGTACATACTTGTTCGAAATACTTATATTAGGAAGAGAAAATCGTTAAAATATTGCATCCACAATCCCCAATTCAGGCCGTAACTTCGTCTCAGAACATGAAATAAGAGTTTAAAGGGAACTAGAATACACAGAGCGACCCAATAAACACGGCAAATTGCATCCAACAGAAATTAATGACTAATTTTTATTATATTACTTCAATTATTAAAAAATCATGATAAATTGACATTTTGGTATACTAGCTCCTTAAATTTAAATTTGTGGAGAAAATGTACGTTAATTAAATTAGAGATTGCGTGTATTTAATTATAATAATGTTACTTATTGACGTGTAAAAACCCGCATATCATTTTCAGAGACAAAACACTGGTCGCAGTGCCCAATCCTGCCCACAAAATAGTTTATTTGCTAATACTTTATACATTATAGCATTTAGATTTAATATTATAGGTAATTATCGATTGTCGTTCCCACGTTAAATAGTAAATTTTAATATCCCGAGAAATTGGACTAGTTGAAATGAAATAAAAACTCTGTCTGTTTCTATTCAGCGACGTTTCGTCTTTATTTTAAGACATCTTCAGACTTAAGTCTCAAACATAACCCTTAAAATGGTTCGATTACATTTAGTTAAAATAAGCGTCGTGCAGTTCTGGAATCCAACATGTGTACAAACTTTCGTTTAAATAGTTTATAGAATGGTCCACAATAACTTAAAAACTCTATGGTTTCGCCTTCCGACAGACGCCGATAGTGTATGTAACCATATACTATGTATATGCAAATACATTAATAATGCAATACTAATTTGGTTATTATAGGAATTGTATATGTCTTATAAAGACGGTTGCAAACGGCTGGCAGACGCCAGTCAATTACTCAAGAGAGAGATTGTAGATTATAGACGCGCAACATCTGAGGTCATCAGCGTCTATCAATTACTCAACAAGATGCGGTAATCTATATTAATAATTTCGTCGAGGGCTACGGTAAACTAGATTGAAATCTTTCAAAAATTATTAAACATAAAATATTAATATTTCGAATCGATTCCGCAAAATTCGATTTTTTGCGTAAATACAAGACTAATAAAAACAAGGACTTTCATATATACACGCCATGACAGCTTGCTCTTCTTTGTTTCCTGTCGAATGCTGATTTATTAACTTTAGTCGTTGATAAAGTAGTTCATATTTTACGCTTCGATACGGTAACCTTAATTGAAATCTATAACGGATTACTTACTAATTACGGTTCTCTTTATTATAAAATAATTAATTTAATATTCTCTGTGTCATAAAATACTTTTTCTATATGCATATTAATACAAGCTAATACCTAATACTACTCACACTGCATTTTAAAGATTTTATCCGCACAGAACTTGACCCGAGTGAAACCGGGTTCGCAAGTACTGATATAATATTCCCAAAATATACTGGTGTGCACGTTGATTACGCAGATTATATGGGAGCATTAAATGCTTCTTAAAGCATTTGCGGCTTGCAGCTTTGGTGTGCGGCTTCATCAAACTTCTGTGGGTTGCAGAGGATGTGGAAACTATACGCATGGGCAGAAGTGTAAACTAACGTCACTATAAAGCTAAGTCCAAGGTTTGAGCCCTCCTGCTCTCCTCTCTTGTGGGGGTCATGAGTAGGCAGCCATAATTTGTTTATTGACTCGTTGAAGTTAAACTTCTTTACTTGGGGAGTAAGCTGGCAAATGCGAGACGAAATTCTTACGGAAGTTGCGAACGCCGAACGGCGAACGCAAACGGAAGTTGAACTATCAACTGGAACATGTGCTCTTTGTATACTGTTTTAACGGCACGTAAACACGCAGCTAGACTGACCACGCGGTAAAGTATTAGACTCGAAGCCTAATGTGATTTGATCACACAGATTCGAATCCTGTCCGCAGCGAGTAGTATTTTTAGGGTTTTTTAAGGTTTTTTTTATTTTTTTTTAATTTTTTTAAGATTTTTTTTATTAATTTTTTTAAGGTTTTTAAACGTTTTTAAAGGTTTTTTTAAGATTTTTTTCTATTAATTTTTTAATTTTTATTAGGTATAATATGTTGTTAGGAAGTGTGGTCTAAAGCACACTCGTTTTTTTATTATCAGCACAATTTACCAACTATTGACTTGCCTCAGGTCCTGAAGATGAAATAAAATATTTCGAAACGTTGGCCACAAGCGAAATATCGGTAAAGCTTTTCTCTTTTGATTATTCCTCATCCAAACTTCCTTTCAACGACTTGTTTATTGCGTTAATGAAATAAACAGTATCTATACATATAAATAAAGTCGGCAATTTTAAATTTTGTACATAACCACACTCTTTACAGAAATAATGACCGATGTGTTTGTATATATAGCATACTGCGAGAGTTGCTTTTTCAATGAATTTTACAGAAGTTAGTTCAATTAATACAAATAAATAAAATCGTAACGAAGTCTGTAATTGTACAGTTTGAAAGATTCCTAGAGCGAATTTTCAGTTTTCTGTCAATTTGTTCTCTGTCTGGGCTAATCTTTGAAACGGCTAAGCCGATTGTGATGGCACTTCACAGACAGGATTATGTCAGGAGTGATCTAGGCTACATTTTATCGCAAAAATGACCCTTATGGGGGTGAAGAGGAACCTTCATAAAGGATACTATCTATCTCTGAAATTACTTAAGTTAAAAAAGAAATACATGTTCGACAGTCTTTTGAACACACTACCCGAACGGGGTGAGGGTGGATTTTACACACTTAAAGGAATTTAATAGGGTACAATATATTTACTATACCACTCGGACGAAGTCCCGGGCAAACCGCTAGTAATATTATTATATCGTCGTTGGTTCTGTAATGTGCCAATAAATCTGAAATTAACGTTAATTAATATTTTTAAGAAAATACTTCTTCTTAATAAACATATTGCAGTGAAGATAAGTATGAATTAGAAATATACCTCTGAAATTGCTAGTTTCTTACCATCTATTGCTGAAATAATCACTTTTTAGCCTTTCCTGCAACATTTACTTTTTGCACAAAGGGAGGTATTACAGAACCAACGACGATATTATATTAACTCCATGATCTGAATCGCTGTTGGGTAAGCCATGCCGTCTGTAACTGGCTTAAGTTATATCGTTCAAAAGATAATTAGACCTAATAAATATGAAAATGAGCTTTCCCTCAAGACTACACACACTGTTTTTACGATAAAATACACAACGGCTTGAAAACAATACGAAATATTGGGTTGGGGAAAAAGCACTGTCGGTTTTTCCCAATAGATGACTTTAAAGTCTCATATCTGTAGTAATACTTATTCAGTGAAACCAGAAACCATACCATAACGCGCTTGAAAGGTAACAGTCCACAGAAAATTATAGATATAAGGTTAGCGTCAATCTAAATTCTTAAAAGCTGTTTTAATAATATAAAACATAGCCACTGATCGAAACTTAAACAGAGTCGATGAACTATGATAGAGCAATTTATAGCTATAACGATTACATGCCATGATTTTTTCGTTCCACTGCACTTTTTAGTGTATTTTTTGCCATATGGCAACATACACTATTGGCATCGGTCGGATATATATATATATATATATATATATATATATATATATATATATATATATATATATATATATATATATATATGTGTGTGTGTGTGTGCGGGCAATAACTTTCGAAAGAGTTAATTGATTTCAACTAAATTTGGCACAGGCGTTGAAATCCATCACCGCAAGAAACCTATTTAAAATGGGCCTAATCGGGCCATTTTAAGGGTAGTTTTTAGGGGTTGAAAAATGTTTTTGGGCCCCAAAATACCGAAAAAATTCTTCGAATCGTTTCAAAATTGAAATTTAAGCCTCTGATAGTAATTAAAATGTGTCACTAAAATTTTAATAAAATCGGCCCGACAGGACCGGATTTACAAATTTTATGAAAACGTTATTTTGCAGATAGTGAATTATTTACTGAAAGGTGTATATAATTTGGTATAGAGGTTCGATAGATAATAATATTGCAGTTAAGAAAAAAAATGTCATTTTAAAGGGTGTATTAAGTAGTCAATTTTTTTATTTTGCCCAAAAACCAACTTAAGTTCGCATAATAAAGCCACACTGCCTGTATTAGCAAATACACTATATTGTCGGCAGGGTTCTGGCACTGCGACCCGAGTTTTTATTATTAATACAGGTTATGTTCGATACCTGTTCGCGAACACTCGTTTGCACCAGGCTTGCGAACCATTCGCGAACTTGGTCTAAACGTGACTTAAATGCCTGCTGAATGTCCACGGAGGGGGAATGTAGGGTAAGCTAATAGATCGCGTTCATTCTGCCAAAAATAGGAACTGATTGACAAATGTTGCTTTGATATATTCACAGGCCTAATTTCTAGAACCATGGTTATATTTTATACATTTATGGAGGTTCTTCTTAAAAAGATTTTTTTTTGTTTGCGGATCAGAGATGGCTGGTGGAAAGACAGAAACTCTATTATCTGTGGTTCATATGATCAATGGTATTATGCTAACGTAACTAGCAAGTGCAAATTTGTTTTTGTTTTTATAGCATAAAAATCATTATTATGTATAAGACTATTTTTGATATTCAGAATAGCATTATGCACTGTATATAACGTCCTTTCGAGATTTTTGCTCGAAAAGATCGTACATTATAAAATTTTATACAAAAACTGCAAATTGTGTCATTAACTCAATATTTAAATTCGTTTTTAGTGTATAATTTATCGAAATCGCTTTCACAGATTTTAATGCGGTTTTTTCGATAAGTTATTCCTTGAATATCTGATTATTTCAAATAAACAAAACGGCTTTGTATGTAATAGAGAAAAAATATGAAATTTATAAATAATGACTATATTTAAAGAAGAAATTTATAAATAATTCACTGGCGCACGTTTTAACCTAATAATAATAATACATATTTATTGTAAATAAAACGTACAAAAGACACCGTTCAACTTGCGGTAATCTTTCACCTAGCACATAGAAAATTGTACATAGAAGAAAGTAATGTATAAAAACTGCACAAAAAGAAAAAGTTTAATTACTATCCCAGTTGCTCTCTAGTAGCTTATCTATAACTTAGTATATATATAAAAATTGCTGTGTATGTATGTTCCCTGTGGACTCCAAAACGGTTGGACCGATTTTGATGAAATTTCCAGGCAATCTTCAGATTTGCCTAACGATTGACCCTGTGAAGTTTGGTAGCGATCGACTGAACAGAATTTTTGTTGTTTTTTTTTTGCAATTTTTATTTTTCTTCGATTTTTGAACAAACAATTAAAAGTGATTGAATTCGCGCAAATTCAATACACGTTGAGAACTTTATGATAATGATTCTCATCTTTTATGACTACAGATAATTAATGTTATCCATGCGACTAGGGATGTCGAAAAAATATCGATATATCGATATTTTTTATTTGATATATCGATATTTTTGGGTGATATTTAATATTTCGATATATCGAAATAAAATTCCGAGTATCAAAAACCGATATTTTTTTCCAGTAGCAACTACCGCGACTGACTATAGCCGTTTAATTATTCCGACAAATCGAAAACTTCACTGAAAAAGAAACACGTGTTTTTACATATAATAAAGCACATATTAAACACGTTTGTTTTTCACCGGATTTTTTGATATTTTCGGAATAAATAACAGTCAAAATGTCTATTCATGCAATATTTCATTTCATTTCTACAATATAGACTATTTTTAATTATTTAGATTTACACCTCAATTCATGCTGTACTTATACCAACAATTTTCTGTTGAATGTCACCTCTGGCATGCATCCCATAGGTTCACCATCCCTGGCTTAATTAATTGTTCGATTAATATCTAAAATTATCTGCTCCTAAATGTATTAGACATTTAATTAATAAATAAAAAAAAATCTTATCGTTGTTTTTGATTTCAGATAAATATTTATTAGTTGATTTATTAGAAATAATGTCCGTTAATTGCTATTTGAGATTATATTAAGCTAGCCAATATACGTATACAAAATTTCTTCGAGTGCCAATGTTCTCTTTCAAATTGGACCGATATATCAACATATCGATATTTTTAAAAAAATATATCGGTACCGATATCGATACTTGAAAAAAAATCGAGCCGATATATATCGATACTTTTTGGCACTTCCGACATCCCTACGTGCGACTGCGAAACCGGACCGGGCCGCTAGTTATAAATAAATTTAGAAAAATTATTCGTCATTACATGATTCGAGACACAATCTACTCTTCTGTGATTAGTGAAAGTGATTCTCTACGGTTTGTCATATTGATTTGAAACTTGTTTCCACGTTTTCCGTAAGCTTTATCGTGTTGTGTCAAGTTGCATACCTTGAGGGTTTTGAAAGTCGACACCAATAGTACCTTATGAGAAAATTTGTTTTGATGAAGTTTCTCTTAGTGAAGTTTGCAGAAACTCTTGTTTACAACTATTATGGTTAACATAATGCGTTCGTCGTATAACTTCCTTCCTACTCTAACTTCAAACTTTGACCCTATGTCTAAAACTAATTAAGTACATATGTATACCCAACTAAATATGATCTTGTGTCACCAACTATACAAATGACATTTTATCGTACAGAATTTAACACTACATATTTTCTAATTTAAGGTGTGTTTGGTACCGTACTCTAGCTTAAAAATTCTTTACAGCAGACTGTCGACTCTTGAGCAGGAGTACGTAGAGCAAAGTGGTGACGTGACATGTCTGAATTTAACAAGTATTGTTAAACGAAGTACATTTTTAATCAAATCAAAACGAAAAAATTAGCGTAACTTTTGTACAGAAGAAATTAAATTTAAAAAAATTATTGAATAAGCCAAATTTGTCAATATTTTTAACATCAGTTTGTAAAGAAAAAACTTCATAACATTAATTTGCCTTTCCGTAATTTGAAATCTCGTGTCGTGCTATAAAGAAACATTGACGTATATCACGTTTTTTGATTAAATTTTTAAGGCAACAATATATGTTTTTTTGAAATTTTTAAGCAGCAAGCCAAATTTTGTGAAACTAATGCTTAATCGCAGCTAATGACAGCAGTAATAAAATTAATTTTGCGACGACAATTCCAAATTTCTCGAGAGCATATTTTACAATCTAAGGGATCAATCACCTTAACGAAAGGACATATTATCAAGAATGATGTGTTGATAGTATTATCAGAGAACAGTGTGGTCCAGTGGTTAGAGTGCTGGCTTCTTGACCGGATTGTCGTAGATTCGAATCCTGTCTCTGCTCATGGATGTTTTGTGATGTCGTTTAGTTTTAAGTGACTATGTTTTTTGATATAATCAACACACTGATGACCTAAGTTATCAAGCGTCTAAAATCTACAATAAATAAATAAATAAGGATAGTATTATCAATAAAAGTACCAGGTAACTTAGTCTCATTTCTTTTGCGTTAGATCTATATATTAATTTTCCTAATTATATATTTTTACAAATTAGATCATTTGCAAATATTTTTGCGATAAAATTTCCCGAGAGCATATTTTACAATCTGAGGGATCAATCGGTTTAAATGAACATTTAACAGTTTAATATAAATAAGTGTTTAATCTGAAGATGGCACAATGAATACATGAAATTTGACAATATACATCCATTGTGTTCTTTTATTCGATAAAGGTATATTTTTAAAATAAATAAAAATCACTAAGAATCAGACTATCTGTATTTACGGTTGAAAAGAATTTATTCAAGTGTTCAAAAGCTTTCAGTATATCAAATATATTTTCTTTTTTTGTTTTGTTTTTCCAAATATCTTACAGTTAAAGTTAAAACAAATTTATCTACGCTTGACAAATTTTATTCTTTACACTTTTAACGCTTTCAGACACGATGAAAAGTATTTTAATAAGTTAAATTAAAGAAGTTCTTAAAAGTTTTCGGACAATTTCTCCCTAGAAGTTTGATGATTATACAAAGCAATAAGAATGGCCGTTAAACGATAAATATTGCATTAGTATATTAATTCGTTATCATCGTTTCTCTTTTGGAACATCGACACATCTCTCATCTTTCTTTTCTGTTATTTTGGTAATACAGTGAAAAATATAGTGACCAGATTAATCTTATTATTCGCCCTATGAAAATTAGCATTTTCAATAATTTAAAATAACTATATTTTTGCTGCAAATTTTCAAAACAAAACACGAGATTATTTTTTCCGCGCACTTATTTTGGAAATTATATTTTATTTCCAAATTCCTTTTTTCTAGACGTTTTATGCTTGGAGATTTATAAAACAAGATGAGTTAAGATCGTGTTTCCTAAATTAAAAAATAAAAATTATTTTATACATTCTGCTGGAATCCATTCAGGAGACCTATCGATTATGAAAATCCATGTTACCAGGTGGTAACCTGATGTGATATTGTTTAAAACAATTTTATAATGACAAACAGAAGAAAAATATTTCAATCAAACACATTTTTAACTTCTCAGTATATTTAGAATTTTATTTTTTAAAGTTACTACACTGCCTTTAAACTATTTTTGAAAATCTCTCTCCCTGTTTCTATATTTCTAAAATTTTGTATTATAAAAAAAATAGTCTTTATTATACAATATACATTTTGGAGCGTCAAAACGGGAAATTGGTGATTAGTATTTTACACCGTAAGGGCAGACAGTTGAAAATTCCTGCACTGCGCATAATATGATGTCCGATGCGAAAGTACATACTTTCGTATCATTGTGCACGAAAAAAACTGTTTCGGCCCACCGTTACTGACGGCATGCGAGCAATTCCAACAGTGTATAAATGTTAGACTTTCTGCTTTAAAATCGAAGCCGAAAATACGTACTTTCGGCAGGGTATGAAGAAAAATTAATAACAAATTACCGAGAACAATAATTGCATGAAAGTAAACGTTGTTATAAATTTTCAAGTAGAATTTAAATTTTACATGTTGGAGAACAAGCGCTCTTGTAAGACCATAAAACAGGCCTTTTATTGTTGTTTTAGTATCTAAATGTGAGATAACTTGTACACGTGTTTCATTTTAATTAAAAAAAATCCGAAAAAAACAAAGCAAAAATTATGCTAGTAACGTTTCCTTTGAGGGTCACACTCTATCTATTCACGTTTATAATTACCTCTGCTCAGGACTCAGGTGTCCTGAAGTGTACTAAAGAGTTATTTATATATGAAAATGACACCGGTCTATATATAAAATGTTTTTATTTGCATTTTTAGATGGCCTATTTAAAGAACTAACCTTATTTACGTTTCTTATTTAAGTGTTTAAAGAACTTAGACCATAATATCTGTGATCAGAACGCACAAGCGATTGCGTCGAATTCTTCGTGCAATAACCATTTTATTTATACAAAATTGGTCAACTGCGAGTCGGACTCGCACACGAAGGGTTCCGCACCACCGTACAATATCTAACACTACATATTTTTTAAAAATAGTTTAGTAAAATCAAACAGGTTCTGCGTTCATTAAGTTTGCTCAAACTATAAGCTTCTGAAAAATTTCGTTTGATGTGACTACTAATTTAAGTTAATATTTTTGTAACTAAAGTAATTATTTCATAAAATACAATAATACTGATATATATTACATAGTTTTTAATCAATATTTTAGTTTAAGTTTGTTATAACTAAAAGTATAAAAGTGAATTTATTAATCAAAGTTTTGACAGCTATGTTTCCACAGCTTACTTTCTAAGGCGTTTTAACGATATCCTGAGAGATGTCGCTAGCGGTACAGGCGTCAAGCCGTCAAAGTCAACACGGCTTTCAGTAATTTTATTTTATTTTCATTATTTGTTGTTATAGCGGCCATAGTAACACCAGTCTGTGAAAATTTCAAGTGTCTACCTATTGCGGCTCAAAAATACAGCCCTGTGACAGACGGACGCACGAACAGACCAACAGGCAGCGGACCCTTAGTAATAGGGTTTCCGTTAGCATCCTTTGACTAGGGAATCCTAAAAAAATATAACTTGCATCCGACAAGAAAGCGGAACCCTTACAGCATCACTCTCGTGTTTGCCATGTCTTTCTGTTTTTTTCAGCTTATTTTCTCCGAAAAAAAATCTTTTCACCAATTTTCTTCTGTACCTCGTTCTGCCCACCCTTCTTTATTTTCAAAGTATTTTTTATATTAAGTTCCTTTTAGATAGGTATGCCACGACCGCCCCTACTGACAGCCCCCATTTGCCTCTAAGTCCGCAACCGTCCCCAATGGATGGCCCCAACGCTCACTGGAGGGGGGGAGTACCACCACCGCTGGGAATCTATGACCGAGATTAACAGGATGCAGATAACAATCTTCTTGATGTTGTTATCGAAAGAATTTTTACGTTTAGATCGATTGTCGTTTACAAGAATAGATATTCAAACTTCGTCGTAATACTTTTCTTCTGACTGACATGGTCACCATTGAAAAATCGGAGGCGCTACGCCCCTCAAACGCAAGATACCCCGATACCCCTATATAATGTAGAATATAGTCGTCTATATCTGACATTTTTTGCGCGCATTTTTTTTTCCTCTGACACTTAATTTTTATAAACACGTGAGTTTTTTTTTCTCTCAATTTTCGACGGTTAATAAAAGGGGGGATATGTTTCTGTATTATGCTTCGGATAATAATCATAGACGCTGATGACCTCAGATGTTGAGCGTCTATAATCTACAATCTATCTATCAGATAATAATCCAGAACTTTTGAAACTACTGCAGACATTCTTTATCTTGTGAGATAACATAAAAATCCACTTTTTATTCAACGCATGTTTTACTGCATTAATCTAAAGTCACTTGTTAATAATGAATGCATTCTTCGTGACTTGGAAGAGATAGGAAAACATCTGTAAAATGCATAAACATTGACGTTATTCTCCAATTCTGTTTTCCTTCTCTGATTTTATCTTTATTTTATTGCCGGGCATTTATCGAATAATGCTCCTAAATATAAAAATTAATACACGTTTATGGCCTACGTGCTTTCCTGATAAAATCACTGCGTTTTATTTATTTAAATATTAAATATAAATTTTATTTCACAACGTGCCATATTCGGTCGAATTTTGATAAATTGTCGATGCACTCAGAATATTAATAGTGTTTTTGTTAATGGAAGTACATGTATAAAATAAAGCAAATCTGTTACATATTTTGAATAAAATTAAATCATGTTAAAAGAAATATTTGGCACTGCTTGTTTGTTATAGGTGTTTTAGAAATAATAATAATAATAATGCGTTTAACGTCCGTTTCTCGACTTTATGTCATAACATACGCCATTCGCACCATTACTATTTTCCATTTACCACTTTCCCGTTATTTTCTACATTTCTAAAACTTCAACTTAACCAATAGCAATGGGCGAATGAAGGAATTATAGGAAATTAGGATAAGGTAGGCAATTTTCGAACTAGGAGTTTGATAGGTAATCGGCCATGGCCTCAAATAAGGAACCATCTCGATATTTATCTGGAATTAATTGAGGGAAACCATGGAAAACGTCAATTAAGATGGCCGGTACAGGAATTACTGTTTCTCGGCGAGAGGCAGTAGGAAAAAGTCCCAGCCACATCTGCCCCCGCCGGGATTCGAACCCATACCTCCCGAATGCGAGTCCAGTGTTGTCACCACTACTCTACCCAGCTCGGTTGGTGTTTTAAAAATAACGATCGTTATTGAATGAATAAAACGATTCAGTACTAACCACAGATTTATAACTTCCCTGTACAGAAAATTACTGATATGACTAATCAGTCCGAAAATTGAAATCAAAATGTTTAATAAATGCTTATGTTTTAAGGTCAAAACAATATTTTTACTTCTTTTTAAAAATCTCTCTCTCTCTCTCTCTCTCGCTGTGTACGTACGTGGTCATTTCTTTCTAGTGCGAAATCTCGAGAATAAAAAATTATATCGACTACGTTAGGGTGCGAATCGACACCCATTCAGGTAACCGTGATCTGAAAGATGTTTTTTTTAAATCGGTCCAGTGTTCTTTTTTTAACCAAATAGATTCCAGAAAAGTAGGTTTAACGCAAAATGTCGCGAATTAAAAACTATATCGACTTCGTTAGGGTGTCAATCGAAGCGTGTTTGCGTCATTTTGATCCTAAAAAAGTTTTATCAAAATCACTTTTTTCTGTTTAAATGAAAAGACTGCTAAACAGTGAATTTTACACGAAATCAGGCAAAAAAAAAAACGATATAGATTCGTTATGGTGTCCATCGAAACGTGATGTGTCAATACGATCCAAAAAAAAAAAATATAAAAATCGGTCCAGTTTTTGTTTAAATAAAAGTACTGCAAAAAAGGTGGATTTTCCACTAAATCTCACGAATACAAATTGATATCGACTTTGTTAGGGTGCTAATGGAAGCTTATTAACGTTAGTATAATACGAAAGTATTTTTTTCAGAATCAGTTTAGCGGTTTTTTTTAAACAAAAAAATTAAAAAAAATACCCGGGTCGCAGTGCCAAAACCCTGCCGACAATATAGTGTATTTGCTAATACAGGCAGTGTTGTGGCTTTATTATGCGAACTTAAGTTGGTTTTTGGGCAAAATAAAAAATTTGACTCCTTAATACACCCCTTAAAATAACATTTTTTTTTCTTAATTGCAATATTATTATCAATCGAACCTATATACCAAATTATATGCACCTTTCAGTCAAAAATTCCCTATCTGCAAAATAGTGTTTTCACAAAATTTGTAAATCCGGTCCTGTCGGGCCGATTTTATTAAAATTTTAGGGACACATTTTAATTACTACCAGAGGGTTTAATTTCAATTTTGAAACGATTCGGAGAATTTTTTCGGTATTTTGGGGCCCAAAAACATTTTTCAACCCCTAAAAACTACCCTTAAAACGGCCCGATTAGGCCCATTTTAAATTGACTTCTTGCGGTGATGGATTTCAACGCGTGGGCCAAATTTAGTTGAAATCAATTAACTCTTTCGAAAGTTATTGCCCGCACACACATATATATATATATATATATATATATATATATATATATATATATATATATATATATATATATATATATATGATTTTTAGCCTCGTGGTGTGGCTTAAATTCAGAGCGTTCCGACAGCCTTAATATGCAGATATTCAAAAAATTACACCCGAGAAATATTTTTCAAAAAATGCTCAACTACATTTTTAGTGTATTTGCCATATGGCAACATACACTATTGGCGTCGGTCGGATGGCGGGACCTAGGGGTCGGACCAAAATTTCTCGACGTTTCGTAACCTCCTAAACACTTTGGCACCATTTTTAAAAATGTTTATATATATGTATATATATATCTATATATATATATATATATATACGTATATATATATATATATATATATATAAATATATATATATACATATATATAAACATTTTTAAAAATGGTGCCAAAGTGTTTAGGGGGCTATGAAACGTCGAGAAATTTTGGTCCGACCCCTAGGTCCCGCCATCCGACCGACGCCAATAGTGTATGTTGCCATATGGCAAATACACTAAAAATGTAGTTGAGCATTTTTTGAAAAATATTTCTCGGGTGTAATTTTTTGAATATCTGCATATTAAGGCTGTCGGAACGCTCTGAATTTAAGCCACACCACGAGGCTAAAAATCTTTTTGCAAGGGTGTCGCTGTCAGTCGATTACTCTAAAATTTGGAAATATTTTGAACAGTTAAACAACTTTTCCGAAAAAGGAAGAGTCGCTTTAGGTTTGTGATGGAACAATCTTGTGAAATAAGTACGAATAAGGTTGTAGTGCGTCATTGAAAACGTGTGTTCTTCCTTATAGAAAAAGAATTTTTGCAAAATGTTGACGAATAAGTCTACATCGGCAACTATATCTGGAATGCCTATCGGCACCTATATTTGAAATGCCTATCGGCTTCTATATCTGAAATGCCTATCGGCACCTATTTTTAAAATGCCAATCGGCAACTATATCTGAAATGCCTATCGGCACCTATATTTGAAATGCCTATCGGCACCTATATTTTAAATCAGCCGAGGCCCTATTTTTGGCTTAAATTCAAAGCGTTCCGACAGCCTTAACCCGGCGTGCTTAAGGTTAAAAGTTGTAACACGGAGCATAAGGTGGATGTGACAAACCCATATGATTGATTGAGCATTTCAACATTTTAATCTAGATTGTTATTATTTTTTTTATATAACTATTCTGCATATTTAAAAGAAAATAAATGGATAAAATAAAAACATTTAAGGTTTTTTATTACACTATGTTTAAAAAAACCTGTTGACATGTTCGGGTTCTGGGCTCTAAAATCTGGGGTTTTCACGCGTCTTGTCCTGGTTGCCAAATTTTAGAGATGGCAACCCTAATTACACCCAACCTTACACTCGTCGGGTTAAGTTAGTCGTATGAACCTCAAAGATCGCACTTGCAAAGTTCCAATAAACGATCCACGTCACGGCTAGTTATTTTACAATGCGAGGAATGGTAAATACATTATCATTTACGGACAGGTCAATATGTTTATATTCAATCTATTCTATTTATAGTCTAAAGTTTTAACTTTAAAATGACCTCTGGAAAGGAAGCAATTAAAGTGGAAGATACACACGTGAGCATTCATCATAACGGGGATGGGTGGTGGTTCATGACAAATGCGCCTTTACGAGACGCCGCCGGCCTCTCACTGATAAATCTCAGAAATATTCCTCTCCATGGACCCACCAAAGCCCCACCATTTATGTGTGCAGGAGCCGTGCTCTGATGGTACGACGGAGCTGACCGACGCCGCTGAACCTGCATGCATGTGTGTGTGTGTTCCGTACCGACGCCGACGCTGAGTTCTGAAACTACAGCCTATTTCCTAATAGTAGGTATTTGAGGCACTGTGAAAATTTGTACAATAACTCTTTAGTAATATCCGAATACAAAAACACAGATCTGGCTGAAGGGTAGCGGGACTTAACCGACTTACCGATTTTTAAATTAGCAAAATTTTTTGCTCAATAAAAAATCCTTGAGGCATTTTGAAATTTTAATAGCCTGAAATTTAGAATTTAAAGAGTTGAAAAATAAATAGTCAGTTTTTTAATTGGGTCTAAAACTTAGCCAGGTGTTTGCAAAATTATATTTTTTAAGACTTAAAAAATATATTTAAGGCACGTTGAAATTTAAGTAGAATAATATTGGTAACTAAAAATAGATATATTCAAAAAGACAGGTCGTTTCAGTGGGACGTTTTACCTGCCAGGCGATCAATATGTTCGATAAATCGATTAAGGCGGTTAAGCCCCGCTACCCTTCAGCCAGGTCCGTGCTTTTGTATTCGAATATTACTAAACAGGTATTGTACTAATTTTCACAGTGCCTCAAATATCTACCCAAAAGTACTTAATAACTCTTGGGCTATAAGACATATTCTAATAGGGATGTTGACTGTATTCAAATAAAAACAATTTTAACGAAAAGTAGTAGTTTCTATGATAGAAATACTAAAAAACACTATATTTTTCCTTATTTTTTAGGAATTTAATTAATATTTAATAAATAAAACCTAATAAAATCACTCTCAAGTCACGTGACAACAGACACCAATCAGAGCGCATGACGTCATATGTTCAGCCGCTGTCAAAAAACTTCATTGTTCGGTTAATATTTAGTGTGTAATTTATTATTATTTGTTTATAGGAAACGTCAAATTACATGTAACTATAGCAACGACTACGAAACAACTTTTCATCACCTCAGTTTACTAACGTTTATGAGCACAATAGAGCTCTATAGTGCCTTAAGCACAGAATACGCAACTATAGGATGGTAGTTCCCGTGTAAGCTTTTGAGCCTCCTTTGGTATGAACAGGTGACGTCATGCGACTAGTATTGGCGTTTTAGAACGAAATTTGAAACGGGATTTAAAATACATGATTTTTAAGGCTTGAGTTGTATTTAAATAAAAATAATAGATATTTGTGGCAATATTAGGTAGGTACTTATGCACGATTTAAAACACTTTCCCAAAAATAGTCAACATCCCTATTATATTATATTCTTCAGATTAAAATTCTTCTGATTAAAAAAGAATGACATAATTGGAAAAAGTGGGTGCGTCACTGTATGTACTTATGCACGCGTGTTTTGAAGTTATACTTCTTTGTCGTGATGAAAAACTAAACTTTAATAAACGTATCTATGCAAACAATTTATTGAAATGAAATCTTCTAAAAGTTTAAGATTAATAAGTTTTTAGTGTATTTGCCATATGGCAACATACACTATTGGCGTCGGTCGGATGGCGGGACCTAGGGGTCGGACCAAAATTTCTCGACGTTTCATAACCTCCTAAACACTTTGGCACCATTTTTAAAAATGTTTATATATATATGTATATATATATATATTTATATATATATATATATATTTATATATATATATATATATATATATATATATAGGTATATATATATGTGTGCGGGCTATAACTTTCGAAGGACTTAATTAATTTTGACGAAATTTGGCACACATGCTGGAATCCATTATCGCACGAAGCCTATTTAAAATGGGCCCAATCGGATCACATTAAGAGTGAATTTTAGGGGTTGAAAAAAGTTTTTGGGCCCCAAAATACCGAAAAAAATCTCAGAATCGTTTCAAAATTGAAATTTAACCCTTTAATAGCAATTAAAAAGTGCCCCTAAAATTTTAATAAAATCGTCCCAACAGGACCGGACTTACAAATTTTTTGAAAACACTAATTTGCAGATAGTGACATTTATTTTATTGAAGGGTGTATTTAATTCGGTGTAGACGTTAGATTGATAATAATATTACAATTAAGAAAAAAAATGTTATTTTAAGGGGTGTATTAAGGGGTTAAATTTTTTATTATGCCCAAAAACAAACTTAATTTCACATAATAACAGTATAAAACCACACGGCCCTATACAAGCAAATACACTATATTGTCGGCAGGGTTTTGGCACTGCGACCCGGGTTTTTTTATTTTTTAACGGGAAATTGGACAATTCAAATATAGTTAAAATAAATTAAAAAATTGCGACGTTTCGTTAAATGTTTTTAACTTCTTCTGGCACAACTGAAATGATTAAAAATACAGATTAGTTAATGAAATAATTAATTTTTTTTTTAATAGAATTGAAATAATACCTTTAACTTATAATGGACGTGAACAATATTGAGAATTTAAGAATAATACTTACAAAAAACTAGCCTCAAATATTTGAAAACACTTTCAAAATTTAATTTTGGTTTTTACTTTTACCCATTGAGTAATCAAAAATAAATTTGACTTAAAACGATTAATGGTATAATTATTTATAGTTTCCAGATGACAGAAAGTGCATTAATTTTGTCCATCTGTCATTTCAGTCTGAACCTCTTATATAGCCAACTTCATACTGTCAAATTTTCGTTAGCGCGGCCAATTTCATACTGTCGAATTTTTTTTAGCTGTTACCTGCTAAAAGTTTACTTTTATCGCGCCAAAAGAAGGTATAGTAGACTGCTAAAACCTTAACCCCCTATTTTGGATTTACCGCAGTCAGGTTAAAAAGAATGAGTAATTTGCTGCAACAATGAGAAAGTTTTAAAAACGATTTTAAGTTGGTTCGAGTTATACCCACGTACTAGCACACATCGAGCAGTTATTATGATAATAGCGGGGTCGATCATTGGGGCAGATACATCGCATTAAATGATTATGTCTGCATGGGGATGAAATAAAATCGGACGAACTGCTTTCTCATACCACTCCTGCGGGGGTGGGATATGCAACAGTTTATGTTCTTAAATGCAGGGATGGAGAAATAGGCCAAACGAGCTTTGATTGCTACACTGATTCAACCAATGCACGTTTATTGAAAAAACTAGGTATGAATTGTGTTTATGAAAAAATCAGTAACGGAAAGAAAAAATATAAATTTCTAAATAAAAAGTCATTGGTTCAGAAAGTATATAAAAACTCATTTAAGTGCAGGGCTTTTTTTTTGTTTCAATGTTATTATATTTTTATTTTTAAGCAGATAATTTTCGATCAAAACCCTTATTATATAGGGCTAGTTTTCGTGTTTTATCGGGTCGCGAAATGTCGAGATGAAATTGTCGTCGCAAATTCCAAGGCGAAATCGAAAAATAAGAAATGAGCTTCAGATTATTAATTTGCCTTCGCGTAATTCGAAACCTTGTGACGTGCTGTAAAGAAATATTGACGAATATCACGTTTTTTGACTCAATTTTTATATATGTATCTTTTCTGAAATTTTGTGAAGCTTGATGCTTATAATCATAGCTAATAAAAACAGTAATAAAATGAATTTTACGGCCGTAGTTCGAAATTTCTCGAGAGCATATTTGACAATCTGAGGGATGTCACCTTAAAAAAAGCAAACCGTTTAAACTCAATCTGAAGGATCGTAGGGTTCGAAAGGATAATTGGGGCATTTACCCAATCCTAGATCGCTAAATGTTCGTGTATGTTCACCTTCACCACGTAATGTGACTCCAACGTATAAGGCTCCCACTCCCTAGTCGCTACCCTAACACACAACTCCAAACCTACTTTTCTCACGGCGAATATTATAATGTCTGCATATATTTAAAGTAATGTTTGTGGATTTTAGACTTTTATAGGGTAGTCCAGGCGGCCGTTAGTTGCCTTAATATAAAAATGTATAAAATATTACTAAACATTATTTCCAGTATTATGTTTTAATAAGAATTTTATATTAAAATTTTTAATGTTCCATTTAAATTACATTTTAAAAAGAATTTTCAATTTTGTACGAAAATAGAATTATTTTCTTTTCAAATGACATTCGAAATTTACCTTATATTTCTGTATACTGAATGTCCACGATAATCGGACTAATAAAACAAAAATATCTTATATTACACTATTGTTACCAATCTTTTTTCTACTCGAATAGAGTAATGGATTTTATAAAATCTAATATAAATGGATGTTTGTCTGTTTGAGATTAATAAAATTCGACACCGTTTAACCGATCACCATGAACGTTTGGCACATATATGTGCCAAACGTTCATGGTGATCGGGTACATATTATGTATTTTTTCATGGAGACGGTTTCTATGCTATTTTCTTTGTTGTAACTCATCACTAGATTGTAATACGGTGGAGCCAAAGGCTCCACTACATGTCGCTGCCGTGTATAATATAATCGCGTGCCGAACCGCGGGTAGCGGATAGTTAATTATATTTATTGTATTTACAACACAATTTTTAACAGATGTAACAAAATTCGTTACAAAAACAAAAGAAACCTAAGCGTTCAGCGAGCTTAAATCTAGCCTAACTATATTTTTTATTCTAAGCAAGCATAAGAAAATACTTCGTATTCTACGAACTACAGTGGAATCCGTTTATAATGACATCGAAGGGAATTGACAAACACGTCATACTAAGCGGACGTCATACAAAGCATTTTTGTGAAAAAAAAACCTTTTTTTAGGTAGCATAGGGCTGACGGGTATTCCTTTGTTTCTCGTGATTTTAAACCACTGAATTAACGCTTTATCAACATTTTCTTGCGCGATTTTCGAAGCCTCTTCGGTTTCAAAACATTTGAATTGAACGATCGCTTAATCCGGTTCTTGTTTTTGAAAATCATTGAGATTGTCGAATAACCCACGCCCAATTCCTTTACGAGAGATGAATTTGATTCTACATTTTCTAATCTGCATATTATTCACCTTTCTCCTTAATCGTAAATGCTTTACGACGTTGAGATGACATTTTTTTTACATAGGATATCACTAAAAACAATGCGTGACGTTCAACTATCAATTACTCACTGAGATTCAAAACAAAAACAAGCCACGTGCCGAACGTCGTCGGGAATCAACGAACATTGCCGAAGGTGTAAAGAATCATGTCGGTCACTATAAACGGACAAAATTTATTAAAAATGGGTCATAATAAGCGACATGTCACTGTAAGCGAAGTCATTATATCCGACTTTGTTACAAAGAATTTTATATGAAAACCAAACCTCGTTGTGTAATTACGTCATAATAGGCGGTTGATCAATATAGGCGGAGTCATAATAAACGGATTCTACTGTACACAGAAAATAGGAAACTACAAAAAAAATAAAGGGTGTCAGGGGATACCCAACAGAAGCATTCACGCATTTGATAATTTGAATACCGCACTAACTAAGCAAGCGTGGATAAAACCGCGCGCGCGCAATCAACGGTCGCACATAACGTTTTTTCCCACTTTTCTTCCTAACAGCCAATTGCACAACGACTGAAAAAAATTTTGCTTGCAAAATTAGAAAAATATGTATTTTACTGTGTTGAAAAATAAGAACTTTTGAGTTACCTACTTAATTTGCTTACTTTTTTAGCATTGTGTATTTTTTAATTGGTCTAATTTTCTTTGTCATAATAGTCCATAGTGCATTAAAATTGCAACATCAAACCTGTCAATTAGTGGACTATAATCATAATTCTTTTATCAGTCCGGAATGTCGACCCCCAAAAACAGTTATAATTTATGATATGGGGTTGAAAGGGATCACGATGTCCCCGTATTATTATGTCATTTCTACTACAGTTGTTTACTGCAGTAAATAGGGTTATTATTTTGTATGCTGGGTTGAAGAAAGGATTGTCAAATAAGTGGATTTGACAGTTACCTTAGATTGTGATAATATAATTACAGTTCTCATACTTACAAGAGTGGTCGAATGTCGTGTACAAACTCCCTGTCATGTACATCGACACAAAAACAAATGCTATCTGCACAGAAAAAGTTCGTTTTTCAAGTCAAATTTTAATTAAAATGCGTAGAAAAAGGTCGTTGCAAAGTAAAAATTATGCAAAAAACTATGTTAAATACACATATACATAGTCTAGAAAAAATATCATTTCAATCGATCAATTATTTTTCGAACACAACCGAATTAAAATTCTACAATACTTTTTTTATGGAGAAGTATGTGTTCATTGTCAAATCAAATTATATTTGACAATCCTTTCTGCAACCCAGCACTAGGGTGCAAAAAACAGTGATTTTCTATAATTTTCTACAAACACAAATATAACAGGATATCTGTTATGTTTTTGGTGAGGTTTTAAATAAAACTTATCTCTTTTAACATAAACTGTATTCTATGATATTTAATAGTAGAATGAAAAATCTTTTTACAAGGCAAAAATGTTAACTTAAACTAATTGCATAATATATATAATACAAGGTTAATTACATATAAGCATTTAATAAAATATGCCGATATAATTTATCTATATACAACAATATCAATAGTTTAATGTTATAGAAATATTTTTAAGGCATTTACACCTGAAAAAAAAAAAAAAAATAAATTAACGTTTCGACCGAGAATGTACAAATTATTATAGACTAGCGGAGCCGTGCGAATACTTTGCACAGTTAGTGGTCAGTTACGTAATAAATTAGGGTGGAAATAAATTTTATTGTATTCAGAGACTTCAACGCCACTACGTCACTTAATTTACCGACAACTGTTAAACTAAACGTTATAAAGAAATATTGAAGAATATCACGTTTTTTATCCAATTTTTAGGGCAAAAATACTTGCTTTTTGAAACATTTAAGCAGTAAGTCAAATTTTGTGAAGCTTAATGCTTAATCACAGCTAATAAAAACCGTAAAAAAAATAAATTTTGCAACCACAGTTCGAAATTTTCCGAGAGCATATTTTGCAAGTTGAATGATCAGTCCTCTTAATATTGAAATTTTGTTTTTATCAGTGTGTGAATTTTAATCATAATCTTTTTGTCTGTTTAATTGGTTATGATTCTTTTTAAAAGTACCATAGTACGTTGTAGATATAATACAGACATTTATTCCGTCCTTTGTTTCTTAATCGATCTGGTAAGCACTATGCATGACTCTATGTACTTCGAATGTATATAATATGTATTATGTACTCGTATGCAATAATGCATATTTGAACGAATTTAACTTAAAAAGTCTGTGACGAATTTTGATAAAACTTTTTTTAAACGTTTCTTAAGATTCCAGAAATGCTATTGGCTATGTTTTATTTCACAATTTTATCGCAAAGTTAATTAACTTATTATCTTTTTTGGCATACTCCTGAACAAATATATAAAATCGTAACATGATGTATGCAGAATGTTCTCAGTAGACTTCTCCCACCACAACTGCAAT
This sequence comes from Venustoraphidia nigricollis, assembly GCA_034508555.1. Taxonomy (NCBI): domain Eukaryota; kingdom Metazoa; phylum Arthropoda; class Insecta; order Raphidioptera; family Raphidiidae; genus Venustoraphidia; species Venustoraphidia nigricollis. The sequence continues at coordinate 8,050,163 of JAVRKA010000004.1, read as the reverse complement.
CAAAACCGATCAGTTCTGCAACTGTTGTTATATGAATATAAATCGTGAAAAAGCAATTACAGGCACAAATTATTCGATATTCAACTTCTGACTTCGCATGACGTGCAATGTACAAGCTCTTATATCGGATGGTCTCAGGCTACATCTCACGATGCTATCATAACAGAGGCCTGTTATTCCCGGACAACGACGGGCAAATATGGCTATATTCTATAAAAAAAAAAAAAAAAAAAGTCTGCCCCAGCCAAGTATGTCTATCTTTAAGGGGGTATTCTCATGTGACCACTTCGAAAAATCGATTTTTTTTTCATATTTCAATAGTAAAACCTATCGAAAATATGTTGTGAAAAATAGAGACCGAAATTCCTAGTTTTAAATAAATTAGAACTCATAGTCGCCGACGAGCCGTATAAGCGACTTGTTGGCTCTTGAAACTTTAAACGCATTTATCTGGAAACATTATTTTCTAAAACTGTCATGGTCCTAAAAAAAAAGTATTCAACCGATTGCTTTGAAATTTATATATGTTCTTCTACTCATTAATGGTTATCGTCCGTACCAAAATTGCTTATTTTCGAAAATATTTTCTTATTTTTTTAAACGATTTTTAACAAAAAAATTAACAAAAAACACAAACTTTTTTTCTACAGTCCGCCATTTTTTTTTTTTAATGGAATTGATTAATTTTACTGAACAATGATCCATTCGATTTTTTTATTTCAGACAACATGAACAGCCGCTATTACCATGACCAGTGACCTGCTTTTTTTTAGTGTCTAATTTAATTTAAAAAAATATATATATAAAAAATGTAAAATAAGAGAAAAAAATTTTTTTTTATACAGTTAAAGATACAAACAAAAACATATAAAAAAATTAAAATGATTGAATGTTATTGTCGTCTAAAAAAAAATTCCCTAAAAAGAGGTAAAATTTATGCGTTCACATGAGAATACCGCCTTAATAAACAATCTACAAATCCGGGCGAAGCCAGACCGGGCTGATTGTTGTTTTATAAAACAGACTAGTTGTTCAGCCTGTCTCCGTCAGGAGCAATCGAACTTCAAACATTCAAAATAGCATCTTTCTTTTACATATAATATAGAAGTTAACATATATTTTAGAAGATTTTCCCCCTGTCTCTGCCCCTGGGAAGACAATCTATAATCCATTTTCGTTAGGTTCTAACTCACTGCGCACACACTTATTCTACACTTTTTTCTTTCTATTAAATATTACATTAATTGAAAAAATTGTAAATATTTGAAAACTTATTTAACATTTGATATAGGTACATATCAGAATGTTTCAGAGTTAGTTGTTCGTAACCAAGGCAACCAACCATCCATTCATTCATGGCCTATTATGTTCTGTGAAGTTTAAAAAAAAAAAAATCCTAATTTGATCCCTGGGGAGAAAATCAAAAATCCGGCGACGATAGGTTCCGTCCCGTATCTTACACTATTAGCGTGACAGATTTCAGCTTCCTAAGTCTACTGGAGCTTTCTGGAGAGTCTGGAAAGATAGACATCCGGACACATAATAGAAAATTATATATGTAGATATTTAATAACCTATTGTTTTGTTTTGAGAATCGATTATGTTCCGGTAACAGTTCTTAAATAATTGTTATATCACTGTTGCACACTTTATTCAGGCGATGTTTCCACAGGGCAACAAACTCTGTATTAGCTGCCGCAGGCTGTCGGTTTTATTTAATTCTATTTTATAAAAATATTGTAAGGCTGACATATATTTTTACGCGTTCTCAACGTGTTCCTGACAATCTATCTTTTTACGACGGACCTAAAAATCGTTACGGCAAGCGACACAAAAAGAAACGCTTCGTTGTCGAGTTGCTCGGTGCTCCGCATTGCAAGGCTTCTGTTCTCTTTTTATTTCGTTTCACGTGTCTTCGATGTGCACTTTACGGGTGACCCATTTTTCAATACTTGATAATATTACAACCAGTATTATTAGTACTCGACTGCACAAAATTATTAAATTCCTACCGACATTATAAGATCAGCTATGTTTTTTCATTATATTGTATATGACGTAAGATAGGTTCTTTTATTATTACAAAATTGAACTTCTTTAAAAAAAATTTATGATGTGAAGCAGCGTTGCCAGACGTCCCGATTTTGGCGGGACGTCCCGATTTTTAAATCAAAATTAAATGTCCCGCGCAGGACAGGCTCAGTTCCGCTTTTCGGGGATAACTCGACCGTGCGTAAATAATTATTCTCTTATTGTAAGTTGCAATTTGTAACGCTCACTCCTCAGACTATTGTTTGAAACGCCATATTTTTCTAATGAATAAAACTTTTTTGATTTTGATTTCTGTTTTTTTATTTTTTTTATTCAGAAGACGAATAAGACTTAACTATTTAACGATAGGGTAAATCTGATTTAAAATATCATATTTTTATTAAAATACATTTTCTATGGCTATTTTTGCTATCTGTTGTCACGTAAACGTAATTTGAACTCAAATAAAAAGATAAATGTTTAAAAACTTTTGATTATATACGTTTTTTTATTATGTCCCGCTTTCGACGAAAGAATCCCGCTTTTTTCACTCAAAAAGTTCCAAAATCCCGACTTGGCAAAAAAAAAAATCTGGCAACGCTGATGTGAAGAGTCTTTTTTACCCGACTGCGTATCTATGTATGTAATATTCTTTATTACCTCGTATCATCCAAACGCCTGGACGGATTTCTAAAATTAAGGTATCATTTGATTTATCTCATAAACCCAAGTATCATAGGATAAGTGACACCAAAAAAAAAACAAAATGGAGGATTTTAGGTACCATAATGTGTTACATTTAATCTTGTTACCATTTTTTTAGTTCACTTTTAATTAACGCAGTCGGTTTTTTTATTTTTTTTATTTACCTTTTTATTAAAATACCATACTCAGCAATTATGGTTATATGCGTGAATGAAAAGAAAGTACTTATAATAAGTAAATGAATATATAGGTAATTAGTATTCCTTAAAATAGAAGTTGTAATGATGAGCATAATCGAATTTTATCAAAAATCGGTATTGATATTCGGATAAATAAACATTCGTACGACTATTTAATATTTCAAAATAAAAAAAAATCATTTTTGCCGCAGCCTGACGATAACTCCGATCTTTTCGAACGGACCGGACAGTCTGATTTTCAAACGGAAATAAATCAAACGGCGTTGTGCATGATATTGTACAGTATATATAGTAGAACAGCTATGTGCTATATACAATAAAAATAGCTAGATAGCACTCAGGCTCTGTGGAGTAATGGAAAGGCCGACGCAGCTCCGGATCTACGATTTTTTCTAACCGAGGCAGAAACTTGATAGCGTTTAAATTGTTTAAAAAAAGTCAAAAATTATAATGGGAGGCATTTTTTGTGACCGGGAGGGGAGACTAAGAACCATTAAATTTTTTTTTAAAATAGTTTGTTATCAATTTATAAGCATAGATATTATATTTTCTTTTACGAAAGCAAACCATCTATCATCATTGTAGGTTGTACAGGACGGTACTTCTACCCATGTAAATTAGACATAGGTCAGTGATGTCTATCTACGGCTACCTTCTACGTTCTCTCTCTTGCACCCATTCCCAGATCAGTGCAGTGTGCCCATGTTAACCCTTGAATGGGCGACGCTCGAACTGTCTATGAATGTCGTTCAACAAACTGTGATTCAACAGGACTATACTCGATTCGGTAAGTAGATAAGCATCATGTGAACATGTGCCTTAAAAACACGATTTTTTGACGAAAATCGACGTGTCTCAGAACTTTCTCAAACTTGAAATACGCGCCCACTTAATCGGATCTGATCAGCTCAGCACGGCAGCAGAGGTGCAATCGTGAGTAGTATTTGGTCCCGATCACTCAGGCTCACGAAACTCATTTTCAACTCACGCCCGTTCACGCACTGCTACTATTTTTTATAATCACAATCACGCACACTAACAGCTAGATTTCAACACTCACTCACGTTCGCCCACGATAATAACTATTACATATAATATATGTAATACACGTTACAGTTTACACATCACAATTACAATAAACAAAAAAAAAACACTGAATAGTAAGTACATACTTTAAACAAGAAACATTCTCGCGTATCCGTATATTTTATTTAATCACACTCACCCACGATTTTTTTAAACAGTCACGGACTCACGGAGTGTCACGTCGTAACACTCAGTGTCACGGGAAGTTTCACGCACGATTTGCACCTCTACACGGCATCCGAGCGGACTAGTCCGTGGGAACTCATTTAACTTTAAGTATTGGTTGGAATTTGGAAATAACTTAATCCGATAGAAAAAATCACGCTTAGTCAAATAAGCACACCTAGATGTCTGTAGCTGTTATAGTGAGTAAACACTGAACGACCGTCGTGTAAACGATATCGAGCCTTATTTGCACTTACTACAATAATGGCGTCACAGTAGGTAAATATGACGGCTCGTATTTTCGCACCAACTTACATATTTAAAATTTTGAGTGCTATTTTTTGTTATAAACCGATTACATTTAAACGAAATAAAAATTCCTGTAGACTGATTCTACGATATGAACATTTTAAGACAATTTAAAAATAAATGTCAAATAGCCCATCGGTTATAATTAACTGAGAAACGTTTGCTACCCCTGATTTCGGAACATGTAAAGGAAATAGTGCGGTGACCTCCTACAAACCACATGCTCGATGCTTTTTGACCACAATCTATTAGCATTTCAATGACTACTGTATTACACACACATACCCATATGGATGTCACTGTGATAGACAAAACTGTTACAATTGTTTATATGAAAACATCAGTATATATTAATTCTCAATAATTCAATAATAAATCACAGATAATTGGACTTAATAAGACAAAACAATCATGTCATTGTTAATATTGCGACGTTTCGACTCGTTATTGAGTCTTCATCAGGCTCTGAAAAATACATACATATAACTATAAATACAAATTCAATTATACTATAATTTATTGTTATCTGTATGTATTTTTCAGAGCCTGATGAAGACTCAATAAAGAATCGAAACGTCGCAATATTAACAATGATATGATCGTTTTGTCTTATTAAGTCCAATTACCTGTGATTTATTATTGAATTATTGTAATAATTTTGGATGCGATATAATGTCGAATTATTTGTCAATGGTGTTTTTTGTCGGTAGGAAATATCCCCCTTAATACTGTATCAAAATTTATGTTTGATACGCCGTTTTAGAGAATATTTTTCTCTCTAATAACGGAAACTAAATTAATATCTTAAAATTAATGTTTTCATTAAAAAATTCCAGTTTAAACATTTTAACAATTTCATGACACAAAAAAAACAAATGCAACCATCTGGCGGCAATCTGTTCATTTTAACAGTTGTCAGTGACATTAAGGTATAATAAAGAAAAATCACTTTTAGACAGATTTTCTAATAAATCTCGAAGTTTCTGAATTTTTGACCGTTTAGAACGCGAAATAATTAATAACAAGGTTCGTAATTTTCATATACTGACCATAAAAATTGCGAATTTTGTTATTAATTATCTCGCGTTCTGAACGGTCAAAGTTTCTGAAACTTCGAGATTTATTAGAGACCGTTATTTTGAGCCTACGAAAAAAATGAGCAAAATCTGTCAAAAAGTATTTTTTCTTTATTATACCGCGCTAGAACTACCTTAAGTGACGTAGTGGCGCTAAAGTCTCTGAATAGAATAGAATAAAATGTATTTCCACCCTATTATATTACATTAACTGACCACTAACGGTGTGAATTATCGCACGAGTCCGCTAGTCATAGTCCAAGAGCTGATGACACCCGTTTCAAGAAAACTTTACAGGCACTAGATAGTCAACAAAATCCTCTAGGGGTCTTTCTTGACTTATCGAAAGCGTTTGACTGCGTAGACCATTCAATTTTATTGGATAAATTATACAGCTATGGCATAAGAGGGGAAGCTTGGAATTGGCTGAAATCCTATCTAAATAATCGCTCCCAATACGTAAAAATAAATATTGAAAATGACAATAATTTTAAATCTGACTTAACAATTTTAAATATCGGTGTACCGCAAGGCAGTGTGCTGGGTCCTTTACTGTTTAATTTCTACATAAACGATCTACCAAGTTGTGTTGCTGATGCATGCACCATTTGTTATGCTGATGACACAACGCTGCTACTTACTGGCTCAAATATTCTCGAAGTGTCTGACAAAGCGGTGGAAATGTTTGCCAAGATAAATTACTGGTTTTCCAGCAATAAATTAGTTCTGAACACGAACAAAAGTAATCTTCTATTATTTAAAACTAAGCAAAGCAACATAAAAACACCTGATTGTTTACATCTTAATAACAGTAAAGTTGATTTTTCGACTGATGTCAAATTTCTAGGCATTTTTGTGGATCAGCATATCAAGTGGTGCAAGCATATCAATGTATTAGCAAAACAACTTGGTAGTTGTATATATGCTATACGTATAGGATTAGTACTTTCTGCAATTATAATACAATAAAAACTATGTATTTTGGTAATTTTTATTCAAAAATGAAATATGGGATTATTTTTTGGGGTGCTGCAAATACTGATTTAATCTTTAAAGCACAAAAAAAATGTGTTCGGATTCTGGCCAAAATAAATCCTAGAGACACATGCAGAGGAATTTTTAAGACACATGGACTCTGTTTATATATATGAATGTATTGTGTTTGTGAAAGAGCATTTTAGCTATTTTAGTAACTGCCAATTGTTACATAACTATAATACCAGGGGAAACAGTGACTTTCGTTTGCCAGATCATTCTTTAACTACTTTTGAAAAAGGTGTTCTTTACAACTGCCTTAAAATCTATAATCATCTGTCAAATGAAATCAAATCATTGCCACCGCAAGCCTTAAAAAGGAAGTTAAAGAATGACCTGGTAAACAGAGAATTTTATTGTATACAAGAATTTTTTAATGTGTAATTTTAATGTTTTTATGGACTTGCCATATACTTTTCTTGTCAATGTGGTAAAATAAATCTATCTATTTATCTATCTATGAAGTGTTTGATTCAGGTGGAAATTTTATACAATAGTGTATATATATAGGGAAGATGTATATAGGTACCTAAATGAAAGTTTGCAGTAAACCAGACACTTTTTCCAGGGTTTAAGACTACTTTTGGGAACTTATTTATGGGTACTTATGCACGATTTAAAACACTTTCCTAAAAATAATCTTAAACCTCGGAAAAAGTATCTGGCTTTTTGTAAATATCTTTAAATATATCTAATAAAGTTGCTAGGGTAAACGACTAGTCATTGAACAGAGCACATTTTCATTAGCTATAATAAGAATAAGAATCATATTAAAGCAGATTTGAATGACTCATTCATGAGTCATTCAAATCTGCTTTAGTATCGTTCTTGTTCTTATTATAGCTAATGAAAATGTGTTCTGTCCAATGACTAGTAATGTCGAATGACTAGTCGTTTACCCTATAAAAATTTCAGCGTGAATCACTTATTTTTTTATTTTTGGAAATTCAACTTTGGGGTATTTTGGTTTAATGTTAACCTTTCCGAAAGTGTCTGCCTCATTTACTTATGTATTTAAAATCAACTTGACTTTCGAATAGTACTTGCTGGTTTTTGAATCAGACACTTTTTTTGGCACAACTTTTTTTAAACCTTTCCTTTGCGCAGTACCTGGCGTACCCAGGTAGGACAGGCAAACATTCATTTACCTATACATCTTATATAATATATACTATTATATAAAATTTCTACCTGAATCAAACACTTCATGAAACGCGTGTCATGAGCTCTCCGACTTTTATAAACCTATACGAGATATCGGTTCATATTTAATGTCCAATAATTTGTCGTACATTTCTTTCGAAATGAAGAGCTTTTGAAATGCGCAGTGACATGTGCACTACTATTATAATACACGTGTGTGTGCGTGTTCGGCAGTTTAGTAATCCGAGTTTTGATTAAAAGTTTAATTAACGCACACAGTTTCACATGTTAACACAAACAGCTCAATTTATTACTTAAGGACCAATTTCCACTGAACTGAAATATAACGCCTTTAATTCTGAACGAGCATCGACTAATTCGTAATCAATTAGTTTAGTTCAAAAAAACGAACACTTAACCCTTCACTCATTAATTCTAGCCGTCCAAAAAATATTTCATAACTTTGTTATTTTGAACTGAAATTTTTTGTGCGCCATATTTTTCGGGCACTTTTCAATTTGAGACGTAATTGATTTTGAAAAAGTAAATACTAATTAAATAAAAATTGATACAACAACGTAGAAACCAAAAGATACTTTGTATTTTACACTACACACTACATAAGTAAAACTGGTATAATTATTCCCAAAAATAGTCAACATCCCTATTCTTACATTATTAAATATCTTTCATAACCGACATTTGCCTTGTCATCACAAAAATATTGGTGTGTTTATTATAGGTGCAGATTTTCTCGTTTTCAAATTGATCAGTTATTCTGTATTTTGAATATAGTGAGAATGATCAAACACATCAATCATATCGTCTCTTCGTATTTGCTTGTTTTGTGTTGTTTACGTACATAAAAGCCCACGTAAATAGATGCACAAACATGCCAAAATATTTAGAACACGTATTATGAGTGTGAACGCTTACACGCCTGCGAAAAAACGAGTTTTGGATGTATGTACAGAGATAAAAAATAGATGTTCCTTTTAAAAATGTCAAAGTCACCCTCATTCCTGCGCAGGGGTTGGGGATGAGGGGTGGTGTTTGTCTTCAAACGATGCCCCCCTTCAAACTGAACAACTTTTGTCTGAAATTTTTTTTTCAACAAAAATCATTTTCTTCCCTTGAGAACTGATCCCCGGCACCTGAAAGACCAGGTCAAAAAACGTTTTGGAAATCGATTTGTGCGCGAAAAGGCGATGTGGGGGTGGTTTTTGGGCAATTCGAAGGAGTTGCCGAGGAAAAAAACTTTTTTTCCCACCCCCATCGCTTTCAGCGACCTCGAAAACGGAGGAGGGTGATTAGTTTGGAGCTCTGGCAAAAAAAAAAGCGAAAACCATGAAAAACCCCGACTCATTCACTGCCCTATAATTGGTACCTAAAAATATATTTTGCCCGGCTACGTTCAGATTAATATAGCCGGATTCCCGTCAAAGACGGTACTAACAGAAGTGAATAATTTTTAATTTTATGGTCAAAAGATATCTTCAGATAACGTTTTTCAAAACGTTTCATTTCTCTATAATTCAAAGTTTAAACTGTATTTCTATTACCACTCAGTGGATCGCTATCTCTTTTATTTAGAGTGAGCAATAAAAAATAAAAACATTTAAGAAATTGAATTATTAAATAAGATATTTATATTAATGTTATCATAAAATTGACATCATTAAATAATAATTGATTTTAATTTGTTGCCATAAATATAAAACTTTTAAATTGTATACCTCCTTGTCAAAGCTGTGAAAACAAAGGAACGTAGTGTTTCGTGAAGTGAACTAAATTGCAGTCGTTTGACAACCGCGTGGTTTATTTCAAAATTAATTATAAAAAAATAGTGATATCATTTATAAAAAAACCCGGGTCGCAGTGCCAAAACCCTGCCGACAATATAGTGTATTTGCTAATACAGGTATTGTGGCTTTATTAAATGAAATTAAGTTTGTTTTTGGACAAAATAAAAAAAAATTGAACCCCTTAATACACCCCTTACAATAATAATTTTATTAGTTGAAATATTGTTATCAATCCAACATCTGCACCAAATTAAATACGACCTTCAGTAAATAAATTCGTATACGCAAACTAGTGTTTTCATAAAATTTGTAAGTCCGGTTCTGTCGGGCCGATTTTCTTATAATTTTAGGAACACTTTTTAATTGCTACTAAAGGATTAAATTTCAATTTTGAAACGATTCTGAGAATTTTTTCGGTATTTTTGGGCCCAAAAACTTTTTTCAACCCCTAAAAACTACCCTTAAAATGACCCGATTGGGCCCATTGTAAATAGGCTTTGTGCCGTGATGGAATCCAACATGTATGCCAAATTTCGTTAAAATGAATTAACTCCTTCGAAAGTTATTGCCCGCACATATAAATATATATATATATATATATATATATATATATATATATATATATATATATATATATATATATATATATACGTATATAAATATATTTACATATATATATAAACATTTTTTAAAATGGTGCCAAAGTGTTTAGGAGGTTATGAAACGGTCGAGAAATTTTGGTCCGACCCCTAGGTCCCGCCATCCGACCAACTTCAATAGTGTATGTTGCCATATGGCAAATACACTAAAAAGTTGAATTTTGTAGTGAAACATGTAGGCGATACATGTTTGATAATTTCAAAACGGGGCGTTATGCAAAAAATAGTATTTTGACTGAAATATATAAAATGCATTTTTGACAGCTCTATGCAATCATTGGGTAATGGGATTGTACTGGCAATTACAGCATAGCACATTACCGATAAATTTTATCGTCCGATATTCAGCTGTCAGTTGAATAGTTTGAAGGTTTGTGTATTGTGTTTGTGTTCAACTAGTACTGCTAATAGTGTTAATTAATATTGTGCTAATTGGTGCAACTATATTGGTGAGTTATTTTTTCAATTATTATTAGTTAAGTTATTTTATAAATATTTGAGAAACAGTGATTTATAACAAAACAAATTCAGTTGAAGGGTTTCTTGTTTTTTGCTAATGAATAATCTCCATTGTATTTTTTTCGCCTATTTTTATAATTTCTATTATCTCAGATACAATTGCTTATTTTTAAATATTAGACATTTTGGAATTTAATAATAATAATAATATTTATTTATTCATGGGGTACAGTGGTTACTAAAACAAAATTCATCATTTGACATTCAATACTTAATGCTTGTAGGTATATCTGGAGTTTAATGTTGTTAACGTCTTTATTTATTATTTTCTGTTAAAAGCTAAAAAAATTGCAATTAAATTTCGTTTTAGTGATACAAATACATTAATATACATATTAATATTTTCTTTTTCAGGTCAAAATATCATATTAATTTGTATTTCGCTCCGTTAACTATAACTATAATTTTAGTATTATGTTTGATAAGTATTTCAATAATTCTGTATTCTGAACGGGAAATTCTGTTATCTAATATATTTTAGGCCTTTTGCACGCACGGTAGAGCAATTTCTTTTCTTTTAATAAATAAATTAAATTTTTTCGTCATATATTTTAATACGTAATTTGATAATGAATTATGAATTTAAAAATTATGTGGCGCTCACATCATATAGTGTGTAAGTATTACAGGATTATCACAAATTCATGTAGAATAATGTATTGTAATATTCAATTTATTAAAAAGTGGCATAATAGTACCTATGATTTAAATTTAGACTGTTCGTGTTTATTATACAAATTTTTGTGTTGGTTATTTCTTAACAAATAATTGAGACATTTTTTTTCCAATCTTTTTGAAGCAATTCTTTCTTTATTTTCTCCCAACTCACCCAAATAACGGTAGTTTACTTGATAATTAATCGATAATTACAATTTTCTAGAAAACAGATCCTACAATTTTGCTCATATTTCTTAAATTGACATTTCATTAATGGCCGTACATTATGCTACCATGGTCGATGCGCTATTTAAAAGTATTATGAGGTGAAGTTCATAACTGGTGACTGGCCTAATATCGTGTTAATTTGAGCATTTATTAGAATATTTTCGGTCAGTCAGTGTTTGACGCTTGCAATGATTTGTAAACAGATGTATACATTATTATTATGTATGAGTTGTACATATACTGGGTGGCTCTATAAGTTAAGATCTTCTATTTAGAAAGTATCTACTTATACTTCAAAAAAATGTAATTGAATGACTTTAGTTATTAATAATATTGACTCTACCAACAGTAATAGAATATTAAACAAAATGAAATTACTTGCAATTACTGTAATTGCAAGTAATTTCATTTTGTTTGACTTTAGTTATTGTTAAATTATACTTTTTTATCACATTAATTCATAATACATTTATGAAAATCAATTAAAAGTTTGAGTAATAAGTTAAATTTGTGTTGAGGAAGGTTCCTCATTTGATATAGTTTGTTTTCTGTGAAGAAGTCATCTAATATCGTTTGCCTTTTTCTGTTTCATTCAGAAAGCTGTTGTTGATAGCAAGATATTGCATCAATGACACTCCGTCTTGCCTTTGAACTTCTATCAACATTTAAATCATTTCGTATAAACTGATCCATAATTTACGTTATAGTGGTTAAACTTTTTTTTTAGAAACCACGTATAATACTGAAACAGCGTTACGATCTTACTGTATCTACTAAATATAATGTAGCGCGCGCCTAATGGTTACGCCACTGGAAGTGACAGAAGCTTCTGGAACAAACGAGAATAGCGCGTCCCCAATTGTGTTACGCGACTGGAATTTGACGGAGGCTTCTCGAACCTTCTAGAACCGGAACTCTACGGAGCAGGTCAGGCATTCAGTCAGAGTACAGTCACTCAGTAGACAGTCACAAGCGAAGTGGTCACGCGGCGGACGGCAGACATAAATAATAATCAGAGTACATAAATTTGTGTGTTATAGCATTGTTTCGTGTATATCAGTTATTGTTGAATTATTATTCACTAGAATCCGTTTATTTTTCATTTTTTAAACCACCAGAAACAACAGTTTTGTTACAATAAGAAAGGTATATTTCAAAATATTTATGGTGATCGGTCACCCGGTATATGCATCTATTCGCGTTACATTCAGAAATTACCATAGTCTATATGATACACCTGACCTCTCTATTTCTACCATTTCACCCTCTTCCCGCGGCCATTTGTAAACACCAGCTCTTAAAAAATAACAAAACTGACTAAAAAAATTGAGATATCAAAAAAAATATTACATAAAACAAAACTCAAGTCGCAGCGTTAACCCTGCCGACAATATAGTGCACTTGCTAATATAGGCCGCGGGTTTTTTTATGTGAACTTAAGTTCATTTTTGAGCAAAATTAAAAATTTAACCCTTTAATACATACATTATAATATTTTTTTCAGTAAGTATTTTTTTTCTGGTAACCTTCAGAATTTCATTCTTGAGATCTTCCTAAATTAAAATCATCAATCAGAATTAATCCACCAGATTTTTCATAATAATAATAATAATAATTTATTAACAGCTGAAAACAACACAATAATTAATAATAGTTAATTAATAATAATAATTAATTATACAATTGATAAAAATCTCGTTTATCATACAAAGGATTCTACAACAGTTTACTTTTTATGCCGTTTTTGAAAACATTGTCTGGTAATTCTCTTATATCTCCTTGTAGGGCATTATACATTTTGAGTGCCACATAATCTGGGATGCAACCTGGTGGCAACGCTTTCACTATACTAGATATAATATAATATATTATATTATATTATATTATATTATATTATATTATATTATATTATATTATATTATATTATATTATATTATATTATATTATATTATATTATATTATATTATATTATATTATATATACAATATATATAATATAATAAACTGTAAACGCATAAGCCACTCCAAAGTTACGATTTTATTTATGTAACATTTGGACAAAAACAGAAACGTCCAATGAAAATTAATTATCGGATCAAGCGTCATCGAAAATGCACGATGTACCTTTATATGTACCTATGTTGTTTGTGTCTAAAATCAACCTCTTTGTTCGAATGTTGCGACTTATAGATTATCTGGTATGTATGCTAATTGCCTTTATTACTTCCTCAAACTATTACAAAGACGATATTTCATATTGCAACACAACGCATACGTATTAGCAATAATTAGTACTATAGCCTTTAATATGCATCTATGCATGAATCCAATTGCATATGCAGGGGCGGATTAATTTGTATCTGATGGTAATTTGCGTGTATAATTACATGCACTTAATCTATATCTAAAAGTCTAAATTAAAGTTCCAGTTAATTGGGCGATAGGACTATTGTGGCTTTTGACATAATATTATAAGAAAGAAAATAAAATTTCTGTTCACGCGGGTTATGGCTAATATTAAATATTATAATACTTGGTATTAATTGTTTTCATGGTTACATAATATGGTATTATTAATCGATCTTTATAATTTAAAGCTTACCTATTTCTTTTGATATAGGCTACCCTATGACAAAAGAGGAATGAGCAGTTAGCAAAAATAGCGATTTGCACCCGAACAAAGCCGCACTGGCCAACTATAGTATTTAATATTGCTGACGTGACAAATCACAACTCGGATCGCTATTACATGCATTACTATGTGAACTTTGTTTTCGAACAACGAACTTTTTCCAACACTCATCAGTTTTCTCAAGGATGCTTTTCTCGTCTCAATTGCGACTCGGCTGCCAAATGCGAATTCGCGTGGAAAATTTAATTTCAGTAAATATAGTTTATATGAATTAAAAAATAAATTTATACAGGCCTTGTCGTGTTATAATAGCATAATAATGATCTCTGGAAACGGTAATTCAAATTTTGGAAAGAAATTAAAAACATTTACTAATACAAGCTTTTTGAGTTATCCTTCTTTTGGGGTATTGAGGGTAAATTTTCTCTGTTACAAAAGTTGCGCACGCAGCATACAACGAAAATGAGACACCATGAAGCTAGTTGTTAATTTAATATGAATGTACTACGTGCATCGGCAAGGTTGAAATCGTCGACATAGCTGACACTTCGATGCAGTATATTTTTACTTTGTATTCATAGATGACACGTCTCATTACTTTGTTACAATGTCCACCTATTATCCAAAGTAAATAAGTACTTCTGGAAGTGATATTCTTACATTGATTGTGTTTTAAAATAATGCACTGTAGTTTTACTTTGTATTCATAGATGACAAGTCTCATTTCTCTGTTACAATATGCTGATGGAATTGTCCACCTGTTATCCAAAGTAAATAAGTACTACGCGAAGTGAACAGGCTAACTTTGAATTATATTTATCATCTCCCTAGACATCCTAGTTTATTTTATCAATGTACATCTTTAACTAAAATGTGAATATTAATTATCGCGATCACGCTAAAGAAGTATAACTCCTGCCGCGCGCACATACGTACACGCAACAATTTTTTAACTTCATATATTTGTCAACCAGCCGATCTACCTGGGTAAAATGTTGCAAGTCGATTTCCAAACACTTCCACACGATCTATTTAAAAATTTTGCATACTTATGTAGTATCGATGACAATACAGTAATCTAGTAACCAGGACCTGATTAGTGCAGTCAGGATCACTATGCAACTTATTAACAGTCTTCCCTTAGGAGAAACACTGGATTGTAGATAGCATCCCAATATATTATTGGAATTAGAACTCCCAAGAACCCGAGTCGGTTTGTGTATGTTGGCTGACAGATTCTCCAATACACATAAACGCTGATGATCTCAGCTGTTGAGCGTCTATAATCTACAATCTATCTATTAGGGCTGTCGGAACGCTCTGAATTAAATCCATACTACAAGGCTAAAAAATGCTGTCAATTGATTACTCTAAACTTTGGAAATATTTTGAAGATTTAAAAAAAAATTCCGAAAAAGGAAGAGTGGCTTTAGGTTTGTGATAAGAGGCGAGGTAGGCAAAAGACATATTGTGGGTGTGACCTTCTTTAGCTCTGTCTCGCTCAAGTCATCCGCGCGTTTCAATTTTTGGCTAGTGCCACACTACGAGGCTAAAAGATACTATTGCAAGGGTGCCGCCGTCAATTGATTACTCTAAACTTTGGAAATATTTTGAAGATTTAAAAAACTTTTCCGAAAAAGGAAGAGTCGCTTTAAGTTTGTGGTGGAACAATTTTGTGAAATAAGTACGAATAAGGTAGTAGTGTGCCATTGAAAACGTGCGTTTTTTGGCAAAATTAATGCCAACTTTTTTCTAGTAAAATAAATTTCAAAAGTAGTCCATTAGAGACCTAGATTTGTCCTTTATCTTCCTTATAGAATAGAATAGAATACAATTTTATTTGTAGAGCCAGTCTGGATACAAAGCGTCAAATTTCATTATTATACATATTTTACATGGTCATACAAACAAGTTTTAATTAAATAATATCTTAGTTTTTTATTTTTAAAACAAGTGGTGTTGTTTATATTTTTTTTGTCGGGAGGGAGATCATTGTACATATACATTCCGGAGTAGATTGCACCTTTACTATAATATGTCGTGTTAAAGTTGTCGATATATATTGTTCTTTTTTCTTGTGTTATGGTGATGAACATCCAAGTTTAGCTTGTAACTATTTAAATTGTTTTTCACAAATATTATTGTTTCATAAGCATATAAGCTATACAAAGTTAGAATATTATGACGAACAAAATACTCTTTGCAAGAATCATATTTTGATATTCTGAATATAGTTCTAATAATTTTCTTTTGCAGTATGAACACTCGTTTGAGTGCTGTGGATTTTCCCCAAAACATTGGGCCATATTTTAATACAGAATATGCCAATGTATAATAGACAATAATTAATGTTTCTGTTGAATGTTTGTCCCGTAATATTTTGATAGAGAAAATTATCCTATTCAACTTTTTGCAAACCATATCAACATGTAGTGTCCAATCTAAGTTGCCATCACATATGTTTCCCAAAAATTTTAGTTGACATGTTTTCTTAATCTGTTGTCCATCTGTATAAAGGTTGAAATTCGTCGTGTCATAGTATCTATTTTTGTAGAACATGTACAAAGTTTTGTTGACATTAACCATCAAACGGTTGCTCTGACACCATTGTTCGAACTGCTGGATCGACTTTTGGGTATTGGTTTTCAGTTCTTCTAAAGTACTTGCAGATATTGTAATAGTGACATCGCCTGCATACATAACCAGTTTTCCAACATCTATGTAATTTTCAAGATCGAGACAGAATTTTTGCAAAATGTTGACGAATATGTCTACAATCAGTTATCAGCCGAAGCCCTATTTTTGGCTTAAATTCAGAGCGTTTCGACAGCCTTAACGGCCTATGGTAGACGCACCGTTTTTGATTTGCAGACGATTCTGATGATAATACACCTATGCTGTGAGCTTATAGGGTAGATAACTAAAACGTAAACAATAAAGTATAAGTCAAAAACCTTTAAAAACAAACTTTTATTGAAATATACTTAAAACGAATAAAATAACCATCAGACAAATAAAATTATTAGTGTATTTGCCATATGGCAACATACACTATTGGCGTCGGTCGGATGGCGGGACCTAGGGGTCGGACCAAAATTTCTCGACGTATATATATATATATATATATATATATATATATATATGTGTGTGTGTGTGTGCGGGCAATAACTTTCGAAAGAGTTTATTGATTTCAACTAAATTTGGCCCACGTGTTGAAATCCGTCACCGCAAGAAGCCTATTTAAAATGGGCCTAATCGGGCTATTTTACGGGTAGTTTCTAGGGGTTGAAAAATGTTTTTGGGCCCCAAAATTACGAAAAAATTCTCCGAATCATTTCAAAAATGAAATTTAACCCTCTTGTAGTAATTAAAAAGTGTCCCAAAAATTTTAATAAAATCGACCCGACAGGACCGCATTTACAAATTTTATGAAAACACTAGTTTGCAGACAGTGATATTATTTACTGAAGTGTGTATATAATTTAGTATAGAGGTTCGATTAATAATAATATTGCAATTAAGAAAAAATATGTTATTTTAAGGGGTGTATTAAGGGGTCAAATTTTTTAGTTTGCCCAAAAACCAACTTATGTTCGCATAATAAAGCCACACTGCCTGTATTAGCAAACAGACTATATTGTCGGCAGGGTTTTGGCACTGCGACCCGGGTTTTTTTTATTATCATTGTTAAAATGACATAAAAGTTTGTCGCGAGATATGTGCATAAAGAATTCATAATTTAAACTTCTTGCGAAAAGATTTAGGTCAGATCAGCAATGATAATAAAATAATTGTATTTGTTTGATTGTTATTTTCTTCGTTTTAGTATTATTTAATAAAACCTGGTTAAAGTTATACTTCTTTTGGCGCGTTGAGAGTAAAATTTTAACAGGCCACGAATTTTGAGCATGCATAGCTAACGAAAATTCGACAGTACGCAGTTAGCCGCGCTAACAGAAATTCGAAAGTATGCAGTTAGCCGCGCTAACGAAAATTCGACAGTATGCAGACTGAAATGACAGATGAATGAAATCAATGCACTTTCTGTCATCTGGAAACTATGTAATATACTAGACGTCCATGACTTTTTATTACAACCAATAGTCGTTTTAGTGTCATACAGCAGAAAAAAGTAAAATCAAAACAAACTTTTGAAAGTGTTTTACGAGGTTGATCAATAAGTACCCGTGTTTGACGACAAATGGCGTTGACGAGTGAAATTGATTTTACCATCGTGTACTGCAGACTTTTAAACGACCTCGTGCTGAGTTGTAGATAAATTCATAGGTTAGGTTATTTTTGACAGCCAGTTGTATCATTCGTGTTTTGTATTTTTCGACAAAATGGAAAAAGAGCAATATCGAACCGTAATTCGTTTTTTATACGAATATCTCACCGTGGTCATAGATGGTGAAGGGTCCCCATAGACAGCATCCAACTTTGTTTTATTTCTTCACATATTAAAAAACGAATTACGGATCGATATTGCTCTTTTTCCATTTTGTCTAACGCAATCAAAAGATACAACAGTTTCTGCCGCATATTTTGATAGTCGCAAGATAATCAAAACCTAAAATCACGAAATTTGGCAAGAAGCAATGTCTTGCAGCACAAGTAAAGGGAAAAATCCGAAAGCCGTAAATTTGTAGTTAGGTACATCACAAAAAAATATGTTTTTCTATAGACGTCAAAATAGTGCATATACTAGTGGCACTGAACGGAATACCTTAAGGCTGTCGGAACGTTCTGAAATAAGCCAAAAATAGAGCTTCGGCTTTCAACTGATTGTAGACTTATTCGTCAACATTCTGCAAAAATTCTTTCTCTATAAGAAAGATAAAGGACAAATCTAGGTGTCTAATGGACTACTTTTGTAATTTATGTACGATTTACTAGAAAAAAGTTGGCATTAATTCTGCTAAAAAACACACGTTTTCAATGTCACACTATGACCTTATTCGTACTTATTTCACAAAACTGTTCCATCACAAACCTAAAGTGACTCTTCCTTTTTCGGAAAAGTTTTTTAAATCTTCAAAATATTTCTAAAAATTAGAGTAATCAATTGACAGCTGCACCCTTGCAATAACATTTTTTAGCCTCGTAGTTGGCACCAGCCAAAAATTGAAACGTGCGGATGATTTGAGCGAGACAGAGCTAAAGAAGGTCACACTCACAATATGGCTTTTGCCTACCTCGCCCCTTACCGCTGGGTCTCAGCACAAACAAATTTCAGAGCGTTCCGACAGCCTTAAAAGCTATTAGTTCAGGCATTTCTGTGCCTTAGTGTGTATTACTATGGCCGCCATAGCAACAAATAACAAATATAAAATGAAGGTAATAAATATTGTACGGTCGTACGGAACCCTATGTGTGCGAGCTCGAGTCGTACTTGGTCAGTTTTGTTTACTTGTAGTTTATTATTATTCATCAAATTAAACATTGTTGTTATTAAACATCCTCTGCAAAATCCACAAGAGTGTAACCGACTCTAGTGTAGTTATAATTCTAATTACAGTTTGATGTTTAGACGTGTTGCAGTCACCGAAGGCTGAATCGGGTTAAAAGGGGAGATGACGATGCTTTATCGACGGAGAATTGGGCATTGGAGAGCGAAAGGGTCCAAATGGCCAGCGCTAGAGAGTAGTAGATAAGCACATAGCATAACCGATACAATATAGAGAAGGGCAGCAACATAGCGGCCGGATGTTATTGGTATTGATGTATGCATTAGTCCCGCATCACACATGATTTATTATCTGCTGGGAATCGTTTCGAACTGCCGTCGCGACGGCTACATCGTACTGTACAGGGTGTCTTTTTAGTGTATTTGTCTATCGGATAGCGAGATCTAGAAGTGAGGTCACAAAATCGCGATGCTTAACACGTTGTCTGTCGACTACGAGTTAACGCGTAGATTGCGATCTGATGGTAGTTGCAAACTACGTATTTCCGTAAATGTAAGCATTGCGTTAAAACAATTTACGAGTTTATTCGTGGCAGATACGTACAAATTTTAGTATATGAATTAAAAGTTAATCTGTAGTCAAGAAAACAAAAAAATGTTTTTTGAAGAAAATATATATAGAAACAATATAAACTCAAAATACTAGCATATGAAAATCGAATACTTGATATATGGTAATCAACGTGATTTTTCGAATATGACACTTTTTTTGAAATTATATGTCATAAGAAAATTAAAAAAAAAAAGATTTTCGCGAAAATCCTCGGGTGTTTGCAAAAAAACAGATTCCAATTACCCGATTTTTTGCAATCTTCCTAGAGTTTTCGCGAAGATTCGATTATTTCAATTATCCTACGACATAATTATATAAGACAACTTTCTAAACAGTTTCAGCTTAAACGAAAGGTGGCCTCTTCTACTTAAGCTCTATTTTTAAATAAAGTGCTCCCATGATTTGTTTTATACACAACGAAATTATGTGTTCTGTAAAGAAACTGTTAACATTTTTGAACTGATATTTTTTATGAAAATATTAATTTTAAATATAAACTTAGTTTTCGTTATTAGAGAGAAAAATAATCTCCAAAATGACTTATCAAACATTAATTTTGATATGGTATTAAAATAAATATTTCATACCGAAAAAAAACTTGAAAAAAAAATATTAACCTCCTTCAAAAAAATCTCTAAAAAGATGAAAATAATTAATGAAATTTTGAGGTCGGAGCTAATTTAAATACATATTTTATTAATTTAATTTTATTTATTTAATTTTATTAAACAGCCACCGACCTCAAAATTTCATGTGATTTTTTTTGTAATTAAATTAGCTCCGACTTCAAAATTTCATTTTTTTCATCTTTTTAGAGATTTTTTTGAAGGAGGTTAATATATTTTTTTTTAAGTTTTTTTATTTTTTACTTTTTAGTGGTGGATTTGATTTCGCACATTTTTAAAAACTACTGAACCGATTTAAGTAAAATTTATGTGTGATCACCCTGAAGATGTGCCCTATTAAATAAGAAAACAATCATCATAATCGCTTTACAAATGTTGGAGATATGAGGTAGCATACATTAATAAATATGTTTTTTTGACGTCATTTAAAAACGGATGAACCGATTTTAATAAAAACTATATGGGACCACCTGGGATGTATACCCTTTCAAACAAAAAAAGAATTTTCCAAATCGGGTTAGGCGTCTTCGAGTAATCGGGGAACATACATAAAAAATAAAAAAAGATTCCTTTTTTTTGAAGTCGGTTAAAAATACCTTTGAGAAATAATATATACCGATGGAATCTGGCACAGTTTATGTCAGTAAGCTAGAAATTTTACAACTGTGCGGCCATCTATTGACTAAAAGTTTCAACATTTACCGTATAAAATTTCTGACTTACTAATATGAACGTTACTTCCGTTAGAAAAAATTACTTCCGGTAAAAAAGATCTGAGTTACCCCTTATATTGCGTCTAAAGAAGTTTTACTTAAGAAATTTGAGCAGATTTCTTTAAAGAACAGAAACATTAACACCTGTTATTGGAAAAGAATTATTTATTGAACGTAATTATTATGTTTTATTTATTTTGTGTGTGGTTTATGGTCTTTAATTCTATACAGTATACTGTACTCGTAAAAGTATAAACGATAACTGATTTGTGAATTATTGCTCACATTAACCTACTCTAACAGGAAATATAAACATTTACCGGGAAATATGCACATTCACCAAGCACATGTTATTTATCACACCTAACAGACGCGAAACAGATATAAACTGACGACACCCCAATATTTATTCTAAGGATGAGACGTTGCCTCATATGCCTACAATTAAATTATTACCAGAACAAAAATCGCAGGAACGTGGACAAAAAATAAATGCTTATTATAATCAGTACATTTTTGTTTCGATCAATAATTATTTGACCTTCACGAGGCATCTAGAAATTATTGACTGAAAGGTCGTTAAAATAAAAATGTACTGATTATGTAATAAGCATTTCTTTTTTTGCCCACATTCCTGCGATTTTTGTTTTGAATTTGTACAAATCATAGATGCTGGTATTAATTTGGATTATGAATAATATTCGGACCGGCTCGGCACGGCAGTATATACGCACACTGGATGTTGCGAGTCGATCCGTATCGACTAGTGCGTGAAAACTCATTTAACTTCATGTATCCCAAATCCGCCGATCGTGCCGAACTAATCCGATCCGATTCTGTGCGCGTGTGAACCTTAAGGCTGTCGAAACGCTCTGAATTTAAGCCAAAAATAGAGCTTCGGCTGTCAACTGATTGTAAACTTATTCGTCAACATTCTGCAAAAAATCTTTCTCTATCAGAAAGATAAAGGACAAATCTAGGTTTCTAATGGACTACTTTTGTTATTTATGTACGATTTACTAGAAAAAAGTTTGCATTAATTGTGCCAAAAAAACACACGTTTTCAATGTCACACTACGACCTTATTCGTACTTATTTCACAAAACTGTTTCATC
Source organism: Venustoraphidia nigricollis (assembly GCA_034508555.1). Taxonomy (NCBI): domain Eukaryota; kingdom Metazoa; phylum Arthropoda; class Insecta; order Raphidioptera; family Raphidiidae; genus Venustoraphidia; species Venustoraphidia nigricollis. The sequence continues at coordinate 8,027,440 of JAVRKA010000004.1, read as the reverse complement.
ACAAACCTAAAGTGACTCTTCCTTTTTCGGAAAAGTTTTTTAAATCTTCAAAATATTTCCCAAACTTAGAGTAATCAGTTGACAGCGGCACCCTTGCAACAACATTTTTTAGCCTCGTAGTTGACACTAGCCAAAAATTGAAACGGGCGGATGATTTGAGCGAGACAGAGCTAAAGAAGATCACACCCGCATATGTCTTTTGACTACTTCGCCCCTTACCGCTGGGTCTCAGCACAAACAAAATTCAGAGCGTTCCGACAGCCTTAAGACCTGCCGGCAAACCGCCATAACCGTATTCATAATGCCACTACACTGACGAGAGAGAGAGAGATTGTAGATTATAGACGCTCAGCATCTGAGGTTATCAGCGACTGCGCTGACAAGACAGCTACATAATTAATTAGGGTCCGTTTCTCGATATTATGCCGTAATGGACATCACTCGTACGATTACGTTTGCCAATTCGCCATCTTGTTTTGTTCATAGCCCTGAGTACCTATATACTATTCTATTTATTTATTAATATTACCCATTTATATATTATATCATACTCGCCACATTAATCTAAATTCGTGCTTATATTGTCACTGAGTGTGTTAGTTAAAAAAAATGGTGCGATTACGCGCGGCAGGAGTTATACTTCTTTAGCGTGATCACGATAATTGATATTCACATTATAATAATAAAATAGGACGTCTAGGGAGTTGACAAATATAGTTAAAAGTTAACCTGTTCACTTCGGGTGGTACTTATTTACTTTGGTTAATAGGTAAAACTATACTGGATTGAAGAGTCAGCTTTATCGACGATTTCAACCTTGCCGATACACGTAGTACATTCATATTAAATTGACAACTAACTTCAAGGTGTCTCATTTTCGTTGCATGCTGCGTGCGCAATTTCCGTAACAGAGAAAATTTACCCTCAATGCGCCAAAAAAAGTATAATCGACAGCTTCTCGTTTTTTAATACTTTATTATTTTGACTCGGTTAATAGCAATACGAGAGCGGAGGAAATCAAAGTAAGATAGGCAGTTTGTAAGCAAAGGAGCTTGACAGGTAATCAACCAAAAGTCAATTGCCATATCAGCCTCCGCTGGGATTTGAACCCAGTACCTTCCTAATGTGAGTCTAGTACTCTCTGCAACACTACTACCCCATTTACCAGTAATGGATATTATACGCAACGCAGTGTTGGTCGGATGACGGAACCTAAGAGAGGACAATGTGGTCCAATAGTTAGCGTACTGGCTTCTTGACCGAACTGTTATGGGTTCGAATCCTGCCTCTGCTCATGGATGTTTTGTGATGTCGTTCTATAATAAATAAAAAGGAATCTAAAAGTTGGATAAAAAAAAAATACATTTCAAATAATTCTGAACAGCGTGGCAATGAAAATAAAATTCCTAAACTTCCAACATGTTTTATTTCAAGGTATTTTTGCCCTAAAAATTGAATAAAGAAAGGGGATATTCGTCAATATTTTTTACAGCACGTCACGAGCTTTCGAATTTCGGAAAGGCAAATTAACATTTTGAAATGTTTTCTTTATAAACTTATGTTAAAAATACTGACAAATTTGCCTTGCCCAATAATTTTTTTTGCAAATTTAGTTTCTTCTTTACAAAAATTTGTGTAAAATATGCTAATTTTCTCATTTTTATCTGATTTTAAATCGTTTATTTAGATCAAATAAACTGTAAAAACTTAGCTAAAAGTCATATGGGAAGAATGGTACATATTTCTAGTTTATTTTGAAGCAATTTAACATTAAGATTGATTAAGATTTTTCATAGAAATTAGAGATTTCCGAAAAGTAAGTGCATTTTACATGCACGCACTGACACACACCAAGGTAGAGCTGTACGAATAAAAAAGGGGCATATCTAACACCTTAAGAAAATGAAAAAAACCCGGGTCGCAGTGCCAAAACCCTGCCGACATATAGTGTATTTGCTAATATAGGCAGTGTGGCTTTATTATGCGAACTTAAGTTGGTTTTTGGGCAAAATAAAAAAATTGACTCCTTAATACGCCCCTTAAAATTACATTTTTTTCTTAACTACATTATTATTGTCGATCGAACGTTTACACCAAAATTTAAAATACCTTTCAGTAAATAACTCACGATCTGTAAACTGGTGTTTTCAGAAAATTTGTAAATCCGGTCCTGTCGGGTCGATTTTATTAAAATTTTAGGAGCACTTTTAAATTGCTATTAAAGGGTTCAATTTTAATTTTGAAACGATTCTGAGAATTTTTTAGGTATTTTTGGGCCCAAAAACTTTTTTCAACCCCTAAAAACTACCCTTAAAATGGTCCGATTGGGTCCATTTTAAATAGGGTTCTTGCGGTGGTGGATTCCAACATGTGTACCAAATTTCGTTAAAATCAATTAACTCTTTCGAAAGTTATTGCCCGCACACATATATATATATATATATATATAAATATATATATATATATATATATATATATATACATATATATATAAACATTTTTAAAAATGGTGCCAAAGTGTTTAGGAGGTTATGAAACGTCGAGAAATTTTGGTCCGACCCCTAGGTCCCGCCATCCGACCAACGCCAATAGTGTATGTTGCCATATGGCAAATACACTAATAAACCTAATTTGCCTTGCGGCTACAACACAATTGATTTTCAATCAGTTTGAATTGTACGCATTCCTCCAATGATGCACAAAGTTATGTGACATAGTGGATAAAGGTATTGTAGCAAATGTGTCCATCGGAATTCCCCTGCATCCCTATTCCATTATAGACTAGGTTAGGTGTAAATCCAATAAATTATCGCTGATAAGTAATGAAATAAAACACTCTCCTGGTTTTTATCGACTCCGCGTGAAATTGAAAACAACAGTTTTCCTTGTTTTCACTAGCGCACATTATTGTTGCTATGTGTATGTGGGCCAAGGTTACTAGAAACTAAGGTTGGGCGTTAGCATTGATGAAGGTGTGACTTGGCTGGACGCGAGAGAGGGCAGGGAAAGTAGACTTGTGATGTCACATGGAGTCTTTTCCCAAACAGTTGGGATAACAATAATTGAAAAACAAAGCCATGGGCATCGGTGACGTAAGCAATCGACTCAACCAATCACAGACGTGACTATAAGGTTGAGCGTTAGCATTGTTGAAGGTGTGACAAGGCTAGACGCGAGAGAGGGCAGGGGAAGTAGACTTGTGATGTCACATGGAGTCTTTTTCCAAACAGTTGGGATAACAATAATTGAAAAGCCAAGCCATAGGCATCGGTGACGTAAAGCAATCGACTCAGCCAATCACAGACGTGGCCATGTTTATAACCTTTTACGCCCAACCTAGCCTGGGCGTTAGCATCGTTGGAGGTGTGACTATGCGGGGCGCGAGAGAAGGCAGGGGAGGTAGGCTGTGACGTCACATGGAGTTTTTTCTAAGCAGTTGAGATAACAATAATTGAAAAACTAAGCCATAGGCATCGATGATGTACGCAATTGACTCAATCAATCGTGACCATGTTTATAACCTCTTACTCCCAACCTTCTAGTATTCTAGTAACCTTGTATGTGGTCCATTCAGAGTCCGTCTTCCAATGTTTTTTTTAGTAAGAGCATGAAATTACTAGACTGATGCAAATTAATGGAAACGACACGTCACTAGTACACTATATCGGTCCAGCACGACTAGACAGAAATTGCAAACGACCGACTAACGTCGTTGATGGTTGCTGGTGTTGGTCTAATATACGCTACTCCGTTAAATAACATGGCTTTCCTGATCTGTTCTGTGCTGGTCCTTGATGGATAAGTGTTCGTGGCCTTTTAAAATCACATATGCGATTCGAAAAGTGAACAAGTCTCGTCATCCCTAACCTGGAAAAATCAACACGATATATATGTATAAGTAATTAGTGATGTGTGTGTGCAGTGCACAATAGAAACATTTTGTTGAAATAAAGATTTTGAGAGCTAGGCCGGGCGTTTTGCCGCAGTGCAGTAGTTTAGCAGTAACATTACCAACTGTATCATTGTCAGTGTATATCATTGCCAACTAAATAACTGCATGCAAGAAGAATCGTCTGTGATGTGACTGTGCACCGTGAAAATGAATACCATAAAATAGTCGGCCGACTGCATGCGCTGCTGTACACGTAAAATAGAGATTGTAGTAAACTCTAGTGATGGGATGATAATATAACAGTGGCAACGAACTGTTACTGGAAAAGAGCCGCTTTTGAAAATAATAGTTCTCAGAATTATCTTATTCAGTAACAACAATTGCTAACGGAGTTTTTCATTAACTTTAATGAAAAACAGCCAGTAATCGCAACGATAGTAGTCAGTTACGTAATATAATAGGGTGGAAATAAATTTTATTCGGTTCTATTCAGAGACTTCAGCGCCACTACGTCACTTAATATTACCGACAACTGTTGAAATAAACAGACTGCCACCCGATGGCGAATGTTAGTTTCTGTAATGAAATTGTTAAAAAAAATTAAACTGTAATAATTAGTGTATTTGCCATATGGCAACATACACTATTGGCATCGGTCGGATGGCGGGACCTAGGGGTCAGACCAAAATTTCTCGACGTTTCATAACCTCCTAAGCACTTTGGCATCATTTTTGGAAAAATTATATATATATATATATATATATATATATGTATCATATATATCAGATCATTTTAAGGGTGGTTTTTAGGGGTTGAAAAAAGTTTTTGGGACCAAAAATACCGAAAAAATTCTCAGAATCGTTTCAAAATTGAAGTTTACTCTTTTAGTACAAATTAAAATGTGCTCCAGAAATTTGAAAAAAATCGGCCCGCCAGGACCGGATTTACAAATTTTATGAAAACACTAGTTTGCAGATAGTGAGTTATTTACTAAAAGATGTATTTAATCTGGTGTAGATGTTCGATGATAGTAATCTTGCAATTAAGAAAAAAACTGTTAATTTAAGGTGTGTATTAAATTTTTTATTTTGACCAAAAACAAACTTAAATTCATGTAATAAAACCAGACTGCCTGTATTAGCAAATACACTATATTGTCGGCAGGGTTTGGGCACTGAGACCTGTTTTTTTTTTTAATAAAAACAATAATTTTAGGATATTAATTTATTCTTCTTCATTAGAGAGAAAAATTTACTCTCTAAAATGGCGTATCAAACATTAATTTTGATACAGTATTGAGAGAGATTATAGATATTTCCTACCGACAAAAAACAGCTTTGAAAAATAATATATATACCTACCGCAATGAAACAAAAATAAGTGATATTCTAAAAAAACAGTTTCAATGTACACTGGAAGTTTGTGAGTGCGATAAAATAACTGATATCAAGTTCCCAGAGTGTAGTAAGAATAAAATTAATAGGGCGAACTCGATCGATCGCCGACACATAATAATAAAGGCTTTATAAAACAATGATTTCATTTTTCGTCGTCAATAAATTCGTTCTATTAATTTAATTCTTACTACACTCTCGAAATTTGATTTCAGTTATTTTTGGTCACACCCATGGGACATTAAATTTTTTTTGAGGATATAATAATTAACATTAAGTGACATTTTTAGTCATCATTTTGGAGTAGGTAATTTATAAACATCCTGTATTAAGTTTGTGTGAGAAATGTATTAATTAATATTACATTTATTTAAATGTGAAATAAAATACCCACAGTTATGTAAATGACTTCATTCAGATAAAATATCACTTCTTTGTTGTTTCCTGTGACATGCAATACAACTATTATTTAAAATGGTCAATGATAAAACTTGATCCATTTCATTTCACATTCCAGTACGGCAAAGTGGTTTATGTCGATTTATGAATATTTATAAACGAAACTTCTGTAGCCTCATTGCTGCTGGACCGTAAATCGAAAAAAACGTCACTGTCAACGCCTTCTCCCTCCGTTATCTCGCGGCTACACTATTAAAAATGTGCCTACCCTTTTTTGTATTATATAATTTTATTTAACTTTTGTAACCGAGCTGGGCAGAGTAGTGGTGACAGCACTAGATTCGCATTCGGGAGGTACGGGTTCGAATCCCAGCGGGGGCAGAAGTTGCTGGGACTTTTTCCTACTGCCTCTCGCCGAGAAACGGCAATTCCTATACCGGCCATCTTGATTGAGGTTTTCCATGGTTTCCCTCAATAAATTCCAGATAAATGCCGAGATGATACCTTATTTGAGGCAATGGCCGATTACCTATCAAACTCCTAGTTCAAAAATTGCCTACATTATCCTAATTTAAAAAATGTAGAAAATTTCGGGAAGTAGTAAATAGAAAATAGTAATGGTGCGAATGGCGTCTGTTATGACATAAAGTCGAGAAACGGACGTTAAACGCATTATTATTATTATTATTTTATTAACCTTTTGTACATAAATAATATTTATTTATTTATTTTTTAAAAGCGGAGCTCAGCATTAGCTACTCTTCCACTCAACTCATCTATATCTACTTTTCACACAATTTTCTGTCTGATTATATTCTAGAATCTAGACTCTGTCACCTCTTTATCTTGTAACCTGATTTTGGTCAAAATAAGCTTTTCACTGATTTTTAATACTTATAAATCATGTTTACTTTTCATCCTTCCGTTATACTTTCCACAATTAAGTAAAATTGTAGTAATATTTTTATATCTAACTTGGCGACCTTTATTATACTATTGATTCTGGGATACTTTCTGCTATGCTTCAAACCATCGTCTATGTTTTATTCAGAATGTCTTTAAAAACAACTGACAACGCTTTACAGTATTATCATGTGACCTCAATTTTAGAATTTTGTGAATGAAAAAAAAGTAATGCGTGTACTTATGTACGTGCGGCAGAAGTTATACTTCTTTGGCTTGATCGCGATAGTTGATATTCACACGTTCGTTAAAGATGTCATTTGATAAAATAAAATAGGATGTCTAGGGAGATGATAAATATGGTTGGAAAAACATTTTTAAACACAGGTTCGGTTATATTATGTAGTCTTATAATTTATAATAGAAAACAGGATCTCGGGTAATTGCAATAATGAAAATAAATCAATTTAAACACTCATTGATTGCAACGTTTCGTCTTTTTTTTATTAAGACTTTTTCAAGCTCTCAATATGCTTAAACGATAGTTAAACTATAATATAATATACAATTTGGCATTACAAAAACAATTATTAAAAATTGAAAAATGGTAGTAAAATACTATTTACTACAATGTTTCAATTTTTAATAATTGTTTTTGTAATGCCAAATTGAGAGCTTGAGAGCATATTGAGAGCTTAAAAAAGTCTTAATAAAAAAAAGACGAAACGTTGCAATCAATGAGTGTTTAAGTTGATTTATTTTCATTATTCCAATTACCCGAGATCCTGTTTTCTATTATAACATATATCGGGAATTGAACTTTGAAGATGAACCTATAATTTTACCTTTGTCCCATTTTTAGTGCCTGCATGAAGTAACTTTTTAACTATTCAAGGGTTTTCTACTGTTGAATCCATAATTTAAAAAAAAATACAAGTATTGAGGTTATTTAACTGTCAAAAGTTGTTATTCATTCAGAACATGCCTATCAAAAACGACTAAAGCGCAAAAAAGTATACACTAACACATTTTAAGAAGTGCCGTCCGATGTCGCTAGTATCTATAACCTGTTTTGTTGTTTTATGAAATAACTATTTTGACGTTATGAGAAACAACTTCCGCAACATATTCGTACGCAACTTCCGAAACAGAGAAAATTTTGCCCTCAGTGCGTCAAAAGAAGTGTAACTTCTAAAAATTTAATAAAGATTCGGATATAAATTCAGTCATTTCTTAACCGGACAAAGAAGGAAAATTACTATAAATCCGGACAGATAGCGACCTCAAATCCGCCCTACTGAATCTGATGAACATATTCGCAGTAGCTGATGACATCACGAAACCATTTACCGTTTTTATTTAGTAATAAAAAGCACCCGTATTTGGAATTATATCCTCGCTGAGATTTTATATTTATTTGCATAAGTTGCGCACGATGTGGAACATCTCTTCCAGTTTGTCATATTATACACAGTAAAGTGTCGTTTTTAGAGCACGTTCAGATCAACCAAACTTCGCGCAGCGATTCAGGCCTTAATCTACAAGGAGGTAGGGATGCCGGGAGTGCCAAAAAGTATCGATATATATCGTATCGATATTTTTTTCAAGTATCAATATCTAGTATAATAGCTTATGTCTGCTGTAATTGTTAAGAAACATTCATTGTTGTAGCACTATATTAGAAAAATTTATTATTCCAACACGTTTTTCTAATATAGTGCTACAACAATGAATGTTTCTTAACAATTATAGCAGACATAAGCTATTATACTAAATTAATTCAGCTGGTACGTAGCTACAAGCGTATGTAAAATTCTACTAGAATCAATATCGGTACCGATGTATTTTTTCCAAATATCGATATATCGGTACGATTTGAAAGAGAACATTGGCACTCGAAGAAATTTAGTAGACATATTGGCTAGCTTAATATCATCTCAAATAGCAGTTAACGGACGCTATTTCTAATAAATCAAGTAATAAATAATTATCTGAAATCAAAAACTACGATAAGATTTTTTTTCATTTATTAATCAAACGTTTAATACCTTTAGGACCAGATAATTTTAGAGATTAATCTAACAATTACTTAATATGTATAAACATATGTTTCTTTTTCAGTGGAGTTTTCGATATTTTCAGAATAATTAAACGGCCATAGTCAGTCGCGATAGTACATACAAGTGTTGCTACTGGAAAAAAATATGGGTTTCGATACTCGGAATTTTATATCGATATATCGAAATATTAAATATCGGCCAAAAATATCGATAGATATATCAAATAAAAAATATCGATATGTCGATATTTTTTCGACATCCCTACAAGGAGGCTCTAGGGTTGATAAATCGGTTCGTCAAAAATATCGGACACATTGGTAGTTGTGAAAGTAGATTGGGGGTGGGGGTGCTTCTGTATTTACACACTAGCGGTTTTCCGCGACTTTGTCCGCGTGATATAGTAAATATATTGTATCGAATTAAATTCTTTTATATAATAATAATGTATATTTGTTTAGCCCGGATGGGATACAAAAAAGTCAAATAACATTTTTTTTTTCAAAATTTCTCCTATACTGTAGGCCGTAGGGTGTTACATCAACTATTAATTTAATAATGCCTCTTTAAACTTCTTGGTATTTGTTACTATTTTTTTAACTTTAACATAAAAATTTTGAGCGCTGTACACTGAACTTTTTTGATAACAAACTGTGCTGTGTTTAAATCTAGGCTGATTTGATCTTGTATTGTACAATTTTTAAACATTTCTATATAAAATCCATCCCCACCCCGTTCGAGTATTGTGTTCAAAAGACCGTCGAACATGTATTTCATTTTTAACTTGAGTAATGTCAGAGATACAGCGTATCCTTTATGAAGGTTTTTATCACCCTGTTAACCCCCATAAGGGTTATTTTTGGGATAAAATGTAGCCTAGATCACTCCTAGTACGTATAGATTATTTTATATGTATAGCTATTTGATGTATATTTCCTTACTTGAAACGGATTAATTTCATGAGCTTTAATTTTTTTGCGCGGAACCCTAATTATTTTTCTAAAATAGAAATAGCCTAAGTTACTCCTTATAACGTCAGTTATCTGCCAATGAAAGTTCCGTCAAAATTGGTCCAGCCGTTTCGGAGATTAGACGGAACAAACATACAGATAGAACAAACTGAGTAATATTTTGAGCACAGTCGTTCGAATTAACATGTTCCACACTTTCTTGACAAGTTCCACACTTTTCAAGTTTTTTTTTATGTAAAATTCATTAAAAAAGCAACTCTTGCAGTACCTATGTGAATTTTGTAATTCATTGGCTATATGTACAAACACATCAATAATTATTTCGCAAAGAGTGCTGTATTGTACAAAGTTTTCTTCGTATCACCAGTTGAACGGTTACAAAGATATTTTGGTGAATTCGTTACATGTTGTTAATTATTTAATCATTTCAAATACATATTTTGAATATAACGCTTTTTTGTATGTATGAATATAATATACGTACTATTTCAAAACTACGCAGTTATTAATGCTTTAACCCAGATTATGCGAAACTATTTTTTATAAATATTAAAATTTTCATACCTAACATGAGTTAATAGTTAAAAAACAAACATTTTTTTCAAATAAATTTTTTCGTTTACATTTTTAGTTTTTTTGAAAACGCGTTCTTTTAAAAGGACAGTGGCTTAAACTACTGCTATTTTTATTTTGTCTTTTATTTTTTTTTATTAGAAAATCAAAACAATTGTATTATAATTTATACTGTATGATAATTTACAAAGCAATTTTTAGGATGCAAGGTCAGGGAATATTTCTGACACAAAAAATTGCATTTTTTATGGCAAACGACACACCGAGTTTGCTTATCTTGGTAGACAACTAAGTGATCCAATCCATCGTATCTAGAGTGTTCATGAAGATTTGATGGTTGTCTCGAAGAGCCCCGTTTTGATGTTTTTTTAAAACTCTCCAAAATTCCCATAGTGACTGACCTTCGAAACGCTAATTGATCGTATTTGCCACCTTCATTTCTATACAGTTGCCAAGCATTGTGCATACACAAATCCAAACAATGAAATATTATAGAAAAATACCATTTTTTCCCTCTTATCGGGAAGTTCAGTGTCTGGCCTATCAAGCTCTTCTAAGACCTCATGCAGTTTTAGAGGTCTTTTCCAGTAGCTAAAAAAAATATGCAACAGTAGTGGATTACGCCACCGTCCTTTTAAAAGAACAGTAAAAACTTTCACGCCATGCGGATTTTCCAACATAGTTTTTTGACAAATCACAATGTAGAAATCACCTACAAACCTTTAAATTTACGATACCATAGCATAACCAAAAAAAGAATTACAAAAAAATAAGTAAATACGTACCTCCAATTATCCATAGCAATTCACAAATAAAACCACGCGCAAAAAATACAGCTTTTGTATGTTTTTCCGACAACAATCAACAAAAACACATGTTTGTCGAGTAAAATATTATAACAATCACTTAACCTAATGCCGTTTGTTGCAAAAAAATATCAACTAGTTATGGTAAAATAGAAATTTATAGCGTAGCCTTTTAAAAGGACAGTGGCATAATCTGGGTTAATGGAATTGGTAGTTTAATTAGTTGAAATTCAATAAGTAACAATTATATTTTCGTGTTTAATTAGTCGAGTTCGTTGAGGGGTTTCGTTCTGTTGCCCTATACATTGACAAAAAACAGTGATCTATATTAGGTAAAGGTTCAAATTACAATTATTAAAAACCAAGGTCATTAGAAAAGTATATAAAGGGAAAAACTCGAAATAGATAATTTTTTAAATTTATGTGGAATTATTACGTGTTATAACGGTACGGAAATCTAAGGGCGCGAGTTCTACTCGCACTTGACTGTTTTATTTTTAACAAACTTTTATTAGCTTCATCGGTATGTTCGTTTGTTTGTAAAGGAATTTTTGAACGTGAAATTCACCCACTTTAAAACGTCAGATTAAACTGAAACTTTGCACACTTCTCGAGGACCAATGACAATACAATAATTTAATAAGTTTGCCCCATTTTCCAGTTCAGGATCATCAGGATAAAAAAAAACTTGAAAAATTACAGCAAACATGCTAACACGCTGTACAGCAGCGTTGCCAGACGTCCCGATTTTTAAATCAAAATTAATTGTCCCGCGCCGGACAGGCTTAGTCCCGCTTTTCAGGGATAACTCGACCGTGCGTAAATAATTATTCTCTTATTGTAAGTTGCAATTTGTAACACTCACTCCTCAGACTATTGTTGGAAACGCCATATTTTTCTAATGAATAAAACTTTTTTAATTTTGATTTCTGTTTTTTTTATTTTTTTTATTCAGAAAACGAATAAGACTCAACTATTTAACGATAGGGTAAATCTGATTTAAAATATCATATTTTTATTAAAATACATTTTCTATGGCTATTTTTGCTATCTATTGTGACGTAAACGTAATTTTAACTCAAATAAAAAGATAAATATTTAAAAGCTTCTGATTACTTATATACGTTTTTTTACTATGTCCCGCTTTCGACGAAAGAATCCCGCTTTTTTCACTCAAAAAGTTCCAAAATCCCGACTTGGCAAAAAAAAATGTGGCAACGCTCCTATACAGTGACGTGCGTTGAGTTATCTATCTCATAGTCAAATGAAATTGTTTTTTAGTCTTATAATTAAAATTAGAGTTTAAAAAAACTAAAACAACACGCTTTTATGTACTAAAAAGTGCAAAATAATTTGACAACAAAATTAGCTTTACTGTAACAAGCGTTGAGTGCTTAATATCGGTAACCAATTTTTCATTTACTAGCTAATTGTAAACGTAGAGCTCTTTTGGAAATTTAAAAAGATAGCACCTCACGCTTTTTATTGTAAATCTTATTTTGTTGTCAAATTATTTTGCATTTTTTAGTTCACAAAAGCGTGTTGTCTCAGTTTTTTTTAATTTCAAGTAACTGTTCACATAATATTATGACTATCACTAATATTCGCGTTGAAATTAACTTTACGCGACACATCACCTCCAAGCTTAACGCATTCCGTCTGAACAAGCTTTTACTATAATATTATGAAATTGTCCCAACTCCGTAGCGCTTTGAAACGAATATTGTGCTTTTGAGTCTCCTTTTCGTGGCACCAAGTAAATAAACAGTTAGTAAAAGAGCACGCAACCATTTGAGTTAGACAGAGATAGACAGAATCAGACGCAGTACTATCCCAGTGAATGCCTATTATTATTACAGTAGGCAGGTATAGTCAAATTATTCTAAACAGAATCTCTGAACCATAGCCGCCTAGATTTGCAATACAATATTCTAAGTTTACTGTAGATTCACAGCGTAAATGGAGCCGAAGTTAACCGGCTACAAGTGAAATATTAGAATTGTTATAGATTGTGGCAGCAATTAAGCTCCTCTTTGTCTGTGATGAATCGATCAGTACTCAATTTTTTTAATAAATTTACTGGTAAATTTTACTCATGAGTAATATTTATTTTATTTATTGATTCTATTTACAATACGTTTTTGCAGTAATCATAAATAAATTCGGAATTAGATAGGTAGAAGTGAAACAGAACCGAGAATAAAAAAAATTGTTAGTTTTTTTTTATTTTATTTTGTGTAGCATTTATTGTTTTATCACATTAATTATAGATTTATTTATTGCTAATATCGAGTTTTGTTCATAAAACATTTATGAAAATCAAATAAAAGTTCAAATTAGAAGTTATGATTGTGATGAGGAAGGTTCCTCATTTGGTATGTTTTATTTTTTGTGAAGAAGTCATCTAATGTCGTTTGCCTTTTTCTGTTTCGGTCAGCAAGCTGTTGTTAGATAGCAAGATATTGCATCAATGACAATTCGTCTTGCCTTTGAACTTCTATCAACATTTGAATCATTTTGTATAAACTGATCCATAATTCACGTTATAGTGGCTAAACTTTTTTTTAAAAACCGCGTAATACTGAAACAGCGTTAAGCGAGGTCTTACTGTACTTACATATCTTTTCATAGACACATATCTCTAATTATACGCGCAAAAATTATGTAGTGGCTTAGGTCTACCGTTGACGTATGGCGCCGTTTGAAATGAATGCATTAATTCTTAAATCCTGTTTTCAATTAATGTAGGAATGATATTAGCTTGAATTTAGATTATTTTTTATGTATACGGAATAATGTGCATTATACACTATTCAAAATTATCAAATTTGTATAGGGGGGATAACCCTATTCGTTGTATATAGCTTAGCAATAAAATAAAAGTTATTTAGTGCAACAATGGAATTAGAAAACTTCCTTTAAAAAAATATGGCTATAGCAACGTATATAGTATTATGCTTTTTAAATTCTATTATGTTCTCACACACATTTGCGGCTCGTGTTTTGATAAGTAGGGTAGGCGAACAGGCTTGATGTGCGGTTTCAGTTTTATTGACATAAAATAAAAGGAACGTAAGAAAGACATTTCTTTAGATATTTCATGTTTATCAAGAAAACATTAATTTCACCATTATAGTTAATACGCACTTACTTTCTGTTACTTTTTGGTGTATTTGCCATATATGGCACATACACTATTGGCGTCGGTCTGATGGCAGGACCTAGAAGTCGGACCAAAATTTCTAAAATTTCTCGACGTTTCAAGCCTTCTGAACAAATTTACACCATTCTTGCAAATCTATACTACCATATAAATCTGTAGGTTCTGTCTGTACATTTAATTTTTTTTTATGACTCATTGACGCCAATTCTACAATTTTTAAAATTTGTATCTGTCTGTACGTCCTTTTATAACTAAAGAACGGTTTGACCGATTGTAATAAAAAGTGGTATATACAGGGTGTCTCAACCGACGTTGGCTAACATGGGTAACTTTGTTGTTAGTGGAGATAGAAAGTCGGTTAAATGGGCAAAGTAGTGCAGAAAATTGTGCTCATTAACGTTCCGTCGGAAAAATAAATGAATTTTGACAACCTATGAATTTATTCATAAAATAGTGAAAATTGCCATTTATGAAAACTAGCCATAACTTTTTTATTTATGAAGATATTTCAAAAATTTCATTAATCATTCTGTGATAACTTTTTAAGATTTTTTCAGTGGCGTAGGTTTAATTTTTTTATTTCCACTACATAATGAGATATTGACATGAACTTTGGTTTTTCTTATGGACGCTATTTTTTTTTTCAACGGGACGTTAATGAGCACAATTTACTGCACTACTTTGCCTATTTAACCGACTTTCTATCTCCACTAATAACAAAGTTACCCATGTTAGCCAACGTCGGTTGAGACATCCTGTATACTATAGCCGCGGGTAGCGGCTAGTGTTTATAAATAATACGAGCTGATATCTGCGACTTCGTCTGTGTTGAATATAATAAACAACGCAGACGAGGCCGCGGGTATCAGCTAGTCTAAAATAAAAGTAGGCTAAGTTGCTTCTTATAACATCAGCCAGTGAAAGTCCCGTCAGAATCGGTCCAGTCGTGTCGGAGATTAGTTGAAAAATTTTAATAAAATCGGTTCTACAGGGCCGGACATAAATTTTTATAAACACATTTGTGTGCGGATAGAGAATTATACTTACTAAAGGCTGTTGTGCAGATGATGAATTGATTGAACGGAGACCAAATATTGAAATCAAGAAAGAAATGTTATTTTAATGAGTGCATTGAGCGGTTACATTTTTTCCAATAACAAACATTCTCACATAATAAAGCCACACAATGTTTGTATTAGCAAATACACTATTGTCGGCAGGGTTTGGCACTGCGACCCAAGATTTTTTTACCGGAGCTCTGTATTGTAAAATTGCATCCGGACGAAGCGTTTAGTACAATAATAAAAATCTTGTTTTTTCAAATTACATATTATATCATGTATGAACAATCTTTTAAGCAAACAAACTTATTATAGACGTGGATATTTTTAAAAAATACATTTTCTTTTGTTGCAGATTGAAAACCTTCGTCTTTTTCGTTTGTTAAAACCAACAAAAACAAAAAGTGAGTACCTATATCTTATAAATTTTTTTTACAAAGGCCCATTTCAAATCGGATTTCTGTATGTGATTTTACTTGATTTTAAACAGTTTATAAAAACATGTTTGAAATAAAATAAAATGATATCTCCATATTATTATTAATACAGTAGAACTCCACTATAACGACACCCGGATATGGTAAGATTTTGGCTACAACGATCAGAAAAAAAAACATCATTACCTTCACGTATCAGATATAACAAAATTTGACTGACTTTTCCTTCAGCGTCTTATTATAAAGGGGTTCTACTGTATATATATTATAATGCAAAAACAGAATCATAAACACAAATATTCCGGTTTCATCAAAATGGCATCATCACAATATTGTGTAAAAAACCAATAAATATGCGAAATAAGAAATACCTGAACATATACAAAACAAAAAATTACTTATTTTATATAACTTGAGGAAACCGGTTGTTTTATTTTTAATTAATATACGTACTAGTTGACCTGTGCAAAACCTTTTTGCAGGCAACTTAACACCGCTTTCAAAGATCAATGTTTTTGGTATGGGTCTGCGGAAAAAATTTTTTTTTACAAATTTTTTTTTTGCATCCGTTTTTGCCATGGTTTGTAAAGATCACTGTGATTTGAATCACGCCTGCGGCGCCAATTATCTTTAACGGGGTACGCAAAACTTTTTTAAATGTGTTTCTCCAATAGTTTTCTAATATCGATGTGTTTAGAATCACGCCTGCGGCGCCAATTACCATTGCTGGCATACACAAAACTTTTTTGAATGTGTCTTTAGAATAGTTCTCCAATATCAAAGTGTTATAAAATTTGTCTGGGACCCAATAATTACTCGGCCTAACGGCCTCGCCATATGATCCCAAAAAATTCGTCTGCGATTACTCGGTCTTACGACCTCGCCGTTAGGCCCAAAAAGAAATTAGGGCACAGCGGGCCTTCGGCCCGCAATAAATTGGTCTGCAACTCAATATCTACTCGGTCTTACGACCTCGGCATTAGGCCCAAAAAGAAAATAAGGCGCGGCGGGCCTTCGGCCCGCAATAAATTGGTCTGTGACTCAATATCTACTCGGTCTTACGACTTTGCCATTAGGCCCAAAAAAAATAGGCCGCGGCGGGCCTTCGGCCCGCAATAAATTGGTCTGCGACTCAATATCTACTCGGTCTTACGACCTCGTCATTAGGCCCAAAAAGAAAATAAGGCGTGGCGGGCCTTCGGCCCGCAATAAATTGATTTGCGACTCAATATCTACTCAGTCTTACGACCTCGCCATTAGGCCCAAAAAGAAATTAAGGCGCGGCGGGCCTTCGGCCCGCAATAAATTGGTCTGCAGCTTAATATCTACTCGGTCTTACGACCTCGCCATTAGACCCCAAAAAAAAATAAGGCGCGGCGGGCCTTCGGCCCGCAATAAATTGGTCTGCGACTCAATATCTACTCGGTCTTAAGATCTCGCCGATCAGTCCAAGAAGACAGTTTTTGTTTTTTTATATCTGTCTAAATAAAATAATTTTCACTTATACCATTTATTTACTTTAGTATCCAAATAGACGATCTTTGCAAAACCTTGCGAGTTTACACCGTTTTCAATGATCAATGTTATTAGTACGGGCCTTTAACATACGTTTTTTTATACCTATTCTGCAAGTTGTCTCGTTGACTTTTTTCCATTAATTTCAAAGCTTGCCAAAACTAATTCGTCTTCACATTGTTGAATGTTGCTTTTTTTCTTTGAAAATAAACCGTATACCATTAAATTTCTATTTAAGTTCCTTAAAGTTATGGAATAAGGTTGTCGCTTTTCTGGATAAACGTTCAAGTATTCTGCTTGAACCCATGTGGTGTTTTTGTTACGCTGAATGTGTGCGCAAAAATAGCCTGTTTTTCAAATTTGAAAATGCTTGAGCCATCTTAGAGAGTAAATCAAACAAAATGAATTAGCAACACTGTAGCGATCGCTCGACAGATTGTTAACCTGTCGGTATGTATTTGTTTCAACAAATTTTGTTTTACACGGCACACTGATCAGTATGGATAACGTCAAAAAGCTATTTTAGTCAGTTTTGTAGCTTCTGGTTCGCTTAGATATAGGATGTGCTATATCAAATAATTCAAAAAAATAAGCAGAATTTGAATATCTGAAAACCCAAAACAGCGTTCATAAGAAAAATCAAAGTTCATGTCAATATCTCATTACGTAGTGGAAATAAAAAAAATAAATTTACGCCACTGAAAAGACCTTAAAAAGTTATCATAAAATGGTTAATGAAATTTTCAGATATCTTAATAAATAAAAAAGTTATGGCCAGTTTTTCTAAATGGAAATTTTCACTATTTTCTGAATAAATTAATTTTTCTGCACTACTTTGCCTCTTTAACCGACTTTCTATCTCCACTAACAACAAAGTTACCCGTGTTAGCCCACGTCGGTTGAAACACCCTGTATATATTATGTGTAAATAAAGTGAATTTGACTTCTCGCATTAATATTCAAATTTTAAAGAAATCGGGTATTTTTCGTCAGATTTTGTGTATTTCTACACTTGTTAACTTTTTTAAGCCTGTGTACCGAATACTAACTTCATCGAAGCATAGTTAGGGCTCCGTATATCCGATGAAAAAGCGGAGTCCTTATAGGATCACTCTTGTGTCTGTCTTTTCGTTTGTCACAGCTCTCTCCGATTCTACGGGACGAAAAGTGTTGAAATTTTATTCTTATATAAATGTTAGATGACGCAATGACGGTTGTATAGCGTAAATAAACGAATTCCGAGTTTAGGGTAAATTTTGGGGGCTAAATTAGAAAATAAAAAAAAAATATATATATATCATATATATATATCATGGACGTATCATATTAAAGGGTTCGCTATGAGAAATACAAATATATTTCCTTTATAATTTTAAAATGCGTAGCTCGAAAGATATTAAAGAAAATATACAAAAATCGAGCGTTAACCCTCTCCCCCATCACCGTGAAAACTGAAGTTCAATTTTAGAAAATAGGAAATATAGTTTATAGGAAAACCTAAACAAAAATCCAAGTCTTAAAGATCTCGCGGAAAACTGAATGGTACCAAACCATCTTCACGCGAGTTCGTCTCATTCTTGCCCGGTTTTTTTATCACAATGAAGTCTATATTTGAGCATCGATATTTTTTTTGATATTCTGAAAAAAAATCCATCATCGATTTTTAAAGAGATAGGAGCCGATTTTTTTAAATGTTCGATTCGAAAAAAATCTGTAAATATGATGCTATTTATTTATATGGTAGCAAATTTTGAGCCTTTAAATTCATCGGCGCCTTTTCCCCTAAGTTAACCTCGGTGACCACCCTCTGTAAATTTCGGCGTCATTTTGAAATTTACCATCTTTTATTTACATGAAAAATACCACTCGTAAGTTGGTCTCTATTTGATTAAATGAACGGTGTGTTTTCAAACCAACTATAAAATTTGATGGCCATCCGAGTTGAAAATTATTTTAAAATAACAGATACGTCTCTTAATCTCATTTCACGGATTATTCTACGTAATAAAAAAGGAATGCTGTTCACTGGTAGGCACAGCACTTGAAAACGGCAGGACCGATTTGGCTAATTTTTTCTCAAAATCAGAAAAATATTGATTATTATTTTCTATGGTATCTATTCTTATTATATCCATGCCAAAGCCCCGCGAGGCTCAACAAATATGCTTGAGCCGGCGACTCTACTATTGTTGTTGTTGTCGAGCAGGTCGCAGCCCCGAGAGGAAAATTATAATATGAATTACTTCAAATATTATCAATAAAAATAAGTTTATAAACATTTATTCAAAAAATATTGGTACAATAATATCAAAAATAAACTAAAAAAGAAAAAATATACATAACCTTATTTTTAACAGCATAACTTACGTCAAAAAAATGTTGTGGTTATTAAATACGATAATTTTTTAAAACAAATCCGACTGACAAATGTACTATTTATGTTTTAAAATTCCAATATATTGTCATTTCAACAATTCTTTACATTCGCATTCATTATAAGTAAGTAAATAATTTCCAAAATACAGGAATGAATTTATAACCTTATTTCGTGATCTGTAAATAAATTTGAATATGAACTATTTCAACTATTTCAAGAAGTATATAATAATTAAGAAAAAATGTTTAAACAAACCGTATTATAATTTTCTATATTCCAAAAATCTGCTTTGATAGTTTTGTATTCAATCATCTCACACATAGAACGTATAGGGTACGTTTGACATCTGATTGTGTGTTTAGTACACGACAATCCACACTAAATGCTTAATTCGCCAATAAATAATATAAATACCATTATAATATGTCAAATTATCTTAAATTTCGTTTTTAAATAACGATAAGCTACCGCTTACTGGTTAGAGACTTTGAATTATCATTTATAAAAAAGTTTCCGCCTGTCAGATTAACCTTTCATATGTATCAGATGTCAGACTGTGTACAATGATCAAAATAAGATCAAAATTATATGTCCGTCTCTATCTTTCTAATTGTATATATAATGTCATCCTTTTGGCCGAATTAAATTTGAAGATTTCTCAGCAAAAATTATCGACTCTGTCTCGGGTGTCTGTCAAAAAGTTTTATAATTAATAATTTACATGATTTTGGCAAAAAAATTACGGTCGATGGTCACAATTTCGTTAAATAATGTTAAAAACCAACCGTTTGACAGATAAATTAAATGTCATTGTTTGTTAGTCGTTTGTTTAAAATGTCAAATGTGTAAGATTTGTGGCCGTACTCAAAATTATATGTCTGTCTCTTTCTTACTAACTACTTATATGGCAGGTCCTTGGCGAAATTATTTTTCGAGATATCTCAGCAAAAATCACCGGATTTGTCTCGGGCGTGTGTCAAAAGGTTCTATAATTGTCAATTTACATGATTTTGGCAAAAAGTTTACGTCCGATGGGCGTAATTTCGCTAAACAATGTTAAAAACCAATTCAACTGACAGCTAGAAAAAATTCAAATTTTATCAATCATTTGTTTTAAATTTGACATTTCAAAATAGAATTGACTCGTTTCACGAATCAAAATGCGACAAAAAATAAACTTCTGTCCCCGTCACTTTCATGTAGTTTAGCGACGTATGTTTTTAAAAAAATTTGATCGATTTGTCGCGTGTTAATTTCGCATTTAAGTTAGACTGTGACTTTTAATTTTTTTTGCCATGCTAGGTGAGTACCCCACACGGTCACCGTCATAGGAACGGAACTAAAAAAACAATAACGCCGACTTTTATTTGCGAATTAACGGCGTTTAAAAAGTCGTTTTCGACGCGTCTTTTGCGCTTTGCAGTTAGAGTTTTTTCTCGCGCTTCGTTTAAAACCGGTCTCGACGTCGTGCGACGAAAAGTCGCCGAGATACGACCGATTCCGGACGACGGGTTAATCAAATGGGACTTTTTTGTTTCCGCGTCGGCGCCCGAATTTTCGCCGAAAACCGTCCGCACGAAAACTCTCTAAAAAGAGGCGAAAAAAGTCTGCAATTCAAGACCGGCCTCGCCGCTGGGCGATTTTTTTACGATTTTAGCCGGGCGATTGAAAATTTTTTCAACGTTAAGAGATACGCGATCGGGCGCCCCTTTAAAAAATCGCCCTGCGGCCCCCCTAAATATGCAAATTTTGCCGATGCGACGTTGGGATGTAGAAATAATGCACCCTTTTCGTAATTTTTTTTCGTAAAAATCCCTCCAAAATTGCACTTTTCTATAGACCCCCCGTTTGTACCTCGAAAAAATTAGTAGCTTTAATATAAGGGGATAAAAATCCCTCCAAAATTGCACTTTTCTATAGACCCCCCGTTTGTACCTCGAAAAAATTAGTAGCTTTAATATAAGGGGATATGTGTTTTTGATTCGATTTTTATATACACACCGTGTAACAAAAAAGGTAACTTAGTCTCATTTCTATTGCATTAGATCTATGTTAATTTTCCTAATTATATATTTTTACAAATTCAATCATTTGCAATTTTTTTGCGATAAATTGTTTTTACATCATTAACATCCAACAATCGCCGATAACAAAATATTGTTATTTATAAACACAATAACTTAATTAAGAAAAAGTACATAACTACAAAAATATTTAATTAATACTGTTAAATTTTAATACTGTTCAAAAAAAAAAGAAAATATGGAGTTCAGAAGTCTCAAAATTGTGATTTAAGACCAAGTTCAAAATATCTACCTGATTTTTAGCCAAACCCAGTTTGTTTATATACAAGGAATCTGTAAAATTAAAGTTTTTGGTGTAAACATTTTTTTCTAGAAATGTTATTTTAAAACAATATTTCACATTCGAGTAAAGTTTGAGGTGCTATAGTTAAGAAGAAAGCTATATTTGTAATATTATGTTGAAAGTATGATATTATACAAAACTGGGTGGGGTTTTTATTGTATCTTTTAAAGTTAACGTACTATGAAATTTTTAAAATATTTTTAAAGACCCTGTATTTAAAGAAAAATTAGTTTACTAAGTAGGTATATATAATACAAATCTGAAAATCAAAGAAATCATTTCGTAAAGAAATGATTCTCGGAACCAGACTTTTTAGTCCCTGTGGTGAAAAATTGAATCGTACTATATTACTTTAAGGTAGTTGTCGTGGTTAAGGCACACCGTCAGAAAATTCTTAATTTTTGTATATTTATTAAGGACATGATAATGCAATTACCCTGAAAATTTGAAGTCGATCGACCGTATATAATCCAAGATAAATTCAATTAAAAATTGGATAATTAACATTGATTGTATACGATCTCTGTAGTTCTGAACCAGTTTCTTATTTATAAAAAAAGAACTAACTGTCAGAAACTTTCCAAAAACTGACAGTCTTTCAATGCATTTGTTGTGAGTTTAAAAAAAAATAGGAAAATTTTTTTGGCCGTCTAATTATTTATAAATAACGGTTTAAAGTTCAACAATTTATAGAAAAGTATACATGCATATGAATACTGTGTGGGTTACGTTTCCACGGGTACAGTCTTGCGTACAAGCTAGTATACTTTTGTGGTGCGTATAATCTATAACTTTTTGACAATATTGTACCACGACAACTACCTTAAGCAAACAATCTCCTATATTGTCAGATCAAAAAATTAATCGATTATTTTATCCACTTTTATCAGCGCGCTTCCTTAATTTTCCTATTACTAAAAATGGCAATGGCAATAGGCATGGGCACATGACAAGCGTAACGTAGATGGCAGCAGGTACATAACGACCTAAGTTATGATTGGTTTTTATTATGGAGTGTAGTAAAAACCAAATTTACTTGTTCCTTATCCTTAGTTGCGTATTTTAAGTAAGGAATAATTCAAAGTAAATCTGTAATGTTTTAATATTATAACCATCCTTTAAATAGATATAATTAGTTTTTCTATCTGTAATTTCTACTTCTGTGACAAAATCTTTTTTAATAAAGTGGACATCACAAACTATTGTCACAGCATTTATAGTAAAAGTTTTTTCCTTCTGATAGCAAATAGCCAGTTATTTTTCAGTTCCAAATTCTTTGAAAATACAAAGCCTCCATAATTTGAAAATTCCGCATTGTTAATGTTTTATTTTGCACAAACACTGCTATGAACTATTCACAGAGTGAGGTCGTTATATAACTGGCGCCTCTAGCGATAAAGTAAGGCAATGCCCATCTTAAATATAGAGTATAGTTTTAGCGTCAAGTTCCACTTAGAATGCTGTATTATCAATTCCATGTAACGCATTATTCCTTTTCTTTGTACCAAAAGATTCAGCTTCTTCAATAGTATCAGGCAATTGACAATTAAGAGTTTCGGGTAAGTTTAAAGCTACGATAGCACTAATAATTGGCACTACACCGAATATAACAGGAACTAACCAAAAATTGACATGTTTTAATCCACTCACGAATGGAGCTATCATAGCCCCAAGTCGTGCAAACACTGACGTCGTTCCAATGCCGACATTTCGCACGACAGTCGGAAATAGTTCACCGCTATAAATATACAACGACGTACAATAAATAGCTATTGCGCATATTCCTGTGGCCCCTAAAAGTACCCTGGGTAACACTGAATCCTCGGGTATCAGCAAAGTTAGGAAATACACCGAGCCCGCTATAACATTTGTACCACACAGAACAAACTTCCGCGGACAAGCTTGGATCAGATAAAGACAAAGTATTAATCCAGGTAACTGAACTAATGCTGATATTGCTACATTCATAAATATGTCTCCACCGATGTGTCCTAAATACTGATTGACACCGAAAAAATAAAAACCGCATGTAAACCAATTAAATGAAACACAAA
The DNA here is from genome assembly GCA_034508555.1 of Venustoraphidia nigricollis. NCBI lineage: Eukaryota > Metazoa > Arthropoda > Insecta > Raphidioptera > Raphidiidae > Venustoraphidia > Venustoraphidia nigricollis. Next base: position 8,003,471 of record JAVRKA010000004.1, on the reverse strand, counting down.
TTGTTCGTAGTCTTAAAGTTGGTGTTCGAAATAAATCCAAGAGATTACCAGAATTGCGTTGTTGATTTACAGTTAGGTTATTTTTGGAAGAAAATTTTTTATTTACGTTGTCGGCTATGTGGTCGGTAGGAAGACCGTTGATTTTGGCAGCTCTTTTTAATATCGCTATCGCACGTTCCGTTTTACCAGTTGCCATTAACCACCTTGGTGATTCTGGTATCAACCAGTAATAGGATATTAAAATAACTGATGGTGCCGATATGGCTATCTGTAAATGTTTCCAATCACGAAGTAAATACGCTATTCCGACTAACGATAAATGACCGAGTGAGAATGGTATTTGATAAACAACACCCATTATTGACCGCCATTTTCCACCTGAAAAAATAAAATTTCAAAACATGTACACTTTCTATTCAATTAGTCAAAAATATCCAAATTTAATTTAAGGTGACTGTTTACCAGATGGCCAATATTTTCACTCGCATAGCTCTATCTTACGAGCAGTTAGATGTGTCCGTGCATGTAAAATGCACTGACGTTTCATTTTATTTGATCTAAATAAATGACTAAACCCAGATAAAAACGAGAAAATTAGCGTAAGTTTGTCACAAATTTTTGTACAGTAAAAATTAAATTTGGAAAAAATGATTGAACAAGCCAAATTTGATAATATTTTTAACATTAGTTTGTAAAGAAAAAACTTCAAAATATTAATTTGCTTTCCCGTAATTGGAAATCTCGTGACATCCTGTCGAATATCGCGTTTTTTTATTTAATTTTCAGGGCAAAGATTTGTAATTTTTAAACAGCAAACCACGTTTTGTGAAACTTAATGCTTATAATCACAACAAATAAAAGCAGTAATAAAATGAATTTTGCGACCACAGTTCGAAATTTCTTGAGAGCATATTTTATGATCTGAGGTATCAATCACCTAAGTTTGTGTAAATAGATAAGACGCTTACCAAGTATTTCTACAACAAGAACGAAACTAACGACCATTGTTCCACCAGTGGCAAATGCACTTAAAAATCGTAGAACCAGGAAAAGCCAGAACCAGGGCACATAAGCCGTGAGAACTCCGGAAACGAATTGTAAAATAACTGCCGCTACGAACGGAATTCGTCTGCCAAATCTGCATGTAAAATTTAAAATTTCTTTAAATGCGATGGAACAAACACTCATTTGACGTTTGTAGAAAAAAAGTTTGTTTTTAGGGTTCCGTACCTGAAAAGGAAGATCACTCGTGTGTCTGTCTGGCACCCTGTCACAGCCAATTTGCTCCGAACTACTGGACCGATTGAGTTAAAATTTGATACACTTATGTAAGTCGGTGACCATAAGACGGACGTGTAACGTAAATAAATGAATTTGGACGTGGGGATCAATTTTGGGGAAAAAATTAGAAAATTAAAAAAAAAAGTTTGGCAAACTGTACCGTGTGACATTCAAATGAAAGAGCTTTTCGTAAGGGTCTTAAATATATATATTTTTATAATTTTAATATAAATAGTTTTAAAGTTATTTAAGAAAATGGGGGAAAATGTACCATTTACCCTCTTTATCTCCTACTGGACCGATTAAATTGAAATTTGGTACACATATGTAAGTCGGTGACCCAAAGACGGACGTGTAACGCAAATAAACAAATTTTGAACGTGGGGGTAATTTTTGGGGAAAAATTAGAAAATTAAAAAAAAAAGTTTTGCCAACTATACCGTGTGACCTTAAATGAAAGGGTTTGTAGTAAGGGCCTCAAATATATTTTTTTTTATAATTTTAAAATAAATAGTTTTAAAGTTATTTAAGAAAATAGATGAACACTTGACCGCCCCCCCCCCATCCCCGAAACTACTGAGCCTAAAATTTTGAAAAAAATAGGCAATGTCGGGTCTCACCCATAGTTTACAGGAAAACCTAAACGAAAACCATAAGTCTTAAAGTACTCACGGAAAACGGAATAGTACGGAACCCTCTTCTCGCGAGTTCAACTCGCACTTGACCGGTTTTTTATTTTTTTGATGTGACTATAAATTTGCCGTTTTCGGATTTTTTCCTTTACTTAAATAAGACATTGCTTCTTGCCAAATTTCAGAATTCTAGGTCGGACCCGCATACGAAGGGTTCCGTACCACCGTACAATATTTATTAACTTTATTTTATTTTTATTATTTGTTATATACACACACTAAGGTGCATAAATGCCTGAACTAATAGCTTTTAAGATATTCCGTCCGATGTCGCTACTATGCATTATTCTGACTTTTGATGAAAAAAAGTTATTTTTTTGAGATGTAACTACAAATTTACGGTTTTCGGATTTTTCCCTTTACTTGTGCTTCTTGCCAAATTTCATGATTCTAGTTCTACAGGTTTTGATTCCCTTGCGAGTGTCAAAACATGTGGCATAAACTGTCGTATCTTTAGATTACGTTGACTTAGAAGTTTGATTTTTTCACAACTCCAAAGGATTGCAGACCAGATTTTTTTATGTTAATTTCAACTTGATGTCTCCACGCGTTCCTGAGAAAAAGTGTCTTGCCAGACAGACAGATGGATAACTAAGTGATCCTATAAGGGTTCGTTTTTTCTTTTTGAATTACTTATAACCCTAAAAATTGACTATTCGCTCACATCTAAAGTCGGGTCACAATTTTAGACAACGTTTTCGTTTGGTTCACTCCTAGAAATTGTAGATACATACGCGAAGGAAAAAATTTAAATCTACAAAAGATCTTATTCTTAATTGAATAGAAATAGAATTACCTTTACCTATCTGAAAAATGACCAAATGTAATAGCGCTGATCAAAATACCAAACATGGTGATTGTTTGCGCAAAATTGGCCAGCTGAGCCTTGTCGCACACTAGATCCCACTGACTGATTATTGTTTCTGTAAAAATGCTTCGATTGAAAACGTGCTCACTGCACTCATCCGAACATCTGCAAAACAATAAAACAATTTTTATTACTTCAATCCCGTTTTATCTCATGTGTTTTATTAATCTATTACTGAAACTGATATTGTGAATAATGTTTATGATCTAACCAGTAATTCCATTGCCATCTTTCCCTAATCATATTTGTCAATTTAAACTGTCTTTCGACGCTTTTATGTCCATTCTGTATATCAAAATAAGCAAAGAAAATAACAGATAATTTTTTTGAGTGATCTTTCTGGGCCCTGGATACGTGCCCCTGTTGCCCCTGCCTAGTTACGACCCTGCCGTATTAGGTTAAGAATTGTTACAGCACATACTTATCTGTTGCATTATCAATGCATGCAAACTCCATCGGTGGTGCCAAGAAAACAATATTCAGCATATTCCATGGTGTCGGTATTTTAGATAAAAATATTGTCAGCATTATCCAAATCTGCCATCGACCGATTGTCCCGATCGACTTTTCAACAGGATCAAACGATTCCTCATTCTCGTTGGGGGAAGTAGTAGCTACTGTCACTGCAACAGAATCGGTATATATTATTATTTCTCAAAGGTGTTTTTTGTCAGCAGGAAAAATTAATGTTTGTTACGCCATTTTGGAAATTATTTTTCTCTCTAATGACGTAAAATAAATTAATATCTGAAAATATGTTTTTATTAAAAAAATTCAGTTTAAAAATTTTGCCAATTTCATTACAGAAAATAACATTCAGAGAAAACAAATGTCGCTATCTGGCGGCAATCTGTTTATTTTAACAGTTATCGGTAATATGACGTGTAGTGGATCAAAAGCCTCTGAATAGAATAGAATAAAATGAAACAAATGTCGCCATTTGATGGTCATATGTTTATTTTAACGGTTGTTGGTAATATTAAATGATGTAGTGGCGCTGAAGTCTCTGAATAGAATAGAATAAAATTTATTTCCACCCTATTATATTACGTTGCTGACTAATGATGCAAAGAATTCGCACGAGTCCGTTAATTCATATAAATCTGGAATCAACTTCATATAATGTATTATTATCCTTGGAGTTTGGTACTTTATAACCGTTTTCAAATAATTTTTTATGAAAATAATGTTGAAAATACAAGAAAAATCGCATGTGTTTTGTGTAAGTCGACACTACGTTTAAACAATTAAGTGCATATTATGAAAAAGTGCCAATGATTATCTGTGACACATCAAATTGCAGTCTATTGTACAATGTGTTTACCGAAGGTAATGGATGCAATTATTATAATTCTTAACCTTGACAATTAACAAAAACCTCGGGTCGCCGTGCCAAAACCCTGCCGACAATATAGTGTATTTGCTAATACAGGCAATGTGGATTTTTTATATAAACTTGAGTTGGTTTTTGAACAAAATAAAAACTTTAACTCCTTAATACACCCCTTAAAATAGCATTTTTTTTTTATTCCAATATTTATTATCAATCTAACGTGTGCAACAAAATAAATACACCGTTCAGTAAATAAGTTACTATCTACAAATTAATGTTTTCAAAAAAATTGTAAGTCCGGTCCTGTTAGGCCGATTTTATTAAAATTTTAGGAGCACTTTTTAATTGCTACTAAAGGATTAAACCATTCAGAGCTAGCCCTGGCTAATTACTTGTCAGAGTAAAGGCCATTCTGTTATTTAAAAAAAAAACATTCAGAGAACTTTTTCGGTATTTTTGGGCCCAAAAACGTTTTTCAACCCCTAAAAACTACCCTTAAAATAGCCCGATTGGGCCCATTTTAAATAAGCTTCGTGCGGTGATGGATTTTAACATGTGGACCAAATTTTGTTAAAATCAATTAACTCTTTCGAAGGTTATAGCCCGCACACATATACTTATGCATATATAAATATATATAGCTTCTGATTCATTTAGATATAGGATATGCTATGTCAAATTATTCAGAAAAATAAGCAGAATTCGAATATCTAAAAATCCAAAATGCCGTCCCTAAGAAAAATCAAAGGTCATGTCTATATCTCATTATGTAGTGGAAATAAAAAAATTAAACCTACACCACTGAAAAGACCTTAAAAAGTCATCAAAAAATGGTTAATGAAATTTTCAGACAGCTTCATAAATAAAAAAGTTATGGCCAGTTTTCATAAATGGCAATTTTCACTATTTCCTGAATAAATTCATAGGGTGTCAAAATTCAATTGTTTTTTCGACGGGACGTTAATGAGCACAATTTTCTGCACTACTTTGCCCATTTAACCGACTTTCTATCTCCACTAATAACAAAGTTACCCATGTTAGCCAACGTCGGTTGAGACACCCTGTATATATATATATAAATTTTTCCAAAAATGGTGTCAAAGTGTTTAGAAGGCTATGAAACGTTGAGAAATTTTGGTCCGACCCCTAGGTCCCGCTTTCCGACCGACGCCAATAGTGTATGTTGCCATATACCAAATACACTAATAAAATTCACTTAATATAGTTTTCAATTTGATAATGAGTGGAGTCCGGATTGTAAGGTCATCTTTTATTTCAACAGTTGGGTATAAGGCGACGACTACACTGATGCAAATTCATACAAAATTATATTCGGACGAAATCTATTCGTGCACACTATAGCGGTTGGCTCGCGACTTCGTCCGCGTGGTATAGTAGATATATTGTACCCGGTTAAATTTTATTATATAAAATCCATCCCCACCCCGTTCTGGTTGTGTGTTCAAAAGACCGTCGAGCATGTCGTATTTCTTTTTTAACTTTAGGGGTTAGGTAGGTTTCAAAGGTTCAAAAAAAGGGTATTTTTACTATTTTTTTTTTAGTATATACAATCATATATTTTATTTAAACAATTCAGCATATCAAAGATACATATTTAAACAGTATTTAGTGAAATTTTTATTTAAAAATTCCGAAAACTCAGCCGTTGGTACCTCATCTCCCTTGACGTCTCAAAAAAAAATTCTCTTGCCGTGGACAGAATAACTCATTATTGGTTCCTACAAAATCAAAAAACCAAAAATATTTCGTTAGTACATGGGTAAATCTAGTTATTGGATGAAGGAAAAAAAATTAAAATTTGCATTTTTGACAAACTTTGAACAAAAAAACACATTTTTTGGTCAAATTTTCGCCATGTATTGGCTCGAAAAAATTAGTTGTAATAAAAAAAAAATCCTTCGTTCAGTGACTAGATAATGTTATTTCAAAGATGTGTGCAAAATTTGAACAAAATCGCTTCATAACTTTTCGAGAAATCGTGTCCACCGACTTAAAAAATTGAGTTTTGAGATAAACGCGTTTAACCTGCGAAGCGCTGCACTGACGGCCTGATGGGCGGAACTTCCAAAGGGTATATCTCTTAGAATTTTACTCGGATCGATTTGAAATTTTAGGAGAATATTTTAAACATATTGTACTATTTAATAAGACAAAAAAAATAAATCGATTTTTTGAAATTTTCAAATCCACCTAACCTCAGAGATACAATACAGCGTACCTTTTTGAAGGTTTACCTCACCCTGTCCACTTCCATAAGTGTTACTTTTGGGATAAAATGTATAGCCTAGATCCACTCTTGGTATGTATAGATGTATAGATTTTATATATAGATGTATAGATATTGAATGTATACTTCTCTATTTGAATCGGATTTTGTTCACAATTTCATGGGTTTTAATTGCTTTGCTCGGAACCCTAACTCTTTTTCTAAAATAAAATTAGCCTATGTTACTCGTTATAACGTCAGCTATCTGCCGGTGAAAACCCCGTCGAAATCGGTCCAGCTAGAACAAACAGACAGATAGCCAGCCCGGGCAGACAGAACAAACTGACTGGAAACTTAAAATGCGCTCTAAGAATCTTTAGAGCTGTACAATTACAGACTACGTTACGATTTTATTTATTTAATTGAACTTCTGTCAAATTCATTTAAAAAGAAACTCTCACAGTATTTAGACTTTGTAATTCATTGGCTATATAACCGGGTGTTTCAGAAATCGCGCACCCAATTGTTGGGATCGAAAGAGAAAAATATTTTGAGCCCAAAAATCCATGTTTGGATTTTTTTGATAACGTAGTTAATTAGTAATTAATTAATGAAAGTGACCAATCAGGAGCGCGCTACAAAAAAGAGTGTCGTCGGCTGATTTATTTATCAAATTCATTTATAAAATTTTAACTAAATGAAAAGTTGATCAGAGAAATTTTTTTCCATTTAAAATGAAGTGGGAAAAATTAAACTGATGAATTGTTTAAATGAATTCGAAAAAAAAAGTTTATTTAAAAAAAACCGAGGGCCTTGACAAGACAGATGCGAAAAGTGGAAATCACTGGCGAGCGTTAATTAAGTTATTTTAATCATTAAAACTATTAGTCTGAGCCCATCATTTTTTTATTTTAATAATATTATTATTTTACTAATTAACTCTCTTCCGTAGCACGCTCCTGATTGATCACTTTCATTAATTAATTACTAATTAACCACGTTATCAAAAAATTCCAAACATGGATTTTTGGGCTCAGAATATTTTTCTCTTTCGATCTCAACAATTGGGTGCGCGATTTCTGAGACACCCGATATATACAAACACATCAATCATTACTTTCGTAAAGAGTGCTGTTGTACAAAGTTTCGAATTGTTGGTTTTATTTGTATGTATAAATAGATGACAAATAAGTTTGGGAGTCTCTGATTTGGGCAAATCTCTCATATCACAAAACTGGAAAATTATTTTTAGCAGTGTCGTGGGCAAAGAATCAATTCTAGAATGTGATGTGTGTTTACATGGTTGATTATTGATTATCGTTAAACATAATTACGGAATCTCCATTCATAATGACGCAAAACATTTATAATATGCCTATCATGAGTCGCCCTGACAGTTTATGATGTTACCAATAGCGATTTCGGAAATTTTTATTATTTAAATTATCGCATTAAATGTATTTTTTCTAGCAATAAATCAGTGAAATTGTTATGTTTGCCGCAAATATAATGTTTTCCTGACCATTTCAGAAATAGAAGTCTATTATTTTTATCAGGGACGGTACTATATTTTTTTTACATATTAACAGACCAGGGATCGATGTGGCAGATTACTGGAAGATTACATTTTTTTATTACAAAACAGCATATAAAAAAGGTAATAAGTTGCGCTCGCAAAAAGCTGACCGCACGGTAGAATTACTGGGTAGGCCGGATTAGCGCACGGACGGATTACAGAGAATCTACCGTATTTATTTTCAATGGAATTGTTCAACTACGTTCATTGACTTTCCAATAAGGAACTCTTCTTATAAATTTCTATAGTTGGGTTTTGTTGTTCAATTTTATCCTGGTTGGCAGTAAGTACAGCTTGTTCCGTTTTTTATGCATAGGCGTTGCATATATGCAGTTATGTTTAACGGTACACCATCATAAATATGTTATTTTAAGGTCACTGATCCCTCTGATTTTAAAATATGCTCTCGGGAAATTTCGAACTGTGGTTGCAAAATTCATTTTCTTACTGTTTTTATTAGCTGTGATTAAGGATTAAGCTTCACAAAATTTGACTTGCTGCTTGAAAATTTCAAAATACACGTATCTTTACCCTAAAAATTAAATCAAAAAACGTGATATTCGTCAATATTTCTTTACAGCACGTCACGACTTTTCGAATGGTAAATATCACATTTAAATGTACAGAAAAAACAATTCGGATGCAGCCGGATCAACCAGTTATTATATAGATCTAAGTTTTCTCTAAGAAATAAGCTGTCGAATTGTAAAAACCGCATTCAAATCCGTTTAGTAGTTCCCGCGTTTTTAGTAGATATACAAACACGTGAAGCGTTTTAAATAATTCCCACAATCCGATTAGAAAAACCGGTCAAGCGCGAGTCAAACTCGCGAGAAGAGGATTCCGTACTATACCGTTTTCCGTGAGTACTTTGAGACTTAAGATTTTCGTTTCAATTTTCCTGTAAACTATGGGTGAGACCCGACATTCCCTTTTTTTTTGTAAAATTTTAGGCGCAGTAGTTTCGGTGATAAGGGAGGGGGGAGAATGGTCAATTGTTCATCTATTTAAGTAACTTTAAAACTATTTATTTTAAAATTGTAAAAAAAATGTATTTGAGACCCTTACTGCAAACCCTTTCATTTGATATGTCACACGGTACAGTTTGCCAAACTTTTTTTTTAATTTTCTAATTTACCCTCAAAAAATGACCTCCATGTTCAAAAGTCATTTATTTTCGTTACACGTTCGTCTTATGGTCAACGACTTACATATGTGTACCAAATTTGAGCTCAATCGGTCCAGTAGTTCGGCGCAAATTGGCTTTGACAGTTGGACGGACAGACACACGAGTGATCCTATAAGGGTTCCGTCTTTTCCATTTGAGGTACGGAACCCTAAAAAATTGCACTGATTTTTTCCGGCAACTTTCGAAATTTCAGTGTTTAGGTCTTCCTGAACTTAAATCATCAATCGGAATGAATCCACAGGATTTTGCTTACGGGATGCAAGCGCACCATTCATTCTACTTATAGTGCAGGATATAAATAACCAAAGGATTTTAAAGATATCAGGCTGTGCAGGACACTAGAATATATCAATAAACTGGGAATCCTAAAAAACTGATGGGTTATTAGGGGGGCACAATAGATCTTAAAGGTCGTAGTGTCTATCGTTTAACCCCCACCTTTATAATAGGGATGTTGACTATTTTTGGAAAAGTGTTTTAAATCGTGCATAAATACCTAATATAGTCACAAATATTTATTAGTTTTACTTAAATACGACTTGACCTTTAAAAATCATGTATTTTAAATTCCGTTTCAAACTTCGCTCCTAAACGCCAATACTTGTCACGTGACTGCAGTGACGTCATACAGTCATAAACGTTGGTAAATTGATGAGGTAATGAAAGGTTTTGTCGTAGTTGCTATAGTTATATGTAATTTGACGTTTTCTATAAATAAATAATAATAAATTACACACTAAATATTAACCAAACATTGAAGCCTTTTAACAGCGACTGATAATGTTTATGACTGAGTGACGTCATGCACTCTGAAGTCTGATTGATGTTCGTTGTCACGTGACTTAAGAGTCATTTAATTAAGTTTTATTTATTAAATATTAATTAAATTCCTTAAAAATAAGGAAAAATATTGTTTTTTAGTATATCTATCCAAGGGCGTCCCAAGGGGGGCAGGTAGGGGCAGCTGCCCCTCCCTAGAGGTTCGGGATTTTTCCTGCCTAATGTCACAAAATAAGTAAATAACAAAATTTAGCGTTCAGCAGAATCACTCTGAAACTAAAATCAAATTTAAGGATTCAATAAATGTGTTAATATTTAATATCTTAACCCTCAAAAATCTAAATTTTTTTTTTGTTCATCCTTCTGTCCCCCTCTGGCTCAAAGGCTGACGACGCCTTTGTATCTATCATAGAAACTACCACTTACCATTAAAATTTTCTTTTTATTTAAATACAGTCAACATCCCTATTTTAATTCTAAAAAAACCTGGGTCACAGTGCCAAAAACATGCCGACAATATAGTGTATTTGCTTGTATAGGGCCGTGTGGTTTATATTTTTATTATGTGAAATTAAGTTTCTTTTTGGGCAAAATAAAAAATTTAACCCCTTAATACACCCCTTAAAATAACATTTTTTTTCTTAATTGTAATATTATTATCAATCTAACGTCTACATCGAATTAAATACAGCCTTCAATAAATAAGTCACTATCTGCAAATTAGTGTTTTCAAAAAATCTGTAAGTCCGGTCCTGTTGAGCCGATGTTATTAAAATTTTAGGGGCACTTTTTAATTGCTATTAACGGGTTCAATGTCAATTTTGAAACGATTCTGAGAATTTTTTCGGTATTTTGGGGCCCAAAAACATTTTTCAACCCCCAAAAACTACCCTTAAAATGGCCCGATTACGCCCATTTTAAATAGGCTTCTTGCGGTGATGGATTTCAACACGTGGGCCAAATTTCGTTAAAATCAATTAACTCTTTCGAAAGTTATTGCCCGTACACACACACACACACACACACACACACACATATATATATATATATACACGTATATATATATATATATATAAACATTTTTAAAAATGGTGCCAATGTGTTTAGGAGGTTATGAAACGTCGAGAAATTTTGGTCCGACCCCTAGGTCCCGCCATCCGACCGACGCCAATAGTGTATGTTGCCATATGGCAAATACACTAATAAGTAGAATGAATTGTACACAAACAGTTATCCGACTATACAATAAATTATAATAAATAAAATCACGTCACAAAAAATCGGATGTAAATTTAAATTCGACTACTTACTTGTCAACGTATAATTTATTCACAATATTTAGACAACTAAATAACATTAAATACTATAAAACACACACATTTTGTAATATATAAAACAAATAAGGTCTTTTGCTTGGTAAATTTGCATAGATCTCAAGTATGTTTGTCGGTGTGTGACCCAACAATGTTTATTGATTCAAGTGGTGTCTTCGTCATAGGTAGTATAAAATGTTATTAAAATACTACAGACCAGTGCTGCGACTGTATTCTTGAACTAAAGTTTTACCAACAGATCGTCATTGGCTTTGCGTAAGGAAAAAATGACAATATTTTCCAAGAAAGGAGGGGGGTAAATATTGTTATTAATTAAAACCAACGACGCAAAATGCAAGTAGCCGGTAGAAGAGGAGCGTGTGTTACATATAGCGATATATTAGGTGTGTTTGATATATTATAGTAGAGTAGAGATGGAAAAAACGGGTCTTTTTAGTGATCTGCATCTTTGCATCTGGATCCCGTATGTGAGCCTGCTCACTGAACCGGTTCAAAAAGAGTCGAGTTCTGAATATGTTACTGCAGTCTGCCACTGAGTTACCTAGTTCAGTCAATCATATCACGACCCGTATAGAATCAAGAATGCATAGTCAAACATGTAATGCATGAGTTATTTGAGCTGACAGATGCATCAAAGCAAGAACTGAAAATGTGTAAAATGTGCTTCTGTGTGTTAAGTGTTTCACTGAGTTATGTGGATCCGTTGATCCGTCGGCTCAAAAAAAAGTGAGTCGGCTCTCACGGATCTTCTGTCGGAGTCGGCTCTTTGAACCGGTTCAGATCCGAGTTACCCCAACTTTATAGTAGAGTAGATATCTCAGTGAAATTTGCCCGGAAAAGTGTACGTTAGGTTTACCGCATGTGCACACTTATAACGAACGGGCTAGTGACAGATCTCACAGCAAGGTTTAGCTTTAGGTGAGGATTAGAACAGAAAGACAAAAAACGTAAAAAACGGATAATGAAAAATGTACTTCGTTTAACAATTATCAAATTCAGACGTATATCATGCGATCTACTCTACTCTACGTACTCCTGCTCAAGAATCGGGAATACTTTACTCCTTTAGTTTGACATTGAGATACTAAACAGATCAGTGGATCTTTTGTATAACAAACGCAATAGTGTAAAAAGTGTTAACACTTTGATACAAAAAGTAGCACGTATGGGCATTTTAGCAGGCTCCATCCGCGATTGTAATGAAACACGGCAGCAACAATAACAGGAATGGAACCTTCAGCGGGACATAACAGCTAAATTTACAGTCCATAGAAACTGTATTTTAAAAATTAGAAAGTCTTAATTTTTGGCATCCCCCTTTCCACTCCTTACAAAACGATTTTAGGATTAATATAATTATAATATATTATTATTATTATATTGATACTCGAAGCAAGTAGAAATACTCATGAGATTTACGTTATTAATTAATTATTTATTAGTGTATAATATTGGATTATACTGGATGTATACTTCCCAATTTGAATCGGATTTTGTTCACAATTTTATGGGTTTTAATTTTTTTGCGCGGAACCCTATTTTTTTCATTAAAAGTAGCGTAAGTTACTTCTTATATCATCAGCTATCTGCCAGTGAAAGTCTCCTCAAAATCGGTCCAGCCGTTACGGAGATTAGCCGAAACAAACAGACAGTGAAAAATTAAAAAAAAATTACATTAGAAATTGTTGCGTCCATATTTTTTTAGACATACACAATTAAGTTAGCAGGAAAGTGCACAAATAGATGTTAATCAATAAACCAATTATTAATTTAGCGACGTTTCGGTCATATATTTGATTTTCATCAGGCATCTATAAAGTACAGCACATGTTAAAATTAAGTACACAACCAAATATACAAATGTTTACAAACACAACATATTTACCTTAATACACGGTATATAAGCATCATATATATAGCAACATGGATCTTATTTTTACTTATTTATTAGTGTATTTGCCATATGGCAACATACACTATTGGCGTCGGTCGGATGGCGGGACCTAGGGGTCGGACCAAAATTTCTCGACGTTTCATAACCTCCTAAACACTTTGGCATCATTTTTAAAAATGTTTATATATATATGTATATATATGTATATATATATATATATATATATATATATATATATATATATATATATATATATATATATATATATATATATGTGTGTGTGTGTGTGTGCGGGCAATAACTTTCGAAAGAGTTAATTGATTTCAACTAAATTTGGCCCACGCGTTGAAGCCTATTTAAAATGGGCCTAATCGGGTCATTTTAAGGGTAGTTTTTAGGGGTTGAAAATTGTTTTTGGGCCCCAAAACACCGAAAAAATTCTCCGAATCGTTTCAAATTTGAAATTTAACCCTCTGGGAGTAATTAAAATGTGTCTCTAGAATTTTAATAAAATCGGCCTGACAGGACCGGATTTACAAATTTTATGAAAACACTATTTTGCAGATAGGGAATTTTTTACTGAAAGGTGTATATAATTTGGTATATAGATTCGATTGATAATAATATTGCAATTAAGAAAAAAAAATGTTATTTTAAGGGTGTATTAAGGAGTAAAATTTTTTATTTTGCCCAAAAACCAACTTAAGTTCGCATAATAAAGCCATACTGTCTGTATAGCAAATACACTACATTGTCGGCAGGGTTTTGGCACTGCGACCCGGGTTTTTAATTTTGTAATGCTTATAAGTAAAAATAAGATCCATGTCGCTATTTATATGATGTTTATTATATACCGTGTATTAAGGTAAATATGCTGTGTTTGTAAACATTTGTATATTTTGTTGTGTACTTAATTTTAACATGTGCTGTTCTTTATAGATGCCTGATGAAGGTCAAATATATGACCGAAACGTCGCTAAATTAATAATTGGTTTATTGATTAACATCTATTTGTCCACTTTCCTGCTAACTTAATTGTGTATGATTAAAAAAAAAATTTTTTTATATATAAGTACCGTATATACTTTCATAATATGCATTTAGTAATAAGCTGTTATTTTGACATCTCACATCACAAACATACACTTCAATTTTATTTATATGTATAGTAGATTATTCAAAACATGATCATTAGCTAACTCAACTCTGATGAATAAACGTTGATAATATATATGCTGTTTGAAATGGTACATATTATTTTTACCTTCTTTTTTCCCGGACATATGATCTATTTTTTTAAACGTTCTCACAACCTTCACACTTCTTTAACTGAATTAATTATGGCGATTGTCAACTATTCAATCTCAGCAGATTACGTTCAAGAATAAGTATACATAAACATTAAAGTGAAACACTAAAACAACTCTTTAGAAGTTTAAATTTTACATAACACGTGCATAGAGAGAAAAGTGGCCGCAGGTGAAATCTAAATATTGTCAATTCACCAACAGCTATGAATTCATACTAGATAGGCATACGCTAACTATCAATCGCTTACTAATTTTATAACGGCACGATACATTATTATGATTTTTTATTGTTGTGTTTAACGAAAAATGCACTAAGCAGAGCTGTACTGAGGTTTTTTTAACGCGCTTTTATTAACTTCACCTGTATGTTTGTTTGCTTGCTTGTTTATAATGGAATTTTTGAACGTGAATTAATTCACCTACTTCAAAACGTCAGATTAAACTGAAACTTTGCACACGTATCAAGGACCGATGACAATACAATAATTTAATAAGTTTGTCCCATTATCCTGACCAAGACCTTCAGAATAAAAAAACTGTGAAAATTACAGCAAGCCAGCTAAGTTGCTGCACAGTGACATACGTTGAGGTGCCTACTTCATAGTCAAATGCAGCATTGTTTTTTAGTCTTATAATAAAAAAAACCCGGGTCGCAGTGCCAAAACCCTGCCGACAATATAGTGTATTTGCTAATACAGGCAGTGTGGCTTTATTATACGAACTTAAGTTGGTTTTTGGGCAAAATAAAAAATTTGACTCCTTAATACACCCCTTAAAATAATTTTTTTTTCATAATTGCAATATTATTATCGATCGAACCTCCATACCAAAGTATATACACCCTTTAGTAAATAATTCGCTAACTGCCAACTAGTGTTTTCATAAAATTTGTAAATCCGGTCCTGTTGGGCCGATTATATTAAAATTTTTGGGATACTTTTTAATTACTATCAGAGGGTGAAATTTCAATTTTGAAACGATTCGGAGGATTTTTTTGTATTTTGGGGCCCAAAAACTTTTTTCAACCCCTAAAAGCCACCCTTAAATTGATCCGATTGGACCAATTTTAAATAGGCTTCATGCGGTGATGGATTCCAGCATGTGTGCAAAATTTAGTTAAAATGAATTAACTCCTTCGAAAGTTCTCCCCGCAAAAATCTCAGTGGAGGCGTTCTTTTCAACTTATCAATATAATTTATTTCAAACACTAATGAAACTCTGTAACACGCAGTAGTCGACGTTTAACTGATTCCCTTAAACATAAACGATCAAAACTCTGGAACACTAAGTGTCAACGTTTATTTATTAACTGAATCTTAAAGATTTTTCTAAGGTGATCAGGACCTCCTAGTGTATATCTTCAATAAATCTACGTGCTAAACTTATATAACTCTTAAAAGATTTTCCAGAATCGTCAAATAACAGAACACCAAAATTCAAAAAAAAAAAGTACAATGAAATAGTGTGCTAATACGTCTCTGAACCGTTTACCTTAAATTGACTTCCGGTCGGTAATATAAGATTAAATAATAAAACAGACTGACGCATCATGACGATAAAATTATAAACAAAAAATTAATTATAGTAATTGTTGAAATATGCAAACTATTCAAATATTAAATAATTGTTTATTTACTGATGTTAAAAGTTATTTCTAGACAAATTGTTATGACAACAATTAATGTTTTGTAATAAATCATGTTTTTATTAATATTTATCGAAATGTAAGTGCATTGTACGAATATAAAATTGCATTTACTTATAAAAGAAATATATAGGCATAGTTATGAAAATTAGGTTCACTGGTGCTGGATTGCATAAAGCATTGTCAACAATTTATTTTGATAACGGGCTTAGATTGTACTACACATATTTCGCCATAAGAACTGTATATATATTATAAAAGCATGGGTTGTAAGCTCGATGATAATCATGGCCCACGCTTTATAATTATGAACTTACATTATTAAAAATTATTTTTTATCAGTACAGTGCAATAAAAACTTATCTTTATAAAAGTTTTTTATCTAATATTTTTTTTACTTTCATGAAGACTGAGATAAAATATTGGGGATGGTTTCATTATGATATCATAACAGGGGGTTACATATTTAACAAAAAAGTCACGACAGCATAATGTGTGTGTCTTTAACACTAGAAAGACTGAAAAAACGGCTTACATTCAAAGCCGGCTGGGGTCATTTGACCCCTTATTTCATAAATAGTCATTCTTAATTAATTTCGTATGTAAATACTGACAAATTATTATAGACACATTAAGAATAAAAAACCCGGGTCGCAGTGCCAAAACCCTGCCGACAATATAGTGTATTTGCTTGTATAGGGCCGTGTGGTTTTATACTTTTATTATGTGAAATTAAGTTTGTTTTTGGGCAAAATAAAAAATTTAACCCCTTAATACACCCCTTAAAATAACATTTTTTTCTTAATTGTAATATTATTATCAATCTAACGTCTACACCGAATTAAATACACCCTTCAATAAATAAGTCACTATCTGCAAACTAGTGTTTTCATAAAATTTGTAAATCCGGTCCTGTCGGGCCGATTTTATTAAAATTGTGGGCACACTTTTTAATCACTACCAAAGGGTTAAATTTCAATTTTGAAACGATTCGGAGAATTTTTTCGGTATTTTGGGGCCCAAAACAGTTTTCAACCCCTAAAAACTACCCTTAAAATAGCCCGATTAGGCCCATTTTAAATAGGCTTCTTGCGGTGACGGATTTCAACACGTGGCCCAAATTTCGTTGAAATCAATTAACTCTTTCGAAAGTTATCGCGCGTACACATATATATATATATATATAAATATATATATATATATAAATATATATATATATAAATATATATATACATATATATATAAACATTTTTAAAAATGGTGCCAAAGTGTTTAGGAGGTTATGAAACGTCGAGAAATTTTGGTCCGACCCCTAGGTCCCGCCATCCGACCGACGCCAATAGTGTATGTTGCCATATGGCAAATACACTAATAAAATACAACAAAACAATAAATAATATACTTGAATTATATTTTTTTATTTAGCACTACATAGAATTATTACAAATAAAAGCTTTGCATTTATTACAAGATCTACATATTTTCTCCTGGTTTGTAGCAGGACACACAATTGTCAATAAAATGATTCCATACTTGTGAAATCAGTGCAAATTTGCCTGTTGTCAGTCTTGAAGATCTTTCTGATCGTATGTCGAATCGTATATATTTCATTAGTTCTTTGAATCGATCTCTTGACATGACTTTTGAATAAAATTGTATTCCCCATATTTTACTCCACAAATCATTTACAGATATATTTTTAGATCCGGTAGCACCCCTTACGTACAAAATAGATATAAATTTTTCAAGTTCTTCGAGAGAAACCGAAAAGTTGGTATGTCCAAGCTGACGATGTGCTTCAGTCTCAGTACCTACATTTTTTAATATGACGTAACATTGTATCGTCAATCAAAAGTTTCCAAGCTGAAATAAACTTTGCTCCAATTTGCCTTCGTGCAAATAAAGTAGGTCCTTGCTGTTCAGTCAAAACATTATGATTTGCTCGACGACCTGGTAATTAGGTTACACCATATGTTGTGGGTCAAATGACCCCAACCGTCTTTGTAGGTAGATGTTCTATTTATTTACATTTGTGTAGTAATATTACTATATAAACACGTTTGTCGTGAAATTGAAGCAATTTCATTAAAAGTCACGAAATGCCAAGCCATATAAATAAATAGTACATTATTTATTTGCAGTGTAACTTCAGAATGGGTCATTTAACCCCAACCCGCCTTTCTAGTGTTAATAGGCAATCTACAAATCTGAAAGAGGCCAGACCAGGCTGAGAATCTCAAAATAATTTTAATTGTATACTTTTATAACTGAGGCATTCTACACTGTTTGTACAGTATTAACAGAATAAAGTTTACTATCTATCTATCTATCTATTATGCCTTCAGCTATGATCATTCAAAGAAACACTGTATATTTACGGTAGACTTCGATATTTTTTAAAACACCACTTCTTTTGTCAGAGATGAAAACTTTTGAATACTTTTACCTTCGCGTTTTTCTTTTGTTAAAACAAACAAAAGCGAAAAGTAGGTATATCTTATAAATTTCTGTAAAAAAAATATAACAAAGGTACATTTCAAATCTGTTTTCTTTTTGTGGGGTTTACTTCTTAAACAGTCTTAGCCTAGGTACTTCAAAAAAAGTGTATCTTAAACGGAATAAAATATGTTTTTCCTTTAACCTTTAAATACACAAATGTACAACACAGTGGCGGGACATTATTGTTTCAGACGTTCAAAAAGGGACACCAAAAACCATTTTACCCTCCTAAACATACTGATTTTGAAATCGATATAATTATTGCTTTATTATAGTCATAGTAATTTATTTACACCGATTTTAAATTATATTATGAACTTATATAATTGATTTATCCTTTTTTGAAACAATTTTAATGTGTATCATTTTTTTTTTAATTTCTATTTCATCATTTGCAGGCCTAGATACATTAATTATAATTGTATGTACAGTACTTTTGACATTTTTCGGGCTACAATTGTTTTTAAAGGGCTGATAATAAAGCAAATCGATACCAGTTTCACTATTCTATTATGCCTAAAACAGAAGTTATGAACGGCCGCCATTTTGAAGCAAAATGGCAGATCTACACTCTTGAAGTGTAACTGAAAATTTTAGTACATGTGTTGTTGTCCTAGTTGCGTAGAACAGAATATATGGGGGTACAAAAAGTAAGTAAGATTCAAGGTGAGTAGAATACCTATAGGTGGGGCGTTAACATTTTTGAAAGTATGACTATCGAGACGAGAGAGAAAGAAGGCGGGGGTAGTAGGACTTGAGATATTTTTCCCAAGTGTCAAACCTTCATTATAATTGAAAAATCAAGCCAAGAGTTTCGAATGACGTAAACAATCAACTTAAGCAATCAAAGACGTGACAACTTTTACAGTATTTTACGCCCAATCTATAATACCCTGATAACCTTGAATAAAATCCCTATGAAACACCTATTATACAAATATAAAAAATTAGTAAACAGTTTTATTATATCCATTGTTTGACATATTTTGTCGCAATGACAATAGAAAACTTTAAGTGTTTCTTTATTCTTATGTTTGTTTAATAATTATTTACACAAACAAGAAAAATCGCCAAACAATGGTTGCTTAAATGGTGATTTGAGTTTCAATACAATAATAATTATTTTAGATGACGCAAATTTTGCAAAAACAAATTGTTTTTAATGAATGCTACCTACATATACAATTACTTTATATGTCTGGTAGGTAAAACCCGGCATGGGTTTGAAAGCAGACATCAAAAGTAATGTTTATAATTTTCGCAAAAACGGTAAATTATTATGCAATGTTAAATGAGTTGTTTTCAATTTAATTAATATTTATGTTAACTATTGGCTACTGCGATATGGCAGATACTTACCCCAACCGATGGGTGTCATGCCTTTTTTCGTAAGCAGCAAAAAATTATAACCTCTCCAAATTTCAGCTTTGATGCTTTCAATACATTGTTAGCCCACTTTTGATGTGACGTCGTTGGATGGTAATGAAAAATTTAAATTGCATGACGCGACATCCTATTCAACCAGTCTCGTCTCGTCGGTTCTTTCCAACCTCTACTGAGTACTTCTCTCCCTATTACACTACACACTCGCTACATTACGTATATGTTAGTGACAAGCGTCTGTGATTGGTTGAGTCGATTGTGTACGTCACGGTTGCCCATGGCTTGGTTTTTCGATTATTGTTATCTCAATTGTTAAGAAAAAGACTACATGTGACGTCACAAGTCTATTTCGCCCGCCCTCTCTCGCGTCTCGCCTAGTCAAACCTTCAAAAATGCTAACGCCCAGCATAAACATGATCACGTCTGTGATTGGTTGAGTCGATTGCTTAGGTCACTGATGCCCATGGCTTGGTTATTCAAGTATGTTTAACCCAACTGTTTGAAAAAAGACTCCACAAGCCTACTTCCTCGGCCCTCTCTCGCGTCTCGCCTTGTCAAACCCTCAACAATGCTAACGCCCAGCCTACAAGTCTACTTCCCCCGCCCTCTCTCGCATTTCGCTAAGTCAAACCTTCAACAGCGCTAACGCTCAACATAAACATGATCACGTCTGTGATTGGTTAAGTCGATTGCTTACGTCACCGATGCCCATAGCTTGGTTATTCAAGTATGTTTATCCCAACTGTCTGGAAAAAGACTCCACAAACCTAAATCCCCCGTTCACTCTCGCATCTCGCCTAGTTAAACCTTCAACAATGCTAACGCCCAACCTTAGTTTCTAGTAACCGTGGATCACTTGTCGCTTCGATATTTTGTAGTAGATCATCGTCATTATAAGTCTGAGCACCCGTGTTCTAAATTGTCATTCCTTAAAATGTAAGCCTTGACGAAATGCGTATATCGGGGAAGTTGTCAGCTCTTAAACTAATACGAAGTAGTAAAAAGGGGCGAGGTTCAGGTCAACGAATGTAAAAGTGAAATAAAAGTACGTGCAGAAAACTCATTTAAATGATACATTGGTTCGGAGCATGCAATGTACGAGGTTAATTTGATGAACCGGGCCCTACGTGTTATGGCTTTTCACACACACTGAAACACACCCCCCTTTTACGCTTTACTCGCAACCGTGTCGAATTTATAATTGAAACTGCAGGACATGCCGACGAAATTTGAACAGATTTCTGAAAAATTGCGTTGACTTTTTTTTGAAGTTTTTTTTTAATACTAATAACAGGATAAAAAATGAAGGTAAACGAGTCAACAAATTATTAACTAATTTTAACAAACTTTATTAAAATTTGTTTTCATTCAAATTTTAATAAAATCTGGTACAATAGTTTTTAATTTTATATCAGACGTTAACAAAGTATGAAATATTAACTAATTTTATTTAATTATCAACGTTTTAACAAGCATGTTTGACTTCGCGACTTGACGTCAAGCAAATGATTTTGATTATATCGAATAAAAAAAAAATTAAATATACATATACTATTTTTTATCAAGCCCCGACCTAGACTATATTATGGTGTTGACTATATTGAGTTTAGCATTTGTATGAAGAAAACACTAGACTTGTACATTGATGTTATTATTAATTATTATTTTTAGGGTTTCATACGAAAAACGAACCCTTATCAAATCACTTCCGTGTCTGTCTGCAGTCTGCCTGTCACAGGTTTTTTTCTCGGAATCTACTGGACGTAAAACGTTGAAAGATTCCCTGATCTCGGACGAATAGCGTAAATAAACTTATACCGATTTTTGAAGCCAATTTAAAAAATTAAAAAAACATTTCAAGTGCATCATGTGACGTATCAAATGAAAGGATTCGTTATGAGAAATAGTAAATACAAATACATTTTTTTTATAATTTTAAAATTCACAGTTTAAAAGGTATTAAAGAAAATATACGAAAATCGAGAATCCTGTTCTTTATATTTCCGAAACTAAAGCCTAAAATTTTTAAGAAAAATAGCGAATATAGGGCTTCAGTCATAGTTTACAGAAAAACCTAAGTACTCACGGAAAATGGAATAGTATACGGAACCCACTTCAAGCGAGTTCAACTCGCACTTGATCGGTTTTTTTTGTAAATACATAGACAGTATAACATTAAACAATAAATCATACAGATTAAAAAGTTTATTAATTTTCTCTGCTTTAGACCATCTGCTAAAATTGATCTATCTCTAAATAATAATAGTAATAATGATTGGATATTTTTACTTGCAAAATGGCCGAGCTTGAAGTCTCGTTAAAAACGAAATTTTTCTCATTATTTAGTGGAGTTTCCCTGTGTTTCTTTGTGTGTGTGTGTGTGTGTGTGTGACAGAGAGAGAGAGAGAGAGAGAGAGACGTGTGTTTATATATAATATATCCATCACATAAAATAATATGAATTTATGTTATCATGGGAATAGTACAATATGTGCACTGAAGGTCATAGGTGTAGGTTTAGGTCATTTTTAATACAAGTTATTGTCCCTTTGGAGCTATGTATAGTACCTGCGTGTATAATGTGTATATTTGTACCTATTATATTATACGGACTGATTTACAAAATTTCTCTGTTCATTCTGCTATTTAAGGAGGGTTCGAGCGTAATTAATTAGACAAAGTAGTGTTTGAATTTTTCTGTTTGCTTAATTCTTCTAATAGGTACAAAAATTCAATATTTTAATTTATAATAGAAATTAGTTTCACGGGTAATTGAAACTAATTTCTATTATTACATATTTTGGAATTGAACTTTAAAGATGAATTTTAATTTATAATAATAAGCACAAAAATTTGTTTTAATTGATAATTCTTATTTATTTTAGAGATAGATAGATAAATGTAATCTTTATTAAGAACCAAATTTGATATAAATACCGTCAAAAAACAAAGTATTCTTTATCTCATAAAATAGTTTAAAACTTATCTCATTAAATATATCTTTTTGCTTAAAAAAAAATATTAACCTCCTTCAAAAAAATCACTAAAAAGATGAAAATAATAACATTTTGAGGTCGGAGCAAATTTCGTTACAAAAACTTTTAATTACATATCTACTTTTATTAAATAGGCGCCGACCTCAAAATTTCATGTGATTTTTTTTGTAATGAAATTAGCTCCAACCTCAAAATTTCATTATTTTCATCTTTTTATAGTGATTTTTTTGGAGGAAGTTAATATTTTTTTTATTTTTTACTTTTTAGTAGTAGATTTGATTTCGCACATTTTTAAAAACTACTGAACCGATTTAAGTAAAATGTATGTGGGATCACCCTGAAGACGTGCCCTATAAGAAAAGAATCATCATAATCGCTTTACAAATGTTGGAGATATGAGGTAGCATACATTAAAAAATATTTTTTTTTGACGTCATTTAAAAACGTATGAACTGATTTTAATAAAAACTATATGGGACCACCTGGGATATATACCCTTTCAAACAAAAGAAGAATTTTCCAAATCGGTTCAGGCGTCTTCGAGTAATCGGGGAACATACATAAAAAATAAAAAAAAAAGATTCCTTTTTTTGAAGTCGGTTAAAAAGAGGAGCATTGAATGCTTCATCTATATTTAAATTTGACAACAAATTTAACGTTGACAGAGAACTGATTGACATAGAATATATGTGAAGCAAGTCAATTTTGTGGAAAAAAATTAATTATCATTTAGAAAATGTTCTTTAGTAGATAATGAATTTATTCCAGATGATTATTAAAATTTTGGTCAAAATGCACATTTGTTATGTGTTCTGCGAATTGCGCTCCTTAAATGTATAAAAAAAAAGAAATTAAATGACTTCGTTATTTTTTACTCACATCTGGTGTACTTCGTATATCATTGTCAATAAACGAGATACAAAAATAAAGTTTACTTCAATTATTTAAATAATTACAACGCTAACTGTATATTGTTAAACCGTTATATCTTACACCTATTCGAGTTAACATGCAGTTTTATCCCTTCAAATTGAAAGGTTAATATTAAAAAATAAAACAGACGTGACGGAAGCTCGTCAGCCATAAGAGTCTGTGCATGTATAATATACTCGTATATATTATGAACTTTAGAACCGTCATTTTTAAAACTATTTTTCTAAGAAACTAAACGGTGGATCGTTTTCAAATTTGGAGAATACGCCACTAAAATATTCATTTAATTGTACCTATAGACTAAGTTTCAAATCTTAAAATCGTTTTACGTAGATTCACTCGAATCGCCTTAATCACTTTACACGATTTGTGTCATCGCGTAAATGAAATCACGCTGAATAAATTCTCACAAAACCAATCGCGTAAAATGAAATCGAGTAATGTGCCCTATCCTGTTAGCTACGACTGTGTAATGTTGAATCACATAACGTGTATAGGAAATCACGTAAAGTAAGTGCGAGTCGGCTCGCCGTACAATATTTATTAACTTCTATTTTTTAACCGACTTCAAAAAAAAAATCACTGGTTCCCAAAATGGTCCCTACGGACCCCAAGTGATCCCTGGAATTATTCAGGGGGTCCTTGGAAAATTAAAATCGATTTTAGGGTCCCTGAACAACGTCAGGGGGTCCGTGCAAGGTTTAATATAAAATAAAATTTGCGGTTGCTACTCACAAACATTGAGCCGGATATAAACACACTCATAACATCCTGTCAGGTTCATCCAAGTCATTAATTTTTTTTTTGTATTTTAAAACAAAAGTTATAACTTCAATAAATATTTCTTCAACAAAGTGTTTTATTTATATTGTATTTTTACGTCACCATTTACCCATTCAAGACATCAAAGTTAAATTTTTAATTTTTCTATTACGCATTTATGAGAGGGGGTCCGTGGGCAATTTTTGACAATGAAAAGGGATCCGTTGGCCAAAAAGTTTGGGAACCACTGTTCTAGGTCAACGGGAACTACCCTATAGGTTCTGATTCCTTTGCGAATGTCAAAATATGCGGCATTAACGGCCGTATCTTTTGATTGCGTTGACACAGAAATTTGATGATTTTTTCACAGCTCCAAGGGATGGCAGACCTTAGTATTTGATATTAATTTCTACTTGATATGGTTCTTACTTGTTCCAAAATAGAAAAAAAAAAACATTGAAAATTTGAAAAAATATGCATATACTTATAAATATTTTCTTTTCTCCCTTCTGTAACGGTCTTACCTCGGTACATTGATGATTTTAGTCGGTGGTGAAGATAGGATCACTTATTTGCAAGTCATAAAATTCTCTACATGCCATCCATGCTAAATTAAAACATTCACGCCTTCTATTATAATGTCCGACATAGGAATGCAAAGTGAAGAAAATTAATTCATCAATTCTGCGTGTAAATAATTAGCTTCACCGCCTCACCCTGTATAGACTCTTTATACCGACACGACGCATGTATAAAGGGCGTCCTATATACACACAGATAATAATATTATGTAGATACGCATTTATGTGTGCGTGCGAGCAGGGCTGTAATCGGACAAAATCACTACCATATTTTGTGCAGGTCCGGATTTCTAAATAGACTAGCTCAGGGCCGAGCAATGCATGGGCACCCTTAACTCATGCGACAAAATGGAAATCTTAATTAGAATGCTGTTTATTTCTGTTTTATTTATTGCGTTTATTGTAGATTCTTACAGACGCTCGACAACTTAGGTCATTAACGTCTCAATTCCATCAGATAACATAATCATTTAAAAGTAAACGACATCACAAAACATCTATGAACAGAAGAAGATACTTCTGTTGATAAGTAAAATTTCTGTTAAATGCCCTTATATAATCTAAAGTGCCATGAGCCCCCAGTTGACTTAAGACAGCCATGAATGTGGCGCAGTTAGTTTTTCGCAACGGTTCTGCCTTTAGAATTCTTTGTAGTTGATGTAAATTAATAATAATAATAATAATGCGTTTAACGTCCGTTTCTCGACTTTATGTCATACCAGACGCCATTCGCGCCATTACTATTTTCCGTCTACCACACTTCCCGTTATTTTTCCACATTTTTAAAACTTCAGCGTATGTAATAGCAATGGGCGAATGAAGGAATTACAGGAAATTAGGATAAGGTAGGTAATTTTTGAACTAGGAGTTTGATAGGTAGTCGGCCATGGCCTCAAATAAGGAACCATCTCGATATTTATCTGGAATTAATTGAGGGAAACCATGGAAAATCTCAGTCAAGATGGCCGGTACAGGAATTACCGTTTTTCGGCGAGATGCAGTAGGAAAAGTTGATGTAAATTAGTTCAGGTGCCTGATTTCTCAGATTGTAAAATATGCTCTCGGGAACTGTTGTCGAACTGTAGTCGCAAAATT
Source organism: Venustoraphidia nigricollis (assembly GCA_034508555.1). NCBI lineage: Eukaryota > Metazoa > Arthropoda > Insecta > Raphidioptera > Raphidiidae > Venustoraphidia > Venustoraphidia nigricollis. The sequence goes on along the minus strand of JAVRKA010000004.1, from coordinate 7,977,093 downwards.
CATTTTAATACGATTTTTATTGGCTGTGATTGAGCATTAAACTTCCAAAATTTGGCTTGCTGCTTAAAAATGTTAAAAAATAGATATTTTTGCTCTAAAAATTGGATCGAAAAACGTGATATTCGTCAATATTTTTTTACAGCACGTTACGAGATTTCGAATTGCGGGAAGGCAAATTAACATTTTGAAGTTTTTTCTTAACAAACCTATAAAAAAAACGCGAGAAAGAAATCGAGGGAAGTAGGAGCCATTGACGTTACAGTCAATGGCTTCTTTTTCCAAACAGTTAGGATAACAATAATTAAAAAGCCAAGCTATGGACATCGGTGACGTAATCAATCGACTCAACCATTTAAAGACGTGACCATGTTTATAGCCTCTTACGCTCAACCTCATTTTTTGAAGGTGTGACTAGACGAGACGCGAGAGAGGACGGAGAAAGTAGGCTTATGGAGTCTGCTTCCAAATAGTTGGAATGATGGTAATAGAGATGTTGACTATTTTTGGGAAAGTGTTTTAAATCGTGCTTAAGTACCTAATATTGCCACAAATATTTATTATTTTTATTTAAATACAACTCAAGCCTTAAAAATCATGTATTTTAAATCCAGTTTCAAATTTCGGTCCAAAACGCCAATACTAGTCGCGTGACGTCACCTGTTCATACCAAAGGAGGCTCAAAAGTTTACACGGGAGCTATCATCCTATAGATGCGTATTCTGTGCTCATAAACGTTAGTAAACTGAGGTGATGAAAAGTTGTTTCGTAGTCGTTGCTATAGTTACATGTAATTTGACGTTTCCTATAAACAAATAATAATAAATTACACACTAAATATTAACCAAATAATGAAGTTTTTTGACAGCGGCTGAACATATGACGTCATGCGCTCTGATTGGTGTCTGTTGTCACGTGATTTGAGAGTGATTTTATTAGGTTTTATTCATTAAATTCCTTAAAAATAAACAAAAATATGTTTTTTTTAGTATTTCTATCATAGAAACCAAACCATGGGCATCAGTGACGTAAGCAATCGACTCAACCAATCACAGACGTCACCGTGTGTATAACCTCTTACGCCCAACCTTGTAGTATTCTGGTAACCTTGAAGCCGTTCGGGTTCCTAATCGTATCCACAAAAATTGTTCCAGAACGGCAACTGCAACACTGTCCAACCAACCAACCTGCGTGTGTGTGTTCCAGAGTCTGAATAAGATGAATGGCTGGATGTAATTTGACCGCTGGCTGCATACACAGGAATATCCCCATGTTTGGCCTGAATACAGTTTTAATGACCGAACCTTTCACTGGTAATCCCTTGGCGTCTTAACTATTTCACTTTAATAGTACAAATGAAGTGACCTTTCCTTAATTAAAATTAGTTGTCAATCATAAACAATTTCCCGATGCTTCAGTGCAATGGTAGCTAATTCAAATGGCAATGGGAAAACGCAAGAACAGTCTTAGAATTCATTTACCTTTTCGGACATGTTTCAAGACGCAAACATGAGATTCATTTTTAGATTCACGTTTCAGAATAACAAAAAAACAGAACCCTTATGGTGAGAGTCAGCTGGGCTATCTGTCACAGACGACTCTAAATGGTTCGTCGTAGGAAGTTAAAATTCAACATCTAGATAATGTGCTCCGCTTTAGAAAAAAAGTAGGTGCGTATACTTACGTACACGCGTTTGAAGTTATACTTCTTTGGCATGAATAAAAACTAATTTTTAATATAGTTCTTGTTTGGCGGAATTTGTCAGAAAATGTGTTTTCTATGATTTTTAGGCCCCCCAAATGCTAAAAAAACAATTTCAGACATCGCGCCAACTAGTGTTGAATATCAATATGGATATAATATGAGAGGACAAAGTTGGTGAGAGGGACTCGAACTACTTACAGACCCTTCTTGGATCGTCGCGCTCACACTATCATTTTTTGTCGCTGGCTCTCGACTATATTGTTACAAAACATGTTTGCAATAGGAATCGCTAGAGCCATGAATAACAAATTCATATTGTAAGAAAACTGTTGGGACAATATTAAAAAAGAGTTGAAGTTGGTGATTAGTTTTTTTTTGCTAAATATTATAAAATCATATTTTTTTTCTCTTCAATTTATTTTTTTATTTTAAACAATTCAATTTATTCAATTCTTTTTAATCTTTTTCTTTCTTATTCTCTCTTTTTTTATTATTAGATTCTATTTATAAAATCTCTTTTCAATAATTTAAATCTTTATAAAATTAAATTCTTGCTTTAATAAATTTAAATATCACTTTCATTCTTTCTTCATTTAAATTATTTCTAATCAATACTGGGATAAAATGACTAAGGGAGCCTAATTCTTTTGATAACATATGATTAGAATTAAATCTTTTTCTCAAAAGTTTGTAAAAATATGTATTTTGAGGTAATGAAAGTTAACACGTTTAAAGTCGTAAGTTTTTAGCGAGCAAAATTATAGAATAGATCCCAAACCGTTTATTAACCGAGACTCTCTGACATGTAGCGTAGTCATTTTTTTGCATTGGGACATTACATTAGTTAACATCTATAGTTGGGAAGGCAACAGCGTGAACACAGCAGCAGTTATATCAATCAAACTGTACGCACACACACATCCATACATGCCCACACACACACATATCCATACATTCTCACACAGTATTACATATGTGAACACACAAACGTTAGCTCGTTAGCTAGCTCTAAAGAAATTGTATTATAAAAACTACAATACAAAAATATACACTGTACTTCTTTATTGTCTCCAATTTTTTGTGTTTGATTAATTTCTTCATTTTGTTTGTATGCAAGAAAAAGTTTAACAAAAAGCTTATTTACTTGAAACTTTTAGTAATTCCTCTTATATAACTTTTGTATTTGAAATTTATTTAAATTGATATCAGTGTATTTCAAATTGAAATAAGAAAATTGAATGAAATAACGTGGTATCTAATCATCATTCTTATTCTTATTATTATTATTATTAGTGTATTTGCCATATGGCAACATACACTATTGGCATCGGTCGGATGGCGGGACCTAGGGGTCGGACCAAAATTTCTCGACGTTTCATAACCTCCTAAACACTTTGCCACCATTTTTAAAAATGTTTATATATACAGGCTGAGTCAGACTACCCGTATCAGTCGTTTTTTTCGAAAACGGTTAGTCGCAGAGAGTTGTGTCTAAAATCTGTATCATAAAAGCCCTAATGAAGAATCAAATGGTAATATTTTTCCCCCCGGAAAGGTCGGTTTCCCTATTAGTTTGCTCCAGAATGTTCAGAACTTCGGAATTTTAAATGGCACGATAAGTCGAAAGTGGTATTATTGAAAAGATCTTTAAAAAATAAGCAAGTTTTGTAGGACATTTTTTTTTGTTGCTGTCACCCCTGTTAAGTAATATTCGTTAGAAATTATTAAATTGAAATGTGATAATAACGAACTTAATTTTAAAAGTCGGCATTTAAAATCTAGTTACCTAATTAGACAATGTCGGAATTAATTATCAATAATTGCAATTGCTTTATTATAACTTGTTGAAAGCTTCTAAATTCTAAAACGGCATAATTTAATAAATTAAGTTAATTCAATTTATTTATAACATAAACTTAATTTATTAAATAAATAATAATATTGACTCTACCAACAGTAATAGAATATTAAACAAAACGAAACCACTTGCAATTACTGTTCAATCCAATTTTTTATTTACAAAACGTTTTGTAAATAAAAAATTGGATTGAACAGTAATTGCAAGTGGTTTCGTTTTGTTTAATTAATTTATTAAATTATGCCGTTTTAGAATTTAGAAGCTTTCGACATGTTAATGGTATTGGGCGAAAGTGGACAAAATTACAGAGCTTCTGAACGAATTAATTTTATTTACAATGTAAACAGAAACACTGAACAATAAACTGATAATTTGCTCAATGTGTAATTTTACGACAAAAAAAGCAACTGCAATTATTGATAATTTATTCTGACATTGTCTAATTAGGTAACTAGATTTTAAATGCCGACTTTTAAAATTAAGTTCGTTATTATCACATTTCAATTTAATAATTTCAAATGAATATTACTTAACAGGGGTGACAGCAACAAAAAAAAATGTCCTACAAAACTTGCTTATTTTTTAAAGATCTTTTCAATAATACTACTTTCGACCTATCGGGCCATTTAAAATTCCGGAGTTCTGAACATTCTGGAGCAAACTAATAGGGAAGCCGATCTTTCCGGGGGAAAAAAATTTTACCATTTGATTCTTCATTAGGACTTTTATGATTCAGATTTTTGACACAACTCTCTACGACTAACCGTTTTCGAAAAAAACGACTGATACGGGTGGTCTGACTCATCCTGTATATGTATATATATATATATATATATATACATATATACAGGGTGAGTCAGACCACCCGTATCAGTCGTTTTTTTCGAAAACGGTTAGTCGTAGAGAGTTGTGTCAAAAATCTGAATCATAAAAGTCCTAATAAAGAATCAAATGGTAATGTATATGTATATATATATATATATATATATATATATATGCGTGTGCGGGCAATAACTTTCGAAAGAGTTAATTGATTTTAACGAAATTTGGCCTACGTGTTGAAATCCGTCACCGCAAGAAGTCTATTTAAAATGGGCGGAATCGGGATATTTTAAGGGTAATTTTTAGGGGTTGAAAAATATTTTTGGGCCCCAAAATACCGAAAAAATTCTCAGAATCGTTTCATACCCTTTATTAGTAATTAAAAAGTATCCCTAAAATTTTAATAAAATCGGCCTGACAGGATCGAACTTACAAATTATATGAAAACACTAGTTGGCACATAGTGAATTATTTACTGAAAGTTGTATATAATTTGGTATAGAGGTTCGATTGATAATAATATTAAAATAATAATGTAAAAAAAAGTTATTTTAAGGGGTGTATTAAGGAGTTAAATTTTTTATTTTGCCCAAAAATCAACTAAAGTTCGCATAATAAAGCCATACTGCCTGTGTTAGCAAATACACTATATTGTCGGCAGGGTTTTAGCACTGCGACCTGGGTTTTTTATTATGTAAAACTAAGAAATTGAGATTATTGTATCCTTTTTACTTTTCACAACTATGGTAGAGGAAGTATTGGAATCAGTTCAAAAAATATTTGGACCTTCCCGTTTTGATACCCTAAGACCTAGGTACTAGGGATTGTTTGAGACAATTTTTTATTGAAGTCTATCTTTGAATGTTTGAATATTTTAGAGTGAGGTATTATATTGATAAACAAAATACATAAATGTTTTCTAGATGAGATGCGTGCGTGTGTAAGGACAGAAAACTGAAATTCCTTCGCCTCGGACATCGTGTGTCGCGCAGTGCAGGAATGTCAACTTTCTGGCCGTATACTATTTTTCTTCATACTCGGTCGAAAATACGTACGAGAAAACTGTTTTGGCCTGTCGTTACAGACGGCAGTGCATAAATGTTAGTCTATCTGCTTTAAAATCGAAGCCGAAAGTACGTACTTTCGACAGGATATGAAGGAAAAAAAATTTGTTTTGAACTATGCCGATTATTATTTTTTATTTTAATTTTTTGTTTCACAATTTTAATATGTAAATGTTTTTCGCATTATCACGTACCTGTAAAAAATGTCTTCTTTAAAAATCTGAGAGGTTATATTTCTTATTTATAAGAATTTATTGAAAATTTCTTTCTTGAAAATATCCCTATTTTCCGTTACGGATGTAGCATATATTTTTTTATTACCCACTAAACAAATTACAAAAATTATAGGTTATGTGAATTAAATTTTAACGGCAGTTAATCTAAACAGCTGCTTATTGTATTCCACGTTAAACTGGCATATTATTTGATCGTAAATAATTAAAATAGTTCTCTTCCACTTTATAAAGTACGCTTTATTATTCATATGTTTTATGGTCAATAAATTTCTCACAAAATGTCCACTTTTATGGCTTGAGTGTTTCATGTATACAGAAGGCAATGCATATTGTATAGTTATAACTTCGTTGTGTCAGCAAAATACTATATTTTTCCGGTGTCATTTTCCGGAAATGTTTCTAAGGTTTCTAATGAAACGACGTTAATATTTAATTCCAATACATTTACCAATCATCATAGACATTTCCAGTACTGTTTTTGTAATTATTTTAGTCCGAGAGCCGTTAGACATTTTTGGGTAGGTATTTGAGGCACTGTGAAAATTTGTACAATACCTGTTTAGTAATATCCGAATACAATTTTTGTATTCGGATATTACTAGAGAAGCAGCGGTGGCCTTAGGGGGTGGCGAACAGGACAATCGCCCGGGGCCTCGCTCTTGCAGGGGCCTCGCGCAACAATCCAAGCAACTTAAAAAAAATATAGATTTTTTTATGTAGTACTTGAATATCGCGCCTCGAATTAATTTTGTAAATCTTTCAATGTAAAATATTTTAAAACTCAAATTTTATTTATTTGTATAACTTTAGCATTTCTCGTCAAACATGACAAATACCTAAACCAAACAACCAGACCTACTTTCGCATCACATACTTTTCACGAAGGACAAAGGGCCTTACAAAGACTTGCCGCCCGGAGCCTCGCAAAGACCTGCCGCCCGGAGCCTCGCAATGGGTAAGGCCGCCGCTGTAGAGAAGTATTGTACAAATTTTTGAAAATAGTAAGAGAGCTGTTAGACATTTTCGAGTAAGCCTTTGAGGTACTGTGAAAATTTGTGCAATACCTCTTTAGTACTATACGAATACAAAAACACAGACCTGGCTGAAGGGTAGCAGTGCTTAACCGCCCTCAAATTTTTAATCATTTTTATATTTATATATTCCTAAGGATGGAATTATTGTCCGAAAAGATCGTCGAGAAATAATTTAATAATAAATTTTGTGGACTTTTCAAGTGTTTTTATTTATCTGTTACTAGCCGCTCCCCGCGGCTCCGCCCACGATTTTAATAATTAGGATTCTTTCATTACTCACTCACTCCGTTCGTTCGCCCGAGTTTATAATTATTTGTTTCATTACTCGCTCACTCACACTGTTCGTTCGCTCGAATTTATAATTATTTGTTTCATTACTCACTCACTCACTCCATTCGTTTCTCGAATTTATAATTAGTTGTTTCATTACTCACTCACTCCGTTCGTTCGCTCGAATTTATAATTATTTGTTTCATTACTCACTCACTCACTCCGTTCGTTCGCTCGAATTTATAATATCCTATGTCCGTCAGCCAAATCAGTTCAGCCGTTCTTGAGTTATAAATAGTGCAACTAACACGACTTTCTTTTATATATATAGATTACTTTTAATTTCACTAAATACAAACCATCAAATTGTTTCAAATAGTAATAGACGTAAAGCCATTACCTTTTGTGCCCAAATTTTAATACTACTGTCCTTGTTATTGCTTTGAAGAAGAAAAACAACGTATAAACAAACGATAGGTGTACATCCGGTTGACTTTGATCTATTTGCAAGCATCCTTTAGGGATGATGAAGCAGGAATCGAGCTCTTAAAAGCTAATACTTTGATTGGTACATCGCATTTTTTGTCCAAAAGGTATTGGTATCCCGAATAACGTGACTTTCAATGCGACATCGTGGATACAAACGAGCGATTTTTATATCTATATATATAAACCAGTCGTGTTCATTAAACTGATATCCCGTTCACATTATAATCGATAAACTGCTTAGTTGAAATTGTGATCAGAATAGCGCCACACCAACGGGAATGTAGGTACAATCAATAAGAAAACAATATGGGCGTGCCTGATCGCTCTGCATGCTAACACAACCAGCGCAGCTCGTCTGCGCGATTTAAATACTGACAATAGGTAATGCGTTTTGAAAATATATTTATCTAGAATTCACATGTTCTCCTTCAGTCACCACTTTCTGGCTTTCATTAGACCACACGATATATTATTATTCATTACATAAAAATAAGTGTGGATAATCAAAACCGTCAATTTTTTGTATTTATTCGAATTTATTGAAAAACAATATCGTTGCTTTGACAAGCAGTGAAGAACACACAACTGCCTACGGCATGTTAATTAATTTACGAAAGAACAATTTTCCATGTTAAAACTGAAAATGGCGTTCAAAAATTCACAAAGCTCAATCTAATTGACAGTCATAATTTTTCAGATTATTTTTCCATGCTTACACTTACAGGACGTTTCCAAATAAATGACAAAAAATATATGATAGCGAGGAAATAAATTTTACTCTATTATATTCAGAGACTTCAGCGCCACTTTGTCACTTAATATTACCGACTACTGTTGAAATAAACAGACTGCCATCAGATGGCGATATTTGTTTTATTTTATTCTGTTCTATTCAGAGACTTCAGCGCCACTACACGTCATATTACCGACAACTGTTAAAATAAACATATTGCTACCAGATGGAGACGTTTGTTTTTTCTGAATGTTATCTTCTGTAATGAGATTGTTAACATTTTTAAACTATAATTTTTTAGTGAAAACATTAATTTTAAGATATTAACTTAGTTTTCGTCATTAGAAAGAAAAATAATCTCCAAAATGGCGCATCAAATATTAATTTTAATACAGTAATAATAATAATAATAATGCGTTTAACGTCCGTTTCTCGACTTTATGTCATAACAGACGCCATTCGCACCATTACTATTTTTCATTTTACCACTTCCCGTTTTTTCTACATTTCTTAAACTTCAACTTATATAATAGCAATGGGCGAATGAAGGAATTACAGGAAATTAGGATAAGGTAGGTAATTTTTGAACTAGTAGTTTGATAGGTAATCGGCCATGGCCTCAAATAAGGAACCACGTTGATATTTATCTGGAATTAATTGAGGGAAACCATGGAAAACCTCAATCAAGATGGCCGGTACAGGAATTACCGTTTCTCGGCGAAAGGCAGTAGGAAAAAGTCCCAGCCACATCTGCCCCGCCGGGAATCGAACCCGGACCTCCCGAATGCGAGTCTAGTGCTGTACCACTACTCTACCCAGCTCGGTATTTTAATACAGTATTAAGGGAGATATTTCATGCCGACAAAAAACTCCTTTGAGAAATAATATATACCGATTACAGGAAGTTTTTAGTAAAAAATAACAGAAAATCCAATTTTGTTATTCTGTTACGATATGACTCAAGTTACGCGGTGTTAAGCAATCAATATGTTATTTATATACTGCGGTTTTGAAATAATAGAAAGTTTTTCATCGGAACCCTGATTGACTGGATAGCCCTAGAGCTGCTAGACATTTTTGGGTAGGTATTTGAGGCACTGTGAAAAATTGTACAATACCTCTTTAGTAATATTCGAGTACAAAAACACAGACCTGACTGAAGGGAAACAGGGCTTAACCGACCCTTGAATTTTTAAATTAGCAAAATTTTTTCACAATAAAAATCCCTTGAGGCATTTTGAAATGTTGATACCTTGAAATTTAGTATTTAAGGAGTTGAAAAATAAAAAAGCCAGACTTCTTAATCGGGTCTAAAACTTAGCCAAGTGTCTGCAAAATTATATTTTTGAAAATTTTTAAAAATATATTATTTGAGCTACGTTGTTTAAACATAATAATATTGATAACTAAAAATAATCTAATCAGATAAATTTAAAAAAACAGGTCGTTTCGGTGGGACATTCTATCTGCCAGGTCTGTGTTTTTGTATTCGAATATTGTATTGTACAAATTTTCATAGTGCCTCAAATACCTACCCAAAAATGCCTAACAGCTTTCCTGCTAGGAAGTAGCGCTATATCATGGAAAAGATGGATTCGTGCAATTTGTGGTAAGGGTTCTCGAGTACATTGTCGTCCTTTGTTTCATGATTTAAAAATACTAACCGTCTATGACTTATATATACTGGATTGTGCTTTATTTGTAGTAAAATTTCCCCAACTTTTAATAATAATAATAATAATAATAATTTATTTCCAAAAAGATCACAAAAGGATGCTTGGATAGTCATACAGATACATATATTTACAATTCAAGGAAATCGCTAATGTTGTAAAAAGATTTTGTAATTAAAAACTTCTTAAGAGCTATTTTAAATTGAGCCATTGGCGAAATATTTTTTATATGAGACGGCAATTTATTAAAAATTGTTATGGAGAAATTCAACGGGCTTCGTTGGAAGCTTGTTATGTTACATTTGCTCCCTTTAATGGCTCCACCATGTCTGGTATTATATTCATGTGTATCACCAACCATTGGTAAAGAATGGCATCTTGCTTTTATATATACTGCTGCATAAAATATGAAAATGCAAGGCAGTGTTAATATATTGTGTAATTTGAAAAATGGAATACATGAATCAGTTCTTTTTAAATTAAACATATACCTTAAAACCATTTTTTGTTTTACAAAAACCTTTTTACTTAGTCCCGCTTGACCCCAGCAGAGAACTCCGTATTTTAAAAAAGGATAAATGAATGAATAATAAGCTGTTTTAATAACCGTAGGATCTTTTGAGATCCTACAAAGTCTTCTTATTAAAAAGGCATTTTTGGAAATTTTAGAACAGATATGGTGTATATGTGTAGTCCAACAGCAATTTGCATTGATTTGAAATCCAAGTAATTTAAAATCACTGACGGTTTCAAGTACCTCGTCATCAAGAACAATTGTAGGAATTTTATTCTCAGTTGCGCTTAATGATAATTGCATCAATTTCGTTTTTTGAGTATTTAAAGTTAAACCATTGTGACTGCAATATTCAGTTAAAAAATAAAGAGATTCATTAATGTTGTCATACAATAAAATATACAATAAAACATGCCTATGGTAGGTACTAGAAAAAAAGAAAATCTTGTATTAACATTAACGCATATATTTATATTTATTAAACGTACTCAACAGGCAAAATGCCCAATTACAGAGTAGGATATAACGCAAAACAAAAAATATATGTGCTCTTACAGGATCACAATAACACTAATAACATTAAAAATCATTTATTATAGCAGCTGGACATAAATTCACGAAGGCCGATATCAAAAAAGTCAATATCTGGTGATGTAGACAGATGATCATTTAGCAATCGAGTCATTTGAGCAACGGGAGAACTGTCGTGAGCCGAAGTTGTGGGTCTTATGATTGTGGTGAAACGAATACATTTAATCCTTGTCCTTAAATTTGGCACAACAATGTTGAATTGGGATAGTAGTTTACTGTTGTCAATGAATCCATGAAATATTTTGTACGCAAAAACTAGAAGTACAGCCTCTCGTCGACATTGAAGTGTCCTCAAGAGCCCATTGAACTCCATTATAAAAATATTTCATAAGTTACCCTGTGAGATAAAAGACCTTCCATTAAAAAAAAAAATTAAAAAATCTTGTGGCATTTTTAAACTCTCAAAATTTTTATAGTATCAGTGAATACTTATTTACATTATGTTCTAAATTATAATATGTACACTATTCTTGTGTTTTTGTGTGATCTTTAAATTTTAAATTTGACTTGTTCTATGTTGTTGCAACTTTCAGAATAAAAATGCTATTCTATTCTATAACTATGGCGTTGACAGACTTTGTGTATTCGATACATAGAAAAGACGGTGGGCTCCTCAGCTACTAAGCATTCCTACTATCTCAACTATTTTAGTACTGTTTTTATTCTCATAAGCTGTGTGTTGTATGTCTAGTGAGAAAATGCGATATCGATTTGGTGCTTTGTCAACTGTAATAGCGGATGTCGTCTTTATTGTTGATAGATGTGTTAACAGCAACAATGCCAAGACAAATGTGACGAGAAGGGAACAGCATCGGAATTTTTATAGTTAGGAAAAATAATAATGTATCGTATTTTTCTATGTCATTTCGTGGACATAAGTAATAATATCCCAGGAGGATTAGACTTGTCTGCCACGCGTTACAAAAACTATATACATAAAAATAATAATCTTGACGTATTTTTGACAAAGTATAGTTCTTCCATTTGTTATAAATGTTAAGAACACTGATCTCTAACCTATGGATTGTAAATAGTGATCATCGAATGAAACCAATTTGTAGAACGTCGTATCGATAGGAGACTTTTAGAGAGGGTTGACGTTTTAACTTTAGTTGGAACTTTAAGTGCATTGGACATTGGGATTGGCCAACGTTTTTCATTTGTTGCAGACATATTTATAATTTAGTATGCGTCAGATTGACTAACAATTCAATCCCACCAAAACAAATATGAAAAAATAATAGTTTAATAAAAACTAAAAATACACGCTTTGGTAGCAAACCGAATTAAAAAGTAAAAAATATTTTTTTATTGTAAAAAAGCATGGTATAACTGGTATAAATATTTCATTGGTAGCTATTTGTAAAAGTAGAGTATATATAAAAATAGTAATAAGCACCCACTCTTTTTTACAATAAAAAAATATTTTTCACTTTTTAGTTCGGTTTGCTATTAAAGCGTGCTTTTTTAATTTTTAAAACAATTATTTATTTTTTAGTCTTGTTTTTTATCCTAAAAAAACCTGGCCAGGATAATGGGATAAACTTATTAGATTATTGCATTGTCATCGGTCCTCGATAAATGTGTAAAGTTTCAGTTAAATTTGACGCTTTGAAGTGAGTGAATTTCACGTTCAAAAATTTCGGTACAATAAAAGCGTATTAAGAAGGACCACGTTCGATAAAAAGTACAAGTTAGTTTACCAATTTTGCCGAAAAAAAAAATTAGACTAATTCAAAAAGCGTAGATCGTTTTTTAGTAGTGTACTTTTAATAATTAATTTAGACAAAGCGCTTCACGCTTTTTGAATTAATCATTTGCACATAAAAGAAGTGACAAGTTTACTAATAACTATCTGGCAGATATCATCCGTCACGTATAGAATAAAAAATAAAAGTTAATTTAATTATATGGCACATTCACTATTGGCGTCGGTCAGATGGCGGGACCTAGGGGTCGGACCAAAATTTCTCGACGTTTCACATATTCTAAGCAGCTTGGCACCATTTTTGGAAATGTTTTGTTTCTATATAAATATACGCGAGCAATAACTTTCGAAAGAGTTAATCGATTTTAGCCCACGTGTTGAAATCCATTACCGCACAAGGCGTATCGGGCCATTTTAAGGATGGTTTTTAGGGATCGAAAAATGTTTTTGGGCCCCAAAATACCAACAAAATTCTCAGAATCGTTGCAAGATTGAAATTTAACCCTTTAGCAGCAATTAAAAAGTGTCTCTAAAATTTTAATAAAATTGGCCCATTAGGATCGGACAATTTTTTTGAAAATACTAGTTGGCGGATAATGACTTATTTACTAAAGGGCGTATATAATTCGGTGTAGACGTTAGAATAAATAATATTGCAATTAAGGAGCTAAATTTTTTATTTTGCTCAAAAACAATAAAAACATACCGCCTGTATTAACAAATACACTAGATTGTCGGCAGCGTTTTGGCACTGCGACCCGAGTTTTTTTTTATAATAAGTGTGTGATAAACGCGTGTTTTTAAACTACATATTTGCTAAACATGTTCTTAAAAAAGCGTTGACGCTAATGACCTAAGATGTCGAGCGTCTATAATCTACAAGAAATAAATAAAAAAACTGTAGGTTATTTCCGTGTAAAAGTAATGAACAAGTCAGTGTTTTATTCGAATTGAATTAAGTGGACGAAGTTTGAAAGTCGTGTTGTTAAAATTACCATTTGAAAAAACCCTGCGAGCACGTAAAATAGGAAGTTCAGACAAATGTTCTCGCACTTTTGCTGATTTACGGCCAGAGTTTGTTCGTCTGTGATGGAAATTCTCTTTTAAAGTTTATCTCGGAACTGAGGCTATAATCAAGAAAACAACTGAGCAAATAATGATTTAGATTGATAGAACAGTTTTGTACGGGCGGCCTGTTAAGGAAACCGTCTCCTGCGTTTACGACGAGGCCACAATAAAATGATTATTTCGTTGTTAGAACGTTACATTATTTGACAGCATTATTATTCCAAATCGTCATTTACTACTTTGATCAATTAGAGATAATTTTACGACATGAAATTGTACTATTAGATCACTAAAAAAACAAAAACTTTTCCAATTTGTTTAGAATTAATCCTTTTTTAACAGACTTCAAAAAAAGGAGGAGGTTCTCAGTTCGTCGGAATCTTTTTTTTTTTTATTTTTTATGTATGTTCCCCGATTACTCAAAGACGCCTGAACCGATTTGGAAAATTCTTTTTTTATTTGAAAGGGTATACATCCCAGGTGGTTCCATATTAAAATCGGTTCATCCGTTTTTAAATGACGTCAAAAAACATATTTTTTAATGTATGCTACACCATATCTCCAACATTTGTAAAGCGATTATGATGATTCTTTTCTTATTTAATAGGGCACATCTTCGTGGTGATCCCACATAAATTTTACTTAAATCGGTTCAGTAGTTTTTAAAAATGTGCGAAATCAACTCCACCACTAAAAAGTAAAAAATAAAAAAACTTTAAAAAAAAATATTAACCTCCTTCAAAAAAGTCACTAAAAAGATGAAAATAATAATGAAATTTTGAGGTCGGTTCGAATTTAATAAAAGTAGATGCCTATTAATTTTAAGTTTCAGTAATAAAATTGGCACCGACCTCAAAATTTCATTATTATTTTCATCTTTTTAGTGACTTTTTTGAAGGAGGTTATTATTTTTTTTTAAAGTTTTATGATTAATTTGTGATTAGTTCTAAACGAATTGGAAACATCTGAAATAGTCTAAAATAAAATGTGTTAAAATACAGAAAATAATTTAAATTTAATCTTTAGAAAATCTTTTAGAAAATAATAACTTATATAAACGTATTATAAGTTATCATAATTTATGCCATTAGAGTGTTTCTGACCTTTCACCTTTTAAAGTTATTAGGAGCCATTGTGACAATATTTTTTATACTATTTTAACAATTTAATTTAAGATGTTCATTTTACAATTATCTGACGATAACTTAGGTCAAAAACGTTTATAATAAATTTTAATATAAATTTTATATTTTGGAATTGTTTGTCTTTAACATAAAAGTATCACTTTTACAATCAATATGCTTCCAAATTTCTATGCGTACAGCATTGTTATAGAAAAAAGTGTACGTTGGGTTCATCTGTCACATGATCTACTCTACTCTACGTTCCCCTGCTCAAGAATCGGGACTGCTTATAGTGTTTACACTTTTAGTCCGACGCTAAAATACCAAACACGTCAGTGTAAAGCTTACACTTTTGTACAACAAACACGACAATGTCAAAAGTGCACACTTTTTACACTACGAAACCAAACACAACCTACAGATATCGACTATCTGTAGTGCTATTCTGTATTGCTCAATGTAAGAATTTACAAGGCTTTTAATTTTTTATCACTTTCTAACAAATTTAACATTGCATAAGTTAAAGTGAGGCAGAAATTTAACAACACTGTTAATTTAAACATTGACCGTAGTGAATAGCGCCAAATAACTCATCCAATAACTTCACTCTAATACTAGATAATAATCCGTTCTACTATATAGGATACAATATCCGCTATTGTCATTAGATTGATAGCTTTGATGTGCACCCCTTCTTATTAAGGTTAGCTAAAGCAAAGGCCGTCAACGTGTTATGCCCCCATATCTGTGGCAACAAGGCAAAATGACTTATGTTGAATTTTTAGTAATATGTAAGGTTCCGTTCGTCAGAATGAAATAAAAAAAACGGAACCCTTATAAGATCATTTTGTGGTCCGTTGGTACGTTTCAAAAATGGCTAGATGTATTACGGTGACTCAAATTGTCAAATACCCTCTCGGGAAATTTCGAACTGTAGTCCCAAAATGTATTTTATTACTGTTTTTATTAGTTGCGGTTAAGCATTAAGCTTCACAAAATTTGGCTTTCTGCTTAAAAAATTCAAAAAACATATTTTTTGCCTTAAAAATTGCTTTAAAAAACATGATTTTCGTCAGTATTTCTTTACAGTGTCACGAGATTTCGAATTACAGGAAGACAATTCAACATTTTGAATTTTTTTCTTTACAGATTTTACTGACAAATTTAGGGCTTGCTAAATAATTTTTTTCAAATTTAATTTTTTCTGGACGAAAATTTTAAATCGTTGATTTAGGCCAAATAAACTATAAAAACTTAACTAAAAATGGTACTCTAATTTATTTTGAAAGATTGACATCAAAGATTGAATAAGTTTTTTCATAGAAATTAGGGATCTCCGTGAGTAAGTGCATTTTACATGCACACACATATCTGATAACCAGTCACTTAAATAGCAAATAAAAAACCCTGTAAAATTGCAAGCTTCAATAAAAGACACAATCTTTCAAAAATAAAGTTTTTGCAAAAACGGCGAGGCAGCATATCAATTTAGGTTTAAATAGATGTTGGTAAATGAAATTCGTTATCTCGACGTAGGTACTCAATGTTTGTCTCGTAAAAACGTATTTCAAGACATGTGACCAGTCTTTTCATTGCAGCTGGATTACCAACAAAATCCACGCCCAGTCACTGAAGGATTAAAGTCTCATTATTCTAAATGTGTTCGCTTCATGTAAAAGTATGTTGCTATGGTGACATTTCTTGTGATACTGCGCATGTCATGATGTCATATTATCCCCATTCATTTGAGGTGGGGTCTCACGTGTACATAAATTATTTTAGTGTCAGAACATAAACTGCGAAAGATATTAAAGCTTTTTTTTATATATAAACCAACCAACGTACATTTTTCTGGAGAGTAAAAATACTTCCAATTTGTGTGCCAATTGACAGTGTACCAATTTTCATTAAAATCGAACCAAATGTTCTCGAGTGGATATTGACGATATGAACAGAATTTTGGAACCATGTTATTACAGTCAAAGCCCTCTAAGTGCACAGCTCGGAACCGAGGCCCATCCTTTAAGTGCACACTTCCCCTACGATCTTTTTCATCCCCACTCTTCTAACTCCTATAGCTATCTTTATTCAATCAGATGCTATAAACAATATCTCTAAAACTCTATGAATATGATGGAAATGGAAAGTTTGAAAATAGCGCGCTTACGGTCGCACGTGATTGGTCGCAGATTATTCGAAGTGGGGGCTGGGGAACGTGCACTTAGAGGGCGAGTTCGTGTGCAGTAAGAGAGCGTCTGCATTTAGAGAGCGTGCACTTAGAGGGCTTTGACTGTACCAGTGACGGATAGAGACAAAGACCAAGTAGTAAACGTTCCAAAGAACCTATTAGTGTATTTGCCACATATACTACTGGCGTCGGTAGGATGGCGGGATCAAGTGATCAAACCAAAATTTCTCCACGTTTCACATTATTCTAAGCAACTTGGCACCATTTAGATATGACGCTATGGTTGACAATATCTCTAGCATAGGATTACGTGCTGAGTCGCAGCAGCCAAGTCGACAGAAAAGGCACACGTCTATTTTTGCCTTAATTTCCCGAAATTGGCACGTAAATGTGAACAAATGTGTGACCTATAGTATTTAAACGAATGCTAATCAGTATTGTTCTATGATTTGTGTAAAGGCCCCAGTACACAGTGGTCTGTAGTGGGCCATGCTTTGCAATATGCAACTGTAGGCCACTATCACTTGGTGTTCACACAATGACCCATGGCTCCTTTCTGCCTGGCGAAGCAATTGCGATGGACGTGGAAGTAATTACGGCTGCGGCTATTTATTTATATACTATTTACAAGTATTATAGTATTATAAACCTAAAAGTCTCTTCATTGCTCCAGGATACTGACATTTTGGGCGATTAAAAATTTAAATAGTATAGCACGCAACAAAAAAAGTAGGTACCTGTCCAAACAATGGGCGACTGTGTGAACACCACAGGCCACGCCACGCCACGATTCTTTTGAAGTGTGTCAAAAAAACCGACAACAAATGGATTGCGCACCACGATTCACAATTGTCCGCCACTACAGACCATTACCCCCTGTACACAATGGCGATGGTCTACAATGGCCCACTACAGACCACTGTGTACTGGAGCCTTAATGGTTTATAAAAATGATTTTTCGGGAAAAAGGACTTTATTTATAAGTAAAACACTTAATATTTTATTTTCAGCGACGTTTCGTTCCTTGTTTGGAACTTTATCAAGCTTTAATAACTGTAAATAAATTTTGTTTAAACATACAATTTATAAAATTTACAATTGAAATAATAAATAATAATAATACATACCTATTAAATGTTATGATTAAATAGATATAAAAGATAAAATATACATGTGAATATAAATTTGAGATTTATAGTCAATAAATTTGAACATCAACTGAAAAAACATTTTTCAAAAAACGAAATTATTATAAACTGTGTATTAATATTGTTAAAATCTCAAATTTATATTCACATGTATATTTTATCTTTTATATCTATTTAATCATAACATTTAATAGGTATGTATTATTATTATTTATTATTTCAATTGTAAATTTTATAAATTGTATGTTTAAACAAAATTTATTTACAGTTATTAAAGCTTGATAAAGTTCCAAACAAGGAACGAAACGTCGCTGAAAATAAAATATTAAGTGTTTTACTTATAAATAAAGTCCTTTTTCCCGAAAAATCATTTTTATATTAATTACCAAGGACAAAAAAGAAATAAAGTCTTAATGGTTTATGTTATGTAAGCTGTGTATATTGATATTGCAAAGATTGTATGTGGATGCAGTAGCATTCTGGGTTGAGACAGGATGGAGTTTACATTTACATTTATTTATTATATTTAATAATTGAATACTTGTTTATTTCTTGGTTTCCTCATTTTATATCCTACAAAAGCTACTTTATCTTGCGACCATTGATATTATTGATTGTTATGCAAACTACTCAAAAGAAAGTTCGTAATCAAAGTGTTCTTTGATTAAAACTTTACGTCTGTGTTACAGGAATTCATTTGAAAAACGAAGTGTCGCGTTTGTACAAAAAAGTGTCACGTTTAAACTTCTTATTTGATGTTCCGTATAACTCACAAAATATACTAGTCTTACTTGTTAATTAAATTTTTACTCCGAGCGCCGTAAAGAACACAAAATTAAATTACACTAACATGCACTAACGTTACGTTTAACTCCTGCAGTTTTGATAGACAAATAAGATAGATAACTTTCCATTCGTTTAATTTGTCGTGCATTTGGATAAGAAATCTCTAATCAATAATTTCTTTGCAGGTACTACATAACTAATACAAAAAGATAGCTACAGTTTGCTATTATATAATGAAAAACCCATTGTTAACGTTATAATGTAATATTAGAAAAAGTTGCCTTGCTGCTTAAAAAATTCAAAAAACATATATTTTTGCCCCAAAAATTGTTCTTTACAGCACCTCACGAGATTTCGAATTACGGGAAGGAAAATCAACATTTTGAAGTTATTTTTTTATTAAAAATACTAACAAATTTGCGGCTTGCCCAATAATTTTTTTCAAATTTCATTTTTTCCGTACAATAATTTGTGTAAAACTTATGCTAATTTTCTCTTTTTTATCTGTTCAAATAAACATAAGAACTTGGCTAAAAGTTATATGAATTTGTCTTTCTATAATTTTTAGGCCCCACAAATGCTAAAAAAATAATTTTTAAACATCGTGACTACTAGTGTTGAATATCAATACGGATCTTCATTACATAGCACTCTAGCGCGCTCCGACCTAACGGCAGAGAATAATATAAAAGGAAAAAGTTGAAGAAGGGGACTCGAACTACCTACACACGCTTATTGGATTGTCGCGCTCACACGACCATTTTTTGTCGCGGGCTCTGCAATAAAGATGCCTAAATAAACTGCTAGTATTAAATTTCCTCATTTAATATTTCAACATTGAAATAATATTTTCCAGCACTGCTTTTGAATTGATTATGGTAATTAGTAAATGTTCTTTTTTAATTTCCTAAGTAATGTTCCATTTCATTAATTATTGTTTATTGTGTTTAATAGCACGTTACATTCGCAATCTATTTACGGTGTAATTATTGTCTTGACAGTTGAGTTTCATTAGCCATTATTAAATGACTCTCTAAATATTATCGCAGAGATAGGAGTATTGGTGTAATGATTACCAACAATACATGCTGAAATTGTAGGCGTGAACAACCTTCTGTGTAGCAACAGTAAAATAACCCACAAGGGCAGAAAGTTGAAATTCCTAAATTGCGCAACATGATGCCCGAGTAGTTATAGGTTGGGCGTAAGAGGCAAATAAAAGTGGCCACGTCTGTGATTAGTTGAATCGGTTTCTATAACGTCATTGGAAACCTTTGGCTTAATTTTTCAATTAGAATGAACGGTTGACAGTTGAGAAAAAGGTCTTAAGGCTTACTAACCTCGCCCTTTCTCCCGTCTCGCCTTAGCACACTTTCAACAATGTTAACACCCAACCTACAGTATTCTACTAACCTTGCGTAGTACTATACATATTCCCTTATATGTAAATATATTTATCTAACCCAGGCGTGATCGGAAAAAGTCTGCTGTTCTCAACTGTAATGAAATGATTATTATAGTAGGAGAGTTATTAAGCATTTTTGAGTAGGTATTTGAGGCACTGTGAAAATTTGTACAATACCTCTTTAGTAATATTTGAATACAAAAACACAAACCTGGCTGAAGGGTAGCGGGGCTTAACCGACCCTCAAATTTTTAAATTAGCAAATTATTTTTAATATTGTCAGGGATGGTCAGGCATGAGTAACGGAAATTCTATTTTCATAATTATTTAATGAATTAATAAAAGGAAACAAAGTAAAAGCACATTCTGAACCATAATACAACAAAACTATCTTCTTGCTCCGTCCTGTCACACGGTTGACGACTGACTGACTCAACTAGAGTGGGGTGGGGTCTAACAGTTCGGCCCTCCTGATGTAGGATTGTCCTCAATACTAGGGTCGACTGATATCGATGGGGAAGACGCATCGACTGGATCTGACTCGTCACCATCCTCACTGCTATCGGTGTCATTTTCACCAAGTTGGATCCAAGGCTTGATTCGATCCGGTGGTAACACACCTCGATAAGATCGCTGCGTAACCTGGAATCCGGGTATATTGGATTAATAAATCGTCAATATGTGGTAATGGAAATTTGTCTTTTACTGTCACATTATTGATGGCTCTGTAGTCGACACAAAGACGGTAATCATTGGTTTTCTTGCGCACAAGTACTACGGGGCTTGCATATTCCGATACACTAGGACGTATTATTTCTTTTGCGAGTAAATCACTAACAATGTTTTTGACAATATCGAGCTCGTGATACGATAATCTTCTCGGACTACAGTTTATTGGTTTATTATTGTTTAGCTGAATGTTCATTTGCACGGGGCAAATTTTTGTTGTCACTGGTTCAACATTATTGTTCACGATTTGGTACACAGATTCTTTAACTATAATCGGTAATTGTTCGTTTATTCTCAGATCAAATTCATAGCTTTCATCCACATTAATATTGAAAAGTTTAGACGTTACACCGCAATCTTTTGGTTTTATTACGACCGCACATTCACCGATATTTACGTTAACATTGTCTAAAAATGATCTGCCTAAAATAATGTCAATTGATAAAGTATCGTCCGGCACAATAACAAAGTTTATTAAATAATCATTGTCATCAATTTTAACATTTACATTCGTTGCATTTTCAGTATAAATTTTAGCCTGATTTATACCACTAAGTACAGTATTTTTATGACCATATGGTAAATTTAATTTGTTCACAACACATTGTTTTAACACATTTAGTTTGCTTCCAGTGTCGATTAAGGCGATAAAAGAACAATCATTTATCTCAACATTTTTATGATATTTAGAAACATCATTAATTAAAAGAGTATTAGAGTGATTAGTTTTCTCAAAAGTATTTGCTTTTTCTGTTGATACAGTCGGTACACTTTTCGGATTATTTGGACAATGTCTGGAGATGTGACCTTGTTCTCTGCATTTATAACATGTAACTTGCGTTTTATTGTTATCTGAAATGTTTGATTTCAGCGCGAAACAATTACTGGTAGCGTGTCCGATTTTTTTGCAATTTTCACATTTAGGTTTATCGTCCTTTTGATCTTGTTTTGATTTTATACACATTTCAGGTTGTAGTAGCTTCATAGCTTTTAATAGATCCTTTAAACTTTTGTGTTGCGCCATTACAAGTTGTGTACGTATAGTAAAATTTTCAACGCCTCTAACTATGTGAAAAATTGTTTCGGCTTCTGTCATTTTAGCACGGTTTGCTATATTACATTTTTCATGAAAATATTCTTCGAAGCTTTCGTTCTTTTTCCATTTTCTCTGTCTCATTCTTTCGATGATAGCACCTGTATCTTCATAAATTTCAAACATATCCTCAAGTTCGTTTTTTATTTCATCCCATCCTTGAGAACAATTTGCTGCACTTGAATCATACCATTTTTTTGCGTTTCCTGATAATCGATTTGTCGCCAAAATCTTAATTGTCATATCCGGTATATCGTAGAGTAATCGAAGGTCATCTACACGTTTTATCCATGTCTTGACGTCTATGTTGTCATCGCTGGTTCCTTTGAATATTGGGATTTGCGTGGAAATCTCGTTATATGGTATTTTTGGTGCAGGTTCAGCACGGTTGCGGAGCCTATCTAATTCGTCATCTTTTTTTATTAATAATTGTAGCATAGTATTCATTTGTAACACCAAATCTTTGACTTCGACTGATGAGTTGTCATTTACCTCATTTCTTGGTTCTTCGTTGTCGGACATTTTCAAAACTTTAATTTGCACAGTTTGTAAACACAGGAATATTCGATCCAAAATTCAGTTCGTCGAATTTTCACTTCAAATATTCGTTACAAAGACTTTGAAAGAAATTTAACCGTAGACACTCAACTTGTAAACACAGGAATATTCAATCCAAAATTCAGTTCGTCGAATTTTCACTTCAAATATTCGTTACAATGGGCACTTCAGTTTTTCACTTTCTTCTTCAAAATTTTCATGTGCATAAATATCTCGTAACACAATGCTGGACAATGTATGTTCTATTGCCGTTTCACGAACGCGTTAGTCTATTATTAAGTCTATCTCACTTTATTCACTAATATCTGTTCATAACTTCATACACTACTTTTACACACTGCTTTTCATAACCTTATTTTTCATACATTGAATTTCACGAAAATCCGTCAATCTCACTTCTGAAATTTCTGTCAGGGATGGTCAGGCATGAGTAACGGAAATTCTATTTTCATAATTATTTAATGAATTAATAAAAGGAAACAAAGTAAAAGCACATTCTGAACAATAATACAACAAAACTATCTTCTTGCTCCGTCCTGTCACACGGTTGACGACTGACTGACTCAACTAGAGTGGGGTGGGGTCTAACAATATCTTGAAAATTAGTATTTAAGGAGTTGAAAAATAAAAAATCAAGATTTCTTAATCGGGTCAAAAACTTAACCAGGTGTTTGCAAAATTATATTTTTGAAAAATTTAAAAAATATATTTGAGGCACGTTGAAATAACAGAATAATATTGGTAACTAAAAATAGATATATAAAAAAACAGGTTGTTTCGTTAGGATATTCCACCTGCCAGGTGATTAAAAATTTGAGTGTCGGTTAAGCCTCGCTACCTTTCAGTCAGGTCTGTGTTCTTGAATTCGGATATTACTAACGAGGTATTGCCCAAATTTTCACAGTACCTCAAATACCTACCTAAAAATGTCTAACAGCTCTCGATCTGTTAAATTTTTCGCACTCGTCGGATAATGTGGATGGCGTTTACGATGTGTCCGACGTGTCTGAGTTGTCCACGCCTAGTATTAATCCATTCCATCATCACAGAAACGCTGCACTGAGTCTGTATGAAAACAGAACGGTGAACTAAACTGTCATCCTAAACGGGTTTGTGTGTCATTTGTGTTGACAACGCAAAACGCTAATGCATCATTTTGCTTCGTGTAAATTGTCCGATGCACCAAATGTCGACGCGGTCCAGAAATGTATCAAATTCTGTTCCAATTGAAACACTCATCAACTCAACAATGAATATAATACCAATTTTTATCAGTTATGTATAATTTTGTACATATTTTGTAATTAATAAATATTAAAAAAATAAAACAGTTTCTATCATATGTATGTACCAAAGGCACAATAATATAGATTTCAAAAACTAAACAATTACGTTATAAAATATATATGTCGTCATTTCAGGTCATCTTCGTTGTCAATATAACACATTTCTCTTTAAAAATGGCATTTTGGTAACATTTTAACACAGTTGACCAAAGATGAAAAAAGTTTTGCTGTAAATGAATTGTCCATTTAGTTGTCTCATTACTCCAAGCCAAACTGATCCGAATTGACTTTTAAGTAATTATAAAGACGAACTTCTTATATCATTAAATTTTAAAGTAAATAATCATCAAACTGATTATTTACTTTATAATTTATATGGACCTGAATAAAACTACTATGTATAAATATATATATATTATGAGCACTGTGGTTGAAACAACAACAATCAAAGAAAGCATAGTTACTTCTTACCACAACAGATTTATTCAGTGAATGTACATTTCGAGAGCAAAGCTCCCATCTTCAGCAGAAATGTACATTCACTGAATAAATCTGTTGTGGTAAGAAGTAACTATGCTTTCTTTGATTGTTAAAACTACTATGGATCATTAAATTTTTTGATACAATATCAAGTTGCGTTGCCGACTGTGTTAAAATGTTACCAAAATGCCATTTCAAAGAGAAATGTGTTATATTGACAACGAGGATGACCAGACATGACTTGACATATATATTTTCGGAAAATCTATTTTTTTTCGATTTTCTGAGGTCAAAGCCAACTATGGTTTCCATCTGAAATAAGTTGACTTTGATGTAAAACAATTACATTATTATTAACGATAAACTTACAAAATTCATGACACATGTTTCAATGATTTAATCTGTGAAAACCCATTTCTTAATGAGGAAATTAAAGTTATTAGGGTAATTAATGCAACTGCAATACTTAAAATAATCCTTAAATCATTAATTGGTAAGCGATACTATCTTTTTGGACATATTTATATCTTATTTCTTCGTCGAAGTGTGTCTAGAAAGTTTTTACCGTTTGAAAAAATATCCACAAATAAAAAAGTTATGACAATTTTTCGAAATCGGCCAAATGCCAATTTGTGCCAATATCAGGGAAACGGCTAGAGATATTGAAATGCGGTTTTCACTAATCGGCGTTTAATAAAAAGCGAGCTCTAGAATAAATCAGTTTTTCTCCATCTGGTCTGTAAATAGTGAAAACTGCCAAAATCAAGCAATTTGGGACACCTACACATCGAACCTTAAGCTAGGTTGCAGAAAGAATTGTCAAACAATTTGATTTGACAATGATCGTAAATTGTGAACAGACATATTTCCACAAGAAAACTATGTATACGTGTATTTGACACAATTTTTTGCATAATTTATACTGTAACGGGTCCAATGTGTATTGCCCGTCACATTACATTTTATATTTTATAATTTCTTCTATTTATATTTTATTATAAAAAGTATTACTGGTCTGACTCCATCCCTGAAATAAATCCATTATGCGATAACAATTATTAGTTACATAATTGCAACAAGAATACAGATTTTAAGAAATACCTTTTTCAAAAATGTTTTAATAGTTACTCTGTGTTTTAATTTAATAGTGTAAAGTCGGTCTCGGCAATTTGTCTTCATTTTAAATTTCAATTATTAATTTCAACTTAAAGAATTCCGTCAACCGACACACACCATATTAAACCAGTTCTTAAATTTTACGTTTTAAAGTTATATCAAGAGTGGATCGAGACCAGTAATAAACAAGGAAAAATCTAATCATTAACTTTAATGTAGTATTTGATTTTTAATAAATATTAATAAATTCTAATTATTCATTACTAAATATCTTAAATAATAAAACCTGCACCCTGCTTCCACTGCGAAAGGGGTCAGGTTATAAAAATGGTAGCAGAGCATGGTTAAAAATCTAAATAAATCAATTTAAAATACTATTAAAATCTTAAAATCTAAATAGATATTTAAAACAATTTAAAATACTATTAAAAACTTAAAATCTGTATTCTTGTTGCAATTATGTAACTAATAATTGTTATCGCATAATGGATTTATTTCAGGGATGGAGTCAGACCAGTAATACTTTTTATAATAAAATATAAATAAAAGAAATTATAAAATATAAAATGTAATGTGACGGGCAATACACATTGGACCCGTTACAATACTTCAAAACGACGTTTTTCTATGCATTTTAACCAAAGTTTGACTTGAAAAACGTAGTTTTTCTGTGTAAATCAAGCATTTGTTTTTGTGCGTGAATACAGTCTAACGTTGTACATGAGAGGAAGTTTGAATGCGACATTAGACTGCTCTTGCTTGCATCCAAAAATTTTAATTATATTATCACAATCTAAGGTTATTGTCAAATCCAATTTTTTAACAATGTTTTGTGCAACCCAGCATTAGTCGTGGACTATCGAATTTAATTTTTTGCTGAAATTTTCTGAGAAAAATACTTTTATCACGTCGATTTTGATTTTTTTTAAGACATTTTTCTTAAAAATTCCACTTTTCGACTGTGTTTTGTGTTTGAGCTACGAAGTAATAGACCATTTTTTATGGGAACCCCAAGTGACATCAAGAAGACCGTTTTTGAGATATTTGGTTTAAAGGTTAAAAAAAATTGAAAGTCGAGTCGCCTATGAATTTTGACAATTTATTAGTTTTATTAAAGACCATGCAGAAAAAAACAAGATTGCTAGAATACTAGAAGGTTGGGCGTAAGAGGCTATAAACATGATCGCATCTGTGATTGGTTGAGTCGATTGCTACGTCACCGCACCCTTTGGCTTGGTTATTCAGGTATGTTTATCCCAACTGTTCAGAAAAAGACTCCACAAGTCTACTTCCCCCGTCCTCTCTCGCGTTTCGTCATGTCACAACTTCAACAATGCTATAACGCCAAATCTTAGTTTATAGTAACCTTGGAAAAAACAAATGAGATGCTAAAATTGGCTTTTATTCCCCCGACAACAAGTAAGCCTATTTTAAAAACTCATTGCTGTCGATTTTCTATTTCTTTTTTTAACGTTGAGGTGAAATATCTCAAAAACTTTCCTTTTTAACAAGTCATTTTTTTGATACTGCAGTGTATTCAGAAAAAAAATTTTCTTTCCGAATCATTTCTAGTCGACGACAGTATTTTTCAGACTGCCTTTTTTATAATTTAATAAAAATTATTATATTCGTTATCCAATTAAACTGTTCTTTTATTCAGATTCGGAAATTAATTTCAAATTCTAATTACAAAGATACAAATGGATTTTAATTTCTTCTTTTCTTACTTGCTCTTTAAGACAAATGTCAATTAAATACTAAACAAAAAACACGGGTCACAGTGCCAAACTCTGCTGAGAATAAGGCGTGTTTGCTATGTGGCTTTATTACATACATTTAAGTTTGTTTTTTTTTTCATTTTTTTTGATAAAAAATTTAACCCCTTGGTACATCGCCTGAAATACATTTTTTTTATTACTGTATTTGCCATATGGCAACATACACTATTGGCATCGGTCGGATGGGTGGACCTAGGGGTCGGACCAAAATTTCTCGACGTTTCATAACCTTCTAAGCACCTTGGCACCATTTTTGGAAAAGTTATATATATATGTATATATATATATATATATATATATATATATATATATTTATATATATATATTTATGTATATATATATATATATATATATATATATATATATATATATATATATATATATATATATATATATATATATATATATATATATATATATATGTGTGTGTGTGTACGGGCAATAACTTTCGAGAGTTAATTCATTTTAACGAAATTTGGCACGCATATTGGAATCCATCACCGCACGAAGCCTATTTAAAATGGGCCTAATCGGATCATTTTAAGGGTAGTTTTTAGGGGTTGAAAAAAGTTTTTGGGCCCAGAAATACCGAAAAAATTCTCGGAATCGTTTCAATATTGAAATTTACTCTTTTAGTAGCAATTAAAATGTGCGCTCCCGAAATTTGAAAAAAATCGGTCCGCCAGGACCGGATTTACAAATTTTATGAAAACACTAGTTTGCAGATAGAGTTATTTACTGAAAGATGTATTTAATTTGGTGTAGACGTTCGATGATAGTAATCTTGCAATAAAGAAAAAAACTGTTAATTTAAGGGGTGTATTGAGGGGTTAAATTTTTTATTTTGACCAAAAACAAACTTAAATTCATGTTAAAAAAACCAGACTGCCTGTATTAGCAAATACACTATATTGTCGGCAGGGTTTGGGCACTGCGACCCGGGTTTTTTTTTTAATATTATTATCAATTCAACATTTGTACTAAATTAAATACGCCTTTCTGTAAGTAAATCTATATCTGCAAACTAGCGTTTTCATAAAAATGACAATTGTGGTCCTGTCGAACTGATTTTATTAAAATTTTAGAAGCATATTTTAGTCTTTACTAATGGGTATAATTTCAGATTTGAAACAATTATAGGAATTTTATCGCTATCATTGATTGATAAAAAAATATTGTAGGTATAATACTCGCCACGGTTCTAAATAGTTTTGAAGCTAGTCACAAACAGCGTAGCAAATGCATATTTTAGAGCCGTCCTGGTTGTTTTGTGGAAAAGAAGACTCCCACCAACTCCCAGTTACCGGCACACAACGTGCGCTTGTCTGTGATTGGTTATCGCTAGTTGTCGTGTCACCTGTCGCTTTCTGCTATAAAGTACAGTCCAGTACGCTATTGTTAAGTTGTTTCTTTGATTGTTAATTGATCAAGATGCCAAATACAGTTTTGCATAGACAAGCACGAAAAATAATTTTTAGGATGACTTTATTTAAGGAATTGGACGTTTAGATTAAAGAAAAATTAAAAAATGAAAAATAATAATATAGCGCAAGTTTGTAGTTTTTCAACCGACTGGACCTGCGCAAGCCACAATTTGCATCTAACTTCCGAGCCTTTTAGATCCATGGCACGTACTATATATAAATTATTTAACAAAAAATTCTAGTAAGAAAAGTTTTAATAGACAGAGGAGATCCCAAACATCTGTAAGGAAGTATGGTATCCTCCAAATAGTGTTTTCATAAAATTTGTAGGTATTCCGGATTTTACATTATTCCTGTGACACACACGCACATAAATAGTTATATAAATATTTCCAAAATTAGTACCAATTACCAAATTATTCAGAAGGATATGAAACGTCGAAAAATTTTAGTTCGATCCCTGAGTCCCGCCATCCGACCAACGCCAATAGTGTATGCGTCATACGGCAAATTCACTAATAATACCTCCGTTTTATA
Organism: Venustoraphidia nigricollis; assembly: GCA_034508555.1. Taxonomy (NCBI): domain Eukaryota; kingdom Metazoa; phylum Arthropoda; class Insecta; order Raphidioptera; family Raphidiidae; genus Venustoraphidia; species Venustoraphidia nigricollis. The sequence continues at coordinate 7,947,679 of JAVRKA010000004.1, read as the reverse complement.
AAAGTGAAGCTTAATTATTAAAATGTTCATCTACCTAATATGTTGGGTAGACAAGGAGGCAATTTATTACTAGGTTTAAAGAGCACTTTAAAAACATAAAATATGTAGTACATACCTCAAGAAAATTTTAAATGGAACTTTGCAAAATGCGTTTAAAGTACTTTGTACTTACGAACATTATTTTAATATAATATACATTTCTGTAAACTTATAATAGAAGAGAATTCAATATTATAAAAAAAACATAGTGAATCTAATTCAATAACCTTTCATATTTTCCAGAAAGTTCTGTGGCGCAAGGTGGACCCATTAAATCATATTCTTATTTTCCTTAACCAAAAAAAAGGAGTAGATATGACTATTTACAAAACAAAATAAAATATAATTATACAAAGAACGAATATACAGTAAGACCTTGCTTAACAATTAAGCGGTTTCTAAAAAAAAGATTAACCACTATAACGTAAATTATGGATCAGTTAATACAAAATGATCCAAATGTTGATAGAAGTTCAGAGGCAAGACGAAGTGTCACTGATGCAATATTTTGCAAACGACATTAGATGACTTCTTCACAAGAAACAAAATATGGCAAATGAGAAACCTTTCTCATCACAAACATAACTTCTTACTCAAACTTTTATTTGATTATCATAAATGTTTTATGAACAAAAATCGATATTAGATAAATCTACAATAATTCATGTGATAAAAAAGTATTTAATAAATAACGTTAACTCGCTTCATATATCCATAGTTAAATATAGCACACAGACTTTACAGATGTTTAAATTGGATGCTGAAGTCTGTTTGCTGTATTTAATAAATGTTACGAAACAAAAAAAAACGGTCAAGTGCGAGTCGAACTCGCGAGAAGAGGGTTCCGCACTATTCCGTTTTCCGTGAGTACTTTATTTACGTTACACGTCCGTCTTATGGTCACCGACTTACATATGTGTACCAAATTTCAACTCAATCGGTCCAGTAGTTCGGAACAAAATGGCTGTGACAGGGTGCCAGACAGACACACGAGTGATCCTATAGGAGTTCCGTTTTTTCCTTTTGAGGTACGGAACTCTAAAAACTAACAAATTTTCTTATTCTCGGTTCTGTTTCACTTAAGATGACCTCATTTAACGCTGTTTCGTATTGCGCAGGGCTTATTGAAACGTATCTCCCGCTTTAAGCGGGGTCTTACTATACTCATAATATAGTTCTTAAATGATTTCTATTCTAAGCTATTTTCGCCACCGTAATTATACATTTTCGTCGATTATTTACGCAAAATGATTTAGAAAATAATTAGCTTGAGACCTAAACAGTTCTACACCAAATAATACGCCATAGGTACACTGTAAAACGCACTGTTATAGCCTGAAAGCTTTTGTTAGTACATAAAAATATACAAGGTTCAATTGGCCAAATGCATACAGTAGGATGTATGCTTGCAGCATTTCAAAACAATTCGTATACAGGTCCAATTAGTTATTTGTTTTATGTACGCCAATTGCCAAGTGAAAATACATTTTATTTATTCATGGTCGCTTGTGTAAAACGCATGACATTATTATTGATTAGAAGGTAACAGAACACTGAAACTTACCGAGTGGTGTAGCATAGTGGTGAGAGCACTAGACTCGCATTCGCGAGATACCGGGTTTGAATCCCCGCGGGGGTAAATGTGGCTAAGACTTTTTCCTACTGCCTCTCGCCGAAAAGTGTAATTCATGTAGATCTTGTTGAGGTTTTCCATGGCTTCCCTCAAATAATTCCAGATACATATCAAGATGACTCCTGCTTCAAGGCCATGACCGATTACCTGTCAAAATCCTAAGTGCACAAAGTTGCCCATCTTACCCTAATTGCTTATAAATCCACCGAAAAATTTCTGTCGTTAAATCCGGGTGGCGTTATATCCGAATATTGTATTTTTCAAACTTTCTGAACATATAAAATCCTCAATTCCTGTAAAAGTCTGCCGTAATCGTTGACTTTGAATTGTAAGGTGGAATCCGCCAAAAACATAAATGTGAAAAAGGACCCCGCTCGATACAAGCGTGTTTTCCGGATTTGCCGAAAAAAAGAAGTGAGGTCGAAGAAGGTGTCAAATTTTCACTTGGCAAGTCGCTTATCTACACTAATATTATAAAGAGGAAAGATTTGTATTTTTGTGTGTGTATGTTTGTAATGAATAAACTCAAAAACTACTGTGTCGATTTAAAAAATTCTTTCACCATTAGAAAGCTACATTCACCTTGAGTAACATAGGCTATATTTATTGTTAGAAAATATTAGGTATCCTTACTAAAACTTTAGTAACGTAACACAAGGTGTAAAAAAATGCCACAAAACATCTTTCGTCGCATGCGCTGCGGAAACTATTGATGATAGAACAAAAGTATGTTCTACAATATTAAAGAACATATCAATAACTACAAAAAACTTCGCGATACTATATGTCCAACTATTATCGTTATGTCACAATAACCACTTTTTACATTTTAATAATCTATATAGATAAAAGACGATGTATATGTAATCTATGGACTCCAAACGGGTAGACCATTTTTGATGAAATTTTCAGACAATCTTTAGATTAGCCCAGCGGGTGATCTTCTGAAGTTTGGTAGCGATCGGATCAACAGAATTTTTTAAATTTCTTTTTGGGAAATAAGATTTTTCTTCGATTTTTGAACATTCACAAATAAAAACGATTGAATTCGCGCAAATTCAATACACGATGAGAATTTAATGATAATGGTTCTCATCTTTTATATCCTATATATTACATTTACACCCGGGCGAAGCCGGACTGGGCCGCTAGTTTATAATATAAAACATACAAACTTGCCAAGTGAAAACTTCACACCTTCTTAGATCTCACCTCTTTTTTCGGTAAAGCCGGCAAACACACTTGTTCTTTGTATCGAACTTGGCTGTTTGTGGTCTTAAAACGATGCAATTTACAATATCTAAAAGCAGACACCGGTCACTTGATCACCCATCTTAGTAACAAATTAATGAATTATAATTCATTAAATAAAACGAAACCACTTGCGATTACTGTTCAAAATATTTTTTTATTTACAAAACGTTTCGACCAAATTTTGGTCCTTTTAAATTTATTAAAATATATATATATATTTTATATTTTAATAAATTGAAAAGGACCAAAATATATATATATTTTATATTTTAATAAATTGAAAAGAACCAAAATTTGGTCGAAACGTTTTGTAAATAAAAAAATGTTTTGAACAGTAATCGCAAGTGGTTTCGTTTATTTAATTTTCTATTACTGTTGGTAGAGTCAATATTATGAATTATAATTCAGTTTTATTTGAGACGTTTCAAAGGTACAATGTGGGTGATATTTTATTGTGTATTAATTTTTCTACGAAATATAAAAACAAAACAATATTAATAATTCAAGTTATAAAAATCAATTTTATTATAATTTAAAAACATATTGTAACAGTTCAAAAGTTATGTGTAAAGCTCCATTAGGTACAATGTGAAAAGAAAAAAGGAAAAAATTTATTTTCCGTCATTTATTCTCGATACTTAAATGTTTCGCGGAAAATATTCACTGCTTAGCAATTTAAATTTTTATTTGGTTATAAAATGAATTGATTAAAAATGAACACCTCGCGTTCTAATAAATTGCCATAATATTTCTTAGTCGTTGAAGGGTAATGTTTTACAATTTCACTAGAGAACTTAATTAAATTTGAAATGGGAAATACACTCGAAATATAATTTATATGTCTACAATCATTATTTCTGTTGTAGATATGTATATATAAAATTTGTGATTAACAAGACGAACGCAGATTAATAGTTTCAAGCTAGTGATTCATGCGTTCATTTATAAATTACCATAATTTACACGCGGTTTCACTTGCGTTAACGTCGATTTTGTCAGAAATTTCTCTTACCTGATCGTATAGCAGTGACAATATATTCAAAATTAAGAGAATACTATAGGACGTTATCGTTGTTGAAAGTGCGGCGAGAGTAGACTTTTTTCCTAGCTGTCAAACGCACATTATAATTGAAAAATATACAGACACAAAAATAATAAAAATGCACGTCGAATTCTAAGTTGATTAAAAATCAAACCAAGGGTTTCGAATGACGTAATCAATCGATTCAACCAACCACATTATCACTGCTATAGCCACTTACGCCCAACCTATATAGTACTCTACTAAACTTGAGTGCCAAATACCCAAGGTTAGTTGAACGTTAACATTGCTGAAAATGTGATATGGCGAAGCGGGGTAGAGGGCGGGGATAGCAGGCCTTGAGATCTTTTTCCTCAACTGCCAAACGTTTATTATATAATTGAAAAATCAAGCCAAGGGTTTCGGATGACATAAGCAATCGATTCAACCAACCACATGACCACTGTTATAGCCTCTTACGCTCAACCTATAGTACTCTACTAAACTTGAGTGCCAATTACCCAAGGTCAGTAGAACAATACTATAGGTTAGGCGTTAAAAGTGTGACTTGGCGAGACGGAAGAGATAATGGAAGTAGTAAACCTTGAGATCTAATTTTCCGCAACTGTCAAGCGTTCATTATAATTCAAATATCAAGCCAAAGGTTTCGAATGACGTAAGCAATCGATTCAACGAACTACAGACGTGACCACTTTTAAAGCCTCTTATACCCAACCTATGGTACTCTACTAACCTTTCTTCAAAGTGGTGTACAATTAGCGTTCGATTATTAAAATATTGTCACGTCAGTCAATGCCTGCTAGATGTTAAGAGAACTTTTTAGCGGCATCGATTTTGACGGAAACCCAATCATATTCGAAATAATATAGGTAATGCGTATTTTTAAGTTAATTTTATATTATAATTAGTAGCAATAAATATGTAAAGCGTAGATTTCCGATTTACAACAGGAGATCAGGATTTAGCATTATATAAATGGACATAGGCAAAGTTACGCGATATTGTGGTCATCAATTATTGGTCACCAGATGGTCTGGACAATCGGATTATACATAACAGAGGCTGTATTTCACCCATATACTTATACATAGCAATTAATATATATGTGGCAGCCCGATAGTTAAATTAGTCAGTTAACGGCTAGTCCGTTAACCACCACGCGTACTGAATCGACGCGGTACGATCCGCATGTTTCTGGTATACATAAAGTTGAATGAATTCTCACACACTAGATTGGTACGATCGGCTTGGATCGACTCGGATCGGCTCGGCACTAGTGATGTAGACCGATTACAAATTTGACAACCGGTTTTTACCAATTACTTTGAAAAAAAAAAGTATTTTTAGTGTATTTGCCATATGGCAACATACACTATTGGCATCGGTCGGATGGCGGGACCTAGGGGTCGGACCAACATTTCTCGACGTTTCATAACCTCCTAAACACTTTGGCACCATTTTTAAAAATGTTTATATATATATGTATATATATATTTATATATATATATATATATATATATATATATATATATATATATATATATATATATATATATTATATATATATATATATATATATATATATATACGTGTACGGGCAATAACTTTCGAAAGAGTTAATTGATTTTAACGAAATTTGGCCCACGTATTAAAATCCATCACCGCTAGAAGCATATTTAAAATAGGCGTAATCGGGCCATTTTAAGGGTAGTTTTTAGGGGTTGAAAAATGTTTTTGGGCCCCAAAATACCGAAAAAATTCTCCGAATCGTTTCAAAAATGAAATTTAACCCTCTGGTAGTAATTAAAAAGTGTTCCAGAAATTTTAATAAAATCGGCCCAACAGGACCGAACTTACAAATTTTGTGAAAACACTAATTTGTAGATAGTGACTTATTTATTGAAGGGTGTATTTAATTCGGTGTAGACGTTAGATTGATAATAATATTGCAGTTAAGAAAAAAAATGTTATTTTAAGGGGTGTATTAAGGAGTCAAATCTTTAATTTTGCCCAAAAACCAACTTAAGTTTGCAATTTGTATAATAAATCCACACTGCCTGTATAAGCAAATTATACACTATATTGTCGGCAGGGTTTTGGTACTGCGACCCGGGTTTTTTAGTTTTTTTGTTACAAAACATTGAACATTTTTAAGTTTATTAAAATCAAAACAACTTCTACCTAAAAATAGTTAATCGCATAAGTCGTAATTTTGATTAAGAAAGCAGATGTGATCGACAGCGTCCGCTTGCAGCCCGCTTCTTATTGGTCTGAGTTTGGTGTTCGAATACACGAATAACGAAACACAAGTGAGTCCAAAAGTAATCGGTTTTAGATAACAAAAACCGGTGTTGGTTTTTTTTTAGGTTTTTCTGAAACCGGTTCACATCACTACTCGGCACAATCCACATGTTTTTGGTATACATTTGAATGAATTCTCACACACTAGATTGGTACGATCGGCTCGGATCGACTCGGCAACGACAGATATGTAAAAGTCCACACGCACTGGATCGACTCGGATCGGCTTGACACGATTGGTGTGTTTTTAATATTTATGAAGTTACATCAATTCCCATACACTAGATTGGTACGGTCGACTCTGATCGACTCGGCAACAACAAATATGTTAAAGTCCACTGCACGCACTGGATCAACTCGGATCGGCTTGACACGATTGGTGTGTTTTTAATATTTATGAAGTTACATCAATTCCCATACACTAGATTGATACGGTCGGCTCGGATCGACTCAGCATAATCAGCAAAATTTTGACTTGCGAAATTATTTTTTTAATCAAATTGACTGTGTTTCGTTGAAATAAGTGCCGCCTTAGAGTTTTACTTAAAACTGTTAATTTAGTCGTATGTACCCGACTAGAAATAACTTTGGGATTACCCGGCGTATACATCTGGACCGGATTGGATCCCGAAGAGGCACACCCAATAGGGAAACCCCTGCAAAGTCCCAGTTAACTCCCAATCGGGCAACCCCAACATAAAAATAAAATTTTTTATGGAGTTTTTCCCAATAGGGTTCTGTGTGGGACCAAGGTGGGAAATCCCAAGGTAAAATAAAATTTTTTATTAAATTTTTCCCAATAGGGTCCTGTGTGGGATCTAAGTGGGAAACCCCAAGGTAAAAATAAAAATTTTTATTGGGTTTTTCCCAATAGGGTCCTGTGTGGGACCTAAGTGGGAAACCCCAAGGTATAAATAAAAATTTCTATTGAGTTTTTCCCAATAGGGTTCTGTGTGGGACCTAAGTGGGAAATCCCAACGTTGAAAATGAAATGTCATTTAGTATTTGCGCATGCATAGATGAGCATTGGTGTCGATCAGAGCTCAAAAGATGTCTCTTGTTATATTACACATATCGTGTCAGTCATTATTTAAAGGTTATGTTATAATGTATGTGTATTGACTAGTTCATTAAAAGTGGTGATAATTAAAAGTTTCAGATTTCTTATTCTATACGGATGTTTTAGTATTATATGTGTATGTTATTTTTAAAATTATTGAAAAATGTTGAATGCTAATAAGTTTAATAGAACTCGTGAACTTGCACGTTTAAGAAAAAGTAGGCAACGAGAAGCATTTCAACAAGTTGTAAATACTTCGACATCGGATGACTCCACAGAAACGTCACAAGTGCCTGTTGATTTGGAAGAACCTACAGTCGAAAATAACAGTGAAATTAATGATAATATTTTTTTTGTCTTTACGGGACCTTCGTGGGATTTCCTCATCGGGTCCCAAATGGGGTTACCCAATGAGTACCGCATTAGGCCTTGCGTGACATCCCAATGTGTGGCCCCTACTAGGTAGCCCAATGAGGGTCCAATAGGTCTCACTTTAAAATTTCTAGTCGGGTAAAGAACTGACTTTCGGTCAAGCCTAACTTAAAATGCCAATTACGGGTCATTGTATAATACCTCTATAACTAAAATGCTAGGCATGTAGTTGAATGCCGGCGTTTAACTAACGGACTCGCCGTCCAATTAACTGGCTAATTTTAACTGCGACATACACATAGGCATGTAATATAAAGCTACATAATAATAATACATAAGCGCGTATAACGTTATCCTTTAAGGATGTCCACAGGTATACTATTTTTGTTATACCCGGTCGAAAGTACGTTCTTTCGGCTTCGATCGTAAGGCAGAAAGCCCAACATTTATGCTCTGCTGGAATTACTCGCACGCCATCTATAACAGCAGGCCGAAAGAAAATACCAGCCGGACGAAGGGGTTTTCTCGTGCACACTGATACGTGAAACTGCCGCCAGTCAGTAGTAGCTAACAGCTGTTATTGCATATAACCTCAGAATTGCTCATTCTTTTTATATAATGGTGAATCAAAGTTATAAATAGTCATGTTAAGTACAAATTAATCAAAGAAAAAGATGGACGAATAATTAAATATTTTGATAATACACGCACTTTCGACCGAGTATAAAGAAAAATAGTATACACCACACGGGCAGAAGATTGAAATTTCTGAACCGACCTTATGGAAAGTCCGCCTCTGCTGAGTGATGTATTTATTTATTGCAGATTATAGACGCTCGACAACGTAGGTCATTAGCGTCTCAATTACATCAAATAACATAAAACTAAACGACATCACAAAACATATACACGAACAGAGACAGTACGGTTAAGAAATCAGCACGCTAACCACTGGACCACACTGTCCTCCTCAGCTGTCATCAATTAAAAAGAATTTGAAAATGTTTAGAGAACAGCTAAGATTTTTTTTATTTTTTTCAAAAAACATAAGCTTATTTTTTGAAATAATTGTCTACATTTTAAATTAATCCTGACGTTTCGCATTAGCATTCTCAAAGGATAAAAAAGAAGAAATTTTTTTTTTATATTTATTTGTAGTGTAGCATCAAGTACTGATTTTGATAAGTTTTATACATTTTATGATTTTTATATGATTAAATGTTTTAATGGTAACATAGTTGTTGATTTAATTTTTCCTTTTTCAAATCAACAACTATGTTACCATTAAAACATTTAATCATATAAAAATCATAAAATGTATAAAGTTTAACAAAATCAGTACTTAATGCTACACTACAAATAAATATAAAAAAAATTCTTCTTTTTTATCCTTTGAGAATGCTAATGCGAAACGTTAGGATTATCATTATTTATTAAAATTTAAAATGTAGACAATTATTTCAAAAAATAAGTTTATATTTTTTGAAAAAAATAAAGAAAATCTTAGCTGTTCTCCAAACATTTTCAAATTCATACATCTACAGCTGTACTAAACTCTTCTACAATTAAAAAGAATATTAAAGCCGGCGTGCAAATGGGCCACCTTTTGACGTGCATTTCGATGCTTGGGACAGAATTCTTACAAAGAACGCAATATAACATTTTTGCCCATACTATTTTTCGGAAGTGAGCCATGTTTGTACTACAATACTCTTAAAACGAAAGTACATATATAATATACGCTTAAAATGCGGCTTATAGTTAATGTTTCAATTAGCTTTTCTAATGACGGTAATCGTAATCCTCGTAATTACATTATAATTTAACTTTGTATAACAGACTGTCGGAAATGATGTAACCAATAGGAGTGTTTGTTTACATTGTTGCCATAGCTACTATTATTACCAGTTCACAAAATTCTTAAAAGGAAAGTTAGAAACTCGATTCTGAAAGATATTACCTGTTTTCCGAAAATGGGAATCCCGGAACTTCAGTTTATTCTCATAGTAAACATCAGCCCCTATCGAAACAAAAAAAGTACCTCTAATTGAATATTGTCTCATTTTTTATTGATTACTAAGATAGATTAATGACGAAAAATAATGTAGGTATCCGTATTTTTTCGTTTTTAAAAATTTCAATATATTTGAAAGTTACAGATAATTAAAAATTGACCCCCTATCGAACAAGGCGTGACGTTATTTGTCTGCAGTCTACATACAAGCAACAAGAAGGCTAAACATTTACTAAAATGACGTATTCTGTTCAGTTTTAACGTATTTAAATTAATTTTAATTTATATAGTTCAATATATATAATAAACGGATTTTGTGACTAGAATTGTCATTTTTCAAGTCAATAAAAAAAATTCACATACCCAATTACAAGATGAAAACTAGACAGTTTTTACATGGAATGGGATGCTTTACATACCCGAATCACGCATAAAAACTGAGCCGCATCTTGTGAAATATATAAGTCTGACATATGCCAATTATTTTGGAACCGTACTATAAACTGAGTTGCCATATAAATAATGTTTATAATTTTTGGCGGTATAATTGTTAGTATGTATTAATACGTAATATTTATTCCTTTAGTTCAAAACTTCTACTAACAAGTGTATAATAACTAACTGCGAACTCAGCTTCGCTCGGGTCAAGTTCTGTGGGGATACAATCTTTAAATTGCAGTTAGAATGTGAATATAGTTATTGACTCGTGTAATGGCCCTGCGGGGTTGATAGTCCATACTAAATCGAGGAAGATACTTCCGCCTCTTCAGTGGTCTTCCAGACATCATGTACTTACTGCAGTGCACAAATGGAGTCTATTGTCGCTTCTAAAAAAACAATTACGTCAATTTATCGAAAAGATAAAAACAACTTTTGAAGCACAACAACGAATCACAACAATTTCAGTAATATCTTTGTAACTAAATTACTGACAAAGATTTCAAGCATAGATTTAATAATTATGGCTGCGAGTAGGAATCCATTGAGGGATGGATACAAAGCATTGGTACAAAGTAAGAATGGTGCCGATTTTTGATTGGCCGGCGCATACAAAAGAAATTTTCTTTATACATCATACTACCAACATAAATTTCATTCCACTAGGCATGCGCAGTGCGCCGGCTAATGACAAACGGACACCACTCACCTCGTCGCGTCCATTAATCGGCTTTACTCCCCGCGTCTAAAACCCGAGTACATGCTTTCTCTCTATATTTTTATGTCTATGATTTCAACTCAGTCTACAGTACCGAACCGTCATTTATGAATCACTTTATCAATGATTTAAGTGGATAAAACAGCATTCGACAGTACCTAAACTGTTTTATTGACAAAGAAGCTGTTATGGCGTGTGTATATATAAAATAATTGCCATTCTTTGTTATTATTATTAAATAAATGGTTCACAGTTTATTAGATTATATAATTGTTGTTATGTAAGTTTACTAGCGTACCCGTGCGAATACTTCAATCCGTTAGTGGTCAGTTACATAATATAATAGGGTGGAAATAAATTTTATTCTATATTTTGTTCAAAGACTTCATCGTCACTACGTCACTTAATATTACCGACAACTGTTAAAATAAACATATTGCCACCAATTAGCGAAATTTGTTTTATTTTATTCTATTCAGAGACTTTAGCGCCACTACACATCATATTACTGACAACTGTTAAAATAAACAGATCGCCACCAGATGGCGACGTTTTTTTCTGAATGTTTTTCTGTAATGAAATTGTAAAAAATTTTAAACTGTTGTTTTTTATTGAAAACATTAATTTTAAAATATTAACTTAGTTTTCGTCATTAGAAAAAAAAATTATCTCCAAAACAGCGTATCAAACATTAATTTTTGTTACAGTATTAAGGAAGATATTTCATACCGTCAAAAACACCTTTGAGAAATAATATATTCCGATTATTATTGCAATAACGTGAGATTTCGAATTTTGCGAATTAATTTTGTCGATTAGAAATCAAGATGTTTTATGTTTAACAACTTTTTATAGATTTCTATAAAGTCTACCGTACCCATCGATGAAATTATTAACCTATAAAAATTTGTTATTAATTCACAAGCAGGCCCATCAGTAGATATAATAATAATAATAATGCGTTTAACGTCCGTTTCTCGACTTTATATCATAACAGACGCCATTCGCACCATTACTATTTTTTCATCTACCACTTCGCGTTATTTTCTACATTTTTTACAACTTCAGCTTATGTAATAGCAATGGGCGAATGAAGGAATTATAGGAAATTAGGATACTAAGGTAGGTAATTTTTGAACTAGGAGTTTGATAGGTAATCGGCCATGGCCTCAAATAAGGAACCATCTCGATATTTATCTGGCATTAATTGAGGGAAACCATGGAAAACCTCAATCAAGATGGCCGGTACAGGAATTACCGTTTCTCGGCGAGAGGCAGTAGGAAAAAGTCCCAGCCACATCTACCCCCGCCGGAATTCGAACCCGGTACCTCCCGAATGCGAGTCTAGTGCTGTCACCACTACTCTACCCAGCTCGGTAGTAGATCTAAATTTATTTGTTAAATAACTTTACTGTATGGTCACTCATCATAATAATAAATTAAATTAGCTTAATGAATTCGAATAAATACATACATCCTGTTTATATGCAATTTATACATTTTAAATTGTGTTGTTTAATACTAATTTCATACAAGTGATCTCAGCTGTCGAGCGTTTAAAATAAACTAATGTAAAAAATAATTAATTATATTTTTTTTCGTTAGTTGATTCCGTTATAACAGAGGCGGACTAGCAGTCTCGACCGCCCAAAGCCGCTTAGTAGTAGCCGCCCTTTTATGTTGAGTTTACAGCATAAAATATCTGGCCGTCCTAGAACTGTCGGCCTTATGGAAAGTGCGCCTCTGGTTATATTATTACTAGCTGCTACCCGCAGCTCCGCATGTAATTGAGATGAAACACGGCAGCGACAAAACAGTAGTGGAGTCTTCGGCTCAACCTGGCGCTATCAAATGGCGAGTTACATGAAAAAATACATACATATATGTGCCAACTTTCATGGTGATCGGTGAAACGAAATCGAAGTTAATTACTCTCAGATATTATATATCAACATATATTTTACAAACTTTTATTTAGTTTCACCTGTCCCGGTGTCTGTCTGTCTGTAATTAAATCTTGCAAGTTTGATTTGACCCACTTCCCGGTTTCCGATTGAGCTGAAATTTGGCACACACCTCTGATTCTGAAGACAATACAATATAGTACATCAAATATTATGGTAGATCCAATATGACCGTCACCACAAAATGGCGGATTTTCTTCTTCTTTATAATCCCCTTTACATGGCTATGAAAGAGTCTAACAAGTAGAATCTAATCAACAGTGTGACTTAATTACAAATCCAAAATGGCGGCAGACACAAAATAGCGTATCATCCATTTCTTTACAACCCTCTTGATAAGTAGAATAAAGTAAAATATATGTGTGACATTATTTAAAATCCAACATGGCGGCCAAAAGGTGTAACTAAAAATTTGAAAAAAAATTTTAGATAAAAAACTTTTATAAAAACAAGCTTTTATTGCAATGTAAAAGGATAAAAATATTTTTTAATAATTTAAGTTCATAATTATAAAAGCGTGGATTGTAAGCTCTCAACAGAACGACACTCAAAAAGGTGATTCGACTTTTAACCGGTTATGCTTTCCTGAGAGACCACCTACATGTGGTGGGAATACAGCAGGAATCAACACTATGTAGATTTTGCGAATGTGAGACTGTAACCTACAGTAGAACAACCCATTTTTGGTTACATGGATGAGGATGGAATAGTTCCACAGGACAATCTAGTAGCCAACCTTATCTTCTGAAGCTCATAAGAAGATCCAGATTATTTGCTGAATAGATCCAATAAAAGGGAGAAGCACAAAAATCGTTTCTGGATGTGGTTCAATTGAGCTAAGAAACCACCCCATTCTATTTATATATTTAATCTTTAAGCTTTATAATAGTCGCGGCCCACGCTTTTATAATTATGAACTTAAATTATTATTTTTATAGATATATGTATATCTAATATATAAAATTCTCGTGTCACGATGTTTGTTCCCAAACTCCTCCGAAACGGCTGAACCGATTTTGATAAAATTTTGTGTGCTTATCGAGTAGGTCTGAGAATCGGTTAACATCTATTTTTCATACCCTTAAATGTTAAGGGTGGTTCACCCCAAAATATTTTTTTTTATTTTTTAGACCTAATTATTTGTTTTTATTCTTTCATGATTCAGCATTGAAAAATACATTTAATTCTAAATTTTCACCCTTATACGATCAACCCCTGATTTTTAATCGCGACTTTTATATTATTCTGTTCCATCCACAGATCCACAAGATGGCAACCAAATATCATTGTAGTATACTATAATTTTCATGTATAGTTCTATCAACCAATCAGTTATCCGCGCCAGATGTCTCCCGTTGTCACTTTTCAACCATCAAATATCATGCTTCCTTTCTCTCACTCACTATACAATTTTCGTCCATTTTTTTTTTTTTTTATTTTATTTGTGTCTCGATCGTAGCAGTGGCTGTTATACGTATCATTTTAATTTTTCAGTGCAACTCTCAAGTTAATTTTATTCTCATAGTGAATTTATCATTATTTCTCAGTGCTATTATTATTTTTTTACATTTTATCAATAATTAATAAAGACAGTTTTCACTTCTAATTGATTAAGAAATCAGATATAAATCAACACGTGTTGTGAGCTCCCGACAACAACTTTTCCGGTATATATCATACAAATAATTATAAATTCGAGCGAACGAACAAAGTGAGTGAGTAAGTAATGAAACAAATAATTATAAATTCGAGCGAATGAACGGAGTGAGTAATGAAACAACTAATTATAAATTCGAGCGAACGAATGGAGGGAGTGAGTGAGTAATGAAACAAATAATTATAAATTCGAGCGAACGAACGGAGTGAGTGAGCGAGTATTGAAACAAATAATTATAAACTCGGGCGAACGAACGGAGTGAGTGAGTAATGAAAGAATCCTAACTATTAAAATCCTAATAAAAAATTGAACTTAATAAGGCGGAACAAAGTTCGCCGGGTCAGCTAGTATATGTATATAGATTACTACATATTATACATAAATAACATTTCAATTGATTCCTTTTTTGCAATCGGTTAAAAATATTATAATAAATAACAATGGATTTAATTTTGCTGACATTAATGTTAGATTATAAATTGAACCAATTCACGTCGGGCGCTCATTAAATTATTCGTCGATTCGAGAAATAATTAGTTGTGTAACCAAATTCAATGCGTCATCGAGAGAGCGTAAAAAGCAAACATTATAACTAAATTATTATCACACAGCATATATAGAAAAATGAGTTCATTAGTTGCGACAAAATTTACAATCTGTCACTGTAAGCCAGGAGTGTCAAACCCGTTTGAGTCGCGGGGTTATTTTCCATATTAGTGTAATTCATGTGAGCCGTAGCCCACGCACGACAAGCGAGAACTCTGCCATTACTAATTCAGTTGAAATCAACTGATCTGATTTCAATTTAAAAAATTACTTGGCTACTTTTTTTGTGTTACTGTTTTTCCATTAGGTACGTCGTAATAAATCCGGTCTGGGCATATAGTTTGACTGCCCTGCTGTAAACGATTGTTTTTGTCGAAAAAAATAAATCAATGAAAATCACTTGAGTTATTTTGTAAACGAAAATAATTTAGGGTTGCCAATCATCCGTTATTTGGATTATTATTGCGAAAACATGATTGATTTAAATGAAATCATATGCACAATCCAAATAAAGAATTTAAGGTCCTTCCACTAGAATATTAAGCCTACACAAAAAATGTTAGACTATATTTTTTTACCATTTCAACTCTACAAGCCAGGAATGGTAGAAACTAATTTAGATCAAAATTCACTAGTCAAAATTTTACACTATTTTTCGTTTTCAGGTCCAAAACGAAAAAACATATTTTTAGAAAATGTCTGTTAGGACGCTATGGATCAAACGGTTAAGCGAATCGAAATAAAATTTCGACAGGATAAATAGATCAATAAATACAGCTGTTGAAAAGGACATTTTTGTTCGGGCGCGTTATTGCAGTAAAGATTAAAAATAATTTAAAGAAGTCTTTTTCTCAAAATTTTATTAGATTTTATATTAGCCATGCACTTTTCTGTTCTATAATTATTAATTGTTTTCCGATTTTTCCAAATAGTTTTTTTTTTTTTGAGCACATACCTTTTTTGATGGGAAAAGAAGTTAAAGTGTTGTTTCTGAATTGTCAAGTTACAACTTTTGCAAAAAAGTGTGGATCAACATTTTTTTTTTTGTTCACTAGAAGAACTATTTTATTCCTGCCGACTGGTCTGCTATTATTTGTGAATTATTCCCCTGGGCTAGATATTTGTCATTTGTCGTATTTTTGTTTTGTTGTTACAATAAAATGGAATTTAAAATTTAATTTTACCTTGAGGCCACAACATTTTATTTTGTCTTGTGGCCTCTGAATTTTATTTTGCATTGAAATTAGAAATATACCGACTTTCCGATAAGCAAACAATATCCAGCATTAACCGTTTATCCGGTTTAATCCGACTGGACGTCAAAATAATCTAAAAAATCAAGCTTATACTATTCACAAATAGCTCATTACAAAATTAACAGTTCATACCTTAACAAAAAAATGATACAAATAATGTTTAATATGAAGATGTAAAAAAAAATTTACGAAAGCGGCTCATCACCCTCTAATAATGATATATTACATTAGTTTAATATTGATCTTTCAAAATTTTCTCACCGTGTCCAGTAAAGATTAAAATGAGGCTATTTTAATTGTATTTCATTTTTTTCATTCTTTGAAAGATAATTTCCAAAATCTAAAGTTAAACATAGTATAATTTATTACAATATTTTGAAGTGTGTTCCATTTATTACGAACTAGCGTGTACTCGCGGCTTAACTCGCGTTATTGTCAATTTTTGGCTACTGCTGTCTTCTTTATAGTAGAAGCGCGATAATATAAGCAGTCGATCTTATTTGCATAAAAATCGCTTCAGTAGTTATCCCGCACATAAACTGACCTATATCCTATAAACCTATAAAAGAGCACGCATACCAAGACCAAGACCAATTTTGCTCGTCACTAGCTTTTTCGTATGGCGCAGGAATTTATTAGAACATATTTACCGCGCTAAGCGGGATCTTACTATATTGCGTTTCTTGAAATGACGGAAATTTACGGCGTATTAAATTTGTATGCGACAAAATATATTCAATCTGATTATCAAGTATTCAACAACAAGAATTATCCAAAATCCAGCTATCTATAGTTGCTATCCCAATATAACATATCAAAATTCTGTTTACCGTGAGCTCCATAAAATTCCACGGCGCCACTGTCGAGAATAATATGATTATTATTGCAATTATTATTACACAATAAACTGCAATGTTTGTTTATGATTTAATATTTATATGTAGCTTGCGGTTATGCTTTAATTAAAATTGCCTTAATACGACCCTGGTCAGTCAAATAATATTGTCAATTCGAGCGCGCATTGTTTCACAAACAATAGAGTTTGTATTATATTACTATCAGCCCCATCAAATCAAAAATGTATGGTCAGTAAACGTTCAGGCCACGTTCGATTGTGTAAATACAGTATGGCTACATTTTGTAGGTACCGTCGCGTCGCGCCAGCGTCGATGCAGTAGAGATGAGCAATATTTCACTACCGGTGACTTAGTCGCTAATATTTGGATTTCACTGTTCACTGCAGTGACTTCAGACTAGTTCCCGGTGACTAACCAACGTCATAGCGCAAAAAAAAATCACACCAATTAAGCGACAAGGCCATTCCAACTTCAAAAATATTGACATTTGATATACAGTAAGACCCCGCTTTATGCGAGAAATACGTTCCAATAAGTTCCTGCGCTATACGAAACAACGCTAAACGAGGTCATCTTAATACTTCGATAATAGGCATAAATGAAACAGAACCGAGAATAAGAATTTTTTTTTGTTTAATTTTGTAACATTTATTGCTAAATACTTTTGAAGTTCTTTAGCGACGTATCTGTTTGAAAAAAGTAAAAATCGAGGGAAAGTAGAATTGTCTCCGAAAGGGGAAGTTAGTTTGTCTCCTAAATTACATGAAACTGACAAAGACAGAAGTTTATAGCGTGTTGCTAAGGACATGTGTATGTGTAAATATTATTAATTAGTTTGACGTAACAAAAAATTAAACTTGGAAATAATATTAAAAACTAAAGAAGTTATGTGAGCTTATGAGAATGAGGCTCATTATAATTTTTTTTATTACATTAATTGTAGATTTATTAGTGTATTTGCCATATGGCAACATACACTATTGGCATCGGTCGGATGGCGGCACCTAGGGGTCGGACCAAAATTTCTCGACGTTTCATAACCTCCTAAGCACTTTGGCACCATTTTTAAAAATGTTTATATATATATATATATATATATATATATATATATATATATATATACACACATATATATATATATGTGTGTGTGCGGGCAATAACTTTCGAATTGATTTCAACTAAATTTGGCCCACGTGTTGATATCCATCACCGCAAGAAGCCTATTTAAAATGGGCCTAATCGGGCCATTTCAAGGGTAGTTTTTAGGGATTGAAAAATGTTTTTGGGCCCTAAAATACCGAAAAAATTCTCCGAATCGTTTCAAAATTGAAATTTAACGCTCTGGCAGTAATTAAAATGTGTCCCTAAAATTTTAATAAAATTTTAAGAAAGACTAGTTTGCAGATAGTGAATTATTTACTGAAAGGTGTATATAACTTGGTATAGAGGTTCGATTGATAATAATATTGCAATTAAGAAAAAAAAAATTTAAGGGGTGTATTAAGGAGTCAAATTTTTTATTTTGTCCAAAACTTAACTTCGCATAATAAAGCCACACTGCCTGTATAAGCAAATGCACTATATTGTCGGCAGGGTTTTGGCGCTGCGACCCGGGTTTTTTTATTGATAATATCGATTTTTGTTCAGAAAACATTTATGAAAATCAAATAAAAGTTCGAGTAAGAAGTTATGTTTGTGATAAGGAAGGTTCCTTATTTGACATATTTTGTTTTTTGTGACAAAATCATCTAACGTCGTTTGCTTTCTTCTGTTTCGTTCAGTAAGCTGTTGTCGATAGCAAGATGTTGCGTCAATGACACTTCGTCTTGCCTTTGAAATTCTATCAACATTTGAATCATTTTGTATAAACTGAGTGGCGTGACTTTACTTTAGACTAGCTACCGGTGGCTGCACTTGCATAGTCTTTCCAGTGATCCAGTCGTTAACTTATCTCCACAGCACGCACATAGTCTTACCGGTGATTACCGGTCGCTGTTAGAAATCACCGATACTTGGAAGTCGCTGTTAGCAAAATATCGAATACCTGAAAGTATTCAATAAGCTCATCTCTACGACTCAGTGATGTATTTAATATATTAAGCAAACAGATAAAAGTCAATTCAAAGTTCAAACAGTAGATAAAATTTTAAATGATTATTGAAAACAGATCGTATCTTATATACATACTAGTCTTTACCCACGGATTCTTTCGCGTTAGTTTTCCAATTTTCCTAAATACGCAACTGAAGTATAATTACTCACATAAAGCCAGTTGAATATACGTTTCTACAACATTTTTAATTAATACATACATTTTCAAGCTTTATTATAATTTATCTGGAGTCTCCAAACAAAACCTGGAGAGCTGGTATCCCTAACGCTGTTCCACGAAAAAAGCCATTTTTGGACATATCTCGTCTTTTCGGCTAATCGGAAAAATAATACCACCCACGCATAATTACCATTTCTAATAAAATTTCCTTTGAAATGTGTTTCTATTTCGTCATATATAGGAAAGTACAGTAAACCCCCACTTAACGCGAGAGATATTTTCCAATACGTTCTGCGCTATACGAAATAGCGCTAAACGAGGTCAGCTTAATACGCAGATAATAGACATAAGTGAAACAGAACCGAGAATAAGAAAAGTTGTTGGTTTTTTTTGCTTAGTTTTGTAACATTTATTGTTAAATACTTTTTTATCACATTACATAATTATAGGTTTTTTAATTGCTAATATCGATTTTTGTTCGCAAAACATTTGTGAAAATCAAATAAAAGTTCGAGTAAGAAGTTATGTTTGTGAGGAGGAAGGTTTCTCATTTGACATATTTTGTTTTTTGTGAAGAAGTCATTTAGGTAATGTCTTTGCCTTTTTCTGCGTCGTTCAGCAAGCTGTTGTCGATAGCAAAATATTGTATCAATGACACCGTCTTACCTTTGAACTTCTATCGACATTTGAATCATTTTGTATAAATTGATCCATAATTTACATTATATATAGTAGCTAAACTTTTTTTTAGAAATCGCGTAATACTGAAACAGCGTTAAGCGAGGTCTTCCTCTGCATGTATTTTGTAATGTATCGAGATTGAATAATTAATGTCTTTTTAAATTAAATATATTTCTCTTTATTAATGTTTTCAAATACAATGATTCCCATAGAATGAATAAAAGTTTTAAACACAAAGCATATTTCAATTTTCAATTTACAAAAACTATATTAGCTAATCGCCACAATCTTACATAGTAGGTACTTAATATTTAAAGATATCAATTTTTAAGTACAGTGAAACTACATTTCAGCCACTACAAATTTCCTTTCACCTTCTGTACGTAAGACGAGCTTAGTATTAGTATTAGTATTACTTTATTGATGTAGATCATACAAAGTATGTTACATAAGTCAGGAAAAACAATAAATTTACTAAGAGTTTAAAAATTCCTCAATGCTGTAGTACGCGTTTTTACATAAGAGTTTCTTTATTGAATTTTTAAAAGCTTTTGTTTCCATACATTTAAAATGATCAGGAATTTTATTATACAGCTTGGGTGCAAAAAAGTTTATAGAAAATTCTGATTTTTTTAGTCTTAAATAATCAATTATTAAGTGATGCCTATTCCTTGTTGTATAATTGTGCAAATTCGAGTGGACATCGTAGTTTTTACTATTTGACTTGGCATATAATAAACATTCGTAAACATACCTACAGGGAAGAGTCATGATGTCTCTATAAAAACGCGTGATTACACCGCCCCAAACCCTCGTTCTAACAGTTGACTAATATAACTCCCTAACCGCAGTCACTGTATTATGATGTAGGTACTTATAGCTGGTGACATCGCCACCCCCACTGAGTCCTGACCACACAAACAGGATCAGTGAACACGTGACGCCATTGACTGTCCTCTGTTTCTGTAGTGCAGTTGTCTTTGGTTGTACTGTTGCCAGCTGTATCATCTGCTCAGTCCTCACAGCGATTATTTCACTATGCACACATGCAGACACATAACACTTACATTTATACCAGGGACTAGCAGTCCGGTCCGGCTTCCGACATATGCTGCAGCGGATTTTATATAGACTAGCCGCTACCCGAAGCTCTGCACGCGATTGCAATCTTGCCTCACGTGGTCGCACCCCATCAGGCAGCAACAACTGTAGTGGAGCCCTCGGCTCCAGCGTATTACGGTATATTTGTTGGCTATTTTATTTACTATAGCCGCTACCCGCGACTCTGCTAGTGATGAGCAAATCAAGACCAAGACTGGGTCAGTCTTGGTCTTGTTTTTGCTTGTTCTGTCTTGGTCTTGGTCTTGCTTATATAGTCTTGGTCTTGGTCTTGCGTGTTAAATCTTGGTCTTGCTGATCTGACCAAATCTATTGTCTACATATACATAGGTATATTTTTTGTTCATTTCAAAAATGCGTCTTTTTTAATACGACTAAAAAATCCTTTCCCCCACCTTAAATAACCTATTTTTACACTCTATAATCATCGTGATTGACTAGAAAAATTTTTAGAGACGATGTAAATACTTGCCAATTTTTCTTGTTCAAACAGAGAAAAAACTACACTTACACTAACCGAAATACAATTTAATTTACGCCCAAAAGTCAATAAGAAGACATAAAGCAAGCAAAATTTTTGGGATTTATATTATTTAGCAATAGTCTTGCATATTTGATCTTGGTCTTACATACTCGATCTTGGTCTTGTATACTCGGTCTTGCTTTTGCTATTGGTCTTGCATACTCGTCTTGGTCTTGGTCTTGCTAGTGTAAACAGAGTCTTGGTCTTGTTTTTTTGCAAGACCAAGATCAAGACTGCAAGACCAAAAGCAATTTTGCTCATCACTAGACTCTACACGCGATTGAGTTGTAACACGGCAGCGACATGTAGTGGAGTCTTTGCCTCTAGTGGCGAGTTAGAACAATGTGGATTTTATAACTATTAACTTAAATTATTAAAAAATATTTTTTGTCCTTTTTAGTACACTGCAATAAAAGGGTGTCTTTATAAAAGTTTTTTACCAAATATTTTATATAACTTAGTTCTACTTTCAAAATCGTATCAGAAATTCAGCATAAAGTCCGTATAACGAACCAAACATGTTTGTAAGATATTTTGGAAATAAATTATTATCATTGCTATTGTTAGAAATAGATAATGTTACTATTAAAGAGCGAAGCCACGGGTAAAGAATAGTTGAAATACAATATACAAAGAAACAGAATGCAGAAAACCAATTTAATATAATTTTACACACAAAGCTTTATTTAGAAAATGAATACGTTTTTAGTGTTGTATAGTGTGATTGTAGAGCGATGCAGATAAAGGGTCCAGTTTTGCAATAAAACAGTGAAAGCGTATATAAGAGGATTGTAAAACGGTTGTAAAATGTCGTCACAGTAATGTTATAGTTTTCGGTAGACAGTAGATTGTTTTCGTAAATTCGTACGTAACAGCCTTCTGTTCCTGGAGCCAAATATAGAAACATTTCTCGACTTCGCTTGCGTTAATGTTGTTTCGAAACAAATCGTTCTTACCTGGTCGCAACGATGACTTTAGTAAGAACGTTATGCTATATAAATTTCTAAAGAGTATAATAGCTATCGTTTGCTATAATTGTTAAGAAACTTCCACTGTTACAAAGCTATTTTAGAAAATAAAAACAAGTGTGCTTTAGACCACACTACTGAAGTAAAACTTCCTAACAACATATACCTAATTAAAATTAAAAAATTAATAAAAGAAAACTTAAAAAAACCTGCGTGTTTACGTGTCGTTAAAATAGTATACAAAGAGCACATGTTCCAGTTGATAGTTTCAACTTTCGTTTGCGTTCGCCGTTCGCAACTTCCGTAAGAATTTCGTCTCGCATTTGCCAGCTTACTCCCCAAGTCAAGCGTGCGTGAAGAAGTTTTACTTCAAAAAATATTTTCAAACAACCGTCACTGTCGAAAGTCAAACCCGAATCATTCCACTTTCGCGGTGGATGAGTTATCAGTTACTCTACGGTGCCATATCTCGATAGTTAATCTTTTATAATAAAGCAAATTGCAACTCTAAATTCGCATCATGCGCAAACTAATTTTAGCTTTGGTAACGCTAGACATGAACCTTCACAATAGTGAGAGTCATACGAATGAATAAAGATGAAATAATTTCCTACATTCATTTATCCGTCCTAAGTCACAAATTTTTCTATTTCGTTAGGTCTTTTTAAAAGGAAAATGTTAATTTTTTGTGTTGATAAATTAACAACTTAAGGGGGGAGCCTGCTTTAGAGGCTTCAAAAAATCTATTTTTTTGAGGAATTTTTAGGGAAGGACATAAATATTTAATTGAAACGAAAGTTTCAGGTTTTATTGTTATATATTTCAACATTTTTCTCAAATTTTTTCATTAAAATATATGTCATAATATGCCGGATACAAGCATTTCGCCGAGGCGCCTCGAGCGTGCATGTGTCGTGTGGCGGGAAAGATGCAGGTCGCAATTTCCATCTGAAACAAAAAAACCAAAACAAATTTATATTTTCAATAGTATAGATTCTAGTTAAACCTAAAAAATCTAAAAAAAAGTGAGAAATTCAACAATTTTTCGCATCTTAAAAAAAAAATTATTTTTTTGGAAAAAAAATTTCACTTTAGATTGTTTAAAAAGTGGGTTAATTATAACTTTTTTTAAGGTTTTTTAGGTTCAACTAGAAGAGAATTTAATCCTGAATACAATCAATTTTGTCTCGTTTCGATAGGACGTTAAATTTTTTTCCTATCTTTCCCGCCAATTAGGAAAAATCGAAAAAATGAAAAACCGAGAAATCGCGCGTCGAAGTTTTCGTTTATAAAAAATCGTACTTACCGCAATAATGTGCTAATCAGCGATTCCTGGTCCATAGAGTTGCCCTTCAGTCTCGAAAGACTATTAGTCCCTTTGGATACGTACAATAGTTACAATGGGTACAATACATACAATAGATTTAGGGACTGAGCGCAGGCACTCCGAGCGATCCGGCCGCTCGACCTGCTCGACGCTTGCTCACTATTTCTTCTGTAACTCCGAAAATAATTTGAATTTGTTTCTGAAATTTTAGGGATATATTCTTGGATAGTTTGGGAAGACATTTATATGCAAAAAAAAAAATAATCGATTTTTTGAAGCCTCTAAAGCAGGCTTCCCCCTTAATAATATGAATTTAGTCTTACGAACTATAACGTATGAACATTTACTAATATTACATAAATTTCTTAATCACTAACTGAAATTATTATTGCTTCAGTCCATGACTGCTAGCTGTCAGGACTCAGGGATAACATGACTGGAATATAGAGAAAAGGAGACGAATCCCTACGAGCTGCAGAGCAAAGCGTGCAAGTACAAAAAATTTGTGGTTTTCGAAGTACTACATGTAACGCTGTTCTCAGTGTGAACCCATCTAGTATAAGAACTTTCTGTAGCACGTTTTTATCATTTTAAAGAATTTTTAATGTATCATGAATTGTATAAATCATTATTTCAACTCAATCGAGTACAGGGTCTCGGGTAGCGACTATTCTATATAAAATCCGCTGCAGTATATGTCGATCTTTAATAGACAATCTACATGTGATGGGGATACAGCAGGAATCAACACTATGTAGATTTTGCGAAACGGAGGATGAAACAGCCACCCAAATCGTGTTCGAATGTGAGGCTCTAGCCTCTTTGGCTACATTGATTAGGATGGAATAGTTCCACAGGACAATCTAGTAGCCAATCTTCTGGAGCTCATATGAAGATCCAGATTATTTGCTGACTAGATCTAGTAAAAAGGGGAAACACAAAAATCCTTTCAGGATGTGGTGCATTTGGACCAAGAGACCATTCCATTCTATTTCAGTCTTTAGACAATCTACAAATCCGGGCGAAGCCGGACCGGGCCGCCAGTGTTTCTATATTTATGTGATTTACAACAGTATGGCAGCACTGGCCTGCCATAGTATATTTACTTTGTTGGTGGACCAAACACTGGATACACGGAACGTCTTGTTTATTTATACATTCGTGCGGCCTGGCGTCGTTGTGCTGCGTCGTCGTGCTTTTCTGACGGCCGTCCACCGCTGTTGCCGAAGCTGAATCAGATATACGAGTGCACAGACACACACACATACTGTATAGAAAAGCCAACACAGCTGATTTAACGTGGGGACACTTAACAACAGACATAAGTGAGAGCACTAGATTCCGGAGGTACCAAATACGAATCCCGACTGGGACTTTTACCTTTTGTTGGGTCTTGTTGAGACACCATTAATACTCTGCATTGTCGACCACAACATTGGTTTGTTTTGAGTTTCTGTTAGCTACGCATAACAAAGAAACAAGTTTAATATAATTTTCAATCTCGTTGTGATCAGACGTATTTAGATTTCGTTTTGATTAAGTCAAATTTTATTGTGCTTTATTTATTTTTCATTTTATATCAATAAATCAAATTGATCATTATAGATCAAAACAATCTTTGTACTACTATCTCTCGTCAAGAAACGGTAATCCTTGTGCCGTCCATCTCGTTGAGGTTTCCTTCAATTAATTCCAGATAAATATCGAGATGGCTCTTTGTTCAAGACCATGAGTACCTGTCAAAATCCTAAGTGCACAAAGTTGCCTATCTTATCCTAATTTTCTATAATCCTATATGTAAAGGTCTGTTTGTAGGGTACAAATCTCATAAATATATCCAATGAGCCACTTAAAGATATCGATAACACAAATAATATCAGAAAGATAACATGTTTTAGAGATCAAAAAGATATAATAATTGCGATTTCGTTAATACGCCTTATAAAAAAATGAATGGGATTAATTTTTGAATTAAAAAAAATGATAATAATATAGAAATGTATCTACGGTGTTATTGTTTATCTAATAGTCTATATGTTATGTGAGGTCGGGAATAAAGTCTACTACATAAAAAACCGGGACCAATTTTATATTATATATATATATATATATTGCTTTAATTTAAGCACACTGCGGATTAGTACGAAAGTGCCGAACCGTCTGCTCTACATACCTGTGTTCAACTACAAACGACAACAAAAAAAATGTGAAGGATCCCCCGTTTATCGGCCTATCATATACGAGCTTTTGTTGTGTGCTGCTGGCCGCAGCTATCGGACCAACTGCATGCAGATCCATGCTGCGCTAAACGCAGATGCTACACCTAAATAATGTTAAATCCACAGGACTCTGTTTCGATATCTCCCGCATTAAATGTTTGCTCGTCGATCATTCTTGCTTATTTACCATTCAGCATAACTTGTCGCTCGATAAGCCATTCTTTGTAGCGATAGGAAAAAGTCTTATATATTTTTTTGAGAACAGATGTTACTGTTGTTTTAAAAATAACCTGCTAGAGATAACTGTTAAAATATTACAGTCTGTTGCCAGTAAAGAGTATCTTTTGTAGTCTTTTGTATCTTGGTAAAAGTAAAAAAACTGTTATTTGCTGGCAGGGTTTTAATAAACGACTCTTTAAAACAAGTAATACCATCAACAATACATACACTTCATAAATTTTAGGAAAACTATAAATACCAAACAGCGCGTTACGATTTAAACAGATAGTCTGAAACGCGTCAGTCCGTATATGAAATATCAGATTATAAACATTAGGGATTGCAATGCTGGATCCAGCACATTTTTGACCTTGCTGGATCCAGCATCTGGCGCTGGATCTAGCGGTGCGGATCCGCAATCAGCTAAAAGCAAGTAATTAACTGGGTCTGAGTAGGATTATGATAAGATATTCAATAAAGAAATGGCACTTTATAAAAGTGAGGAAGTAAGAGGTGAAAACCCGACTTTAATCTATGACTATTTGATGACTCTCAAACCAATCAGCATAGAGGTAGAGAGAGCCCTTTCCTAATTCGGGTATATTTGCAGTTCTTTAAGAAGTGGGTTGAGAGATAGCACCATCAATAACATTTCTTTTTTGAGGTCTTACTTTTAAAAAAGTAAAAAAAACTGTTATCTACATAATTGAGTGGCTTTATTCTTTAAAAGACACGCCGAGTCTTAAATTATATAATTTATATTAAAGGTTTGTTTCTAATACTAGTTAGCTAAACATTTTATAAGCGGGAAACGCAATTTTATTTCTAAAATTATTGTCACTAAGAAACTGAGACTACATACTTTGTAAAATAGATAAACGAATAACTATTTCAGATATCTAGAATATCAATTTAGGTGATTTAAGACTGTATTGTGATAATTCGAATACTCGTAACTATTACTTACTATTAGAGTACTTCACTAACGCGAAAAAAACGAGAATTTGATGTAAATGTATATAAATAGTTTTTAAAGTTTCTAGAGTTAAAAAATTGTTACATTTATTTGAAAAATCGATTATTGCTGGATCCGCGCTGGATCCAGCTGGATTTGCTTTAATCCAGCATAAATCCAGCTGGATTGAAAATGCCGCTAGTGCAATCCCTAATAAACATACGGTAATATAGGTCGTATACATACGGTCTAGACCAGTCATTCTCAAAGTGTGGTCCGCGGAGCCCTGGGCTTCATTAGACCTCCGCGAGGGCTCCAACGAAATAATATCAACCTAAAAACAAAACACCGACTTAAGCAGTTGGTCAAAAATAAAAAAAAACAACTTCAGAGCTTCCATTAAATGAAAACAATTTTATCAATTTCTAGTGTTATATAAAGAACGTATTTTTGTATGATTTTCATTAAAGAATAAGCCAAAAACCAGGTTTTGCTTATTTTACAGCTCCGTAAAATACTTAGTGTTTCCAAAGAGTTCAGTCGCCAAAAAAGTATGAAAACCGCTGGCCTAGACTGTTTACATCTGATCTGATTATGGCCAGTTATATAATAATAGGAGAGGTGTAGTTACAAAGTGTTATTAGCTTTCCATTCTATTGTTATAATTATGGATCCTTGTTTAACATTTTTTTTATCAAAGGAGATGATTATTAATTTTGGAGTTAATTTCCGCAAGTGCAATTATTTCTCTCAGGATGTGACACTAGGTCAAGTTCTGAAGTTTTCGAAACGTCACAACGAACTGTTCAGGAACCACTGGCTCATCTGATTACCATTTTAGTGGAAACTTAACCATTATAATCGATCTTTAGTAGTGTTAGCTCGAAAGTCGAAGTACACTGCGTTGATTTCTTAAAAAAATGAAATGGTGGAAATGCGGGTCTATACCCGTACTTCCACCATTTATAATTACATAAAATAGGCAATTTTTATTGTGTTAATATGTTCTTATCATAGTATTAGTCCACAGGAATTTATATTTCTGTTAATTATCATCGCCTTATAAGATCAAATAGCACTCAAAATTTTAAATATATAAGTTGGCGTGAAAATATGAGCCTCGATTTTTCCCTACTGTGATGTCATTCTTGTAGTATACAAAAAAGTTCAAATAAAGCTCGATATACGAGGCTTGTTTAGTGTTTCGTTATGAGTGTGTCGTGCGTCTGTATAGATATCTGTGTTTACTACAAATCTAACGTCACACTTCAAGCCATCATGACTGGCTGCGTTTTTTGACAATGAAAAAAATTACAATTTTCAAATTGAAAAAAACCCGGGTCGCAGTGCCAAAACCCTGCCGACAATATAGTGTATTTGCTTATACAGGCAGGGTGGCTTTATTATGCGAACTTAAGTTGGTTTTTGGGCAAAATAAAAAATTTGACTCCTTAATACACCCCTTAAAATAACATTTTTTTTCTTAGTTGCAATATTATTATCAATCGAACTTCTATACCAAATTATATACAACTTTCAGTAAATAATTCACTATCTGCAAAGTAGTGTTTTCATAATATTTGTAAGTCCGGTCCTGTCGGGCCGATTTTATTAAAATTTTAGGAACACTTTTTAATTACTACTGGAGGGTTAAATGTCAATTTTGAAACGATTCTGAGAATTTTTTCGGTATTTTGGGGCCCAAAAACTTTTTTCAACCCCTAAAAACTACCCTTAAAATGGCCCGATTACGCCCATTTTAAATAGGCTTCTTGCGGTGATGGATTTCAACACGTGGACCAAATTTCGTTAAAATCAATTAACTCTTTCGAAAGTTATTGCCCGCACACATATATATATATATATATATATATATATATATATATACGCATATATATATATATATATATACACGCATATATATATATATATATATATATATATATATAAATATATATATACATATATATATAAACATTTTTAAAAATGGTGCCAAAGTGTTTAGGAGGTTATGAAACGTCGAGAAATTTTGGTCCGACCCCTAGGTCCCGCCATCCGACCGACGCCAATAGTGTATGTTGCCATATGGCAAATACACTAATAATAAATCAACCCCGTATTTTATCCATATATGGCATATACATTATTAGCGTCGGTCGGATGGCAGGACCTAAGAGTGGGACCAAAATTTCTCGACGTTTCATATCATTCTAGGCAACTAAGCCTATTTAAAATGGGCCTAATCGGATCATTTAAGGGCGGTTTAGGGGTTGAAAAATGTTTTTGGGCAATTAAAAAGTGCCTCTATTTTAATAAAATCGGCCGAAGAGGACCGAACTAGATTGATAATAATATTGCAATTAAAAAGAAAAAATATTTTGTGGGGTTTATTAAGTTCACACAGTAAAACCAGACTGCTCAGTGATGAACTTATTTGTCTAGGCACGTGAGGCCCGGGCCTAGAGCGACATGATTTTAGGGGCGGCAAAATTTTAGAGACGACAAAATTTCAGAAGTAAACAGGGTCAGGACTGTTGAAATTTCAAAATTAATTTAATTAATTTATCATCCATTGTCCAAATTTACGGTTCTCTGACTTCTCACTTCCACATAGAGCAAAAAGGTCGTCTTATCGGACGGCGCCTAGGGCTGTATCGAACCTAAATCCGCCATTGAGCAAAAATACTATAATTGTCGGCAGGGTTTTGGCACTGCAACCCGAGTTTTTTTTTGTAGTGTAACCTATAATCGCTATCTATCAAGGATCTAAATGAGTTACGTTATTACCATATATATAAATAGACTATTATGATAACGAAAAAGGTACAGATGTATGGCGCAGCCTAAATATTTAGAGTACAAAGAAAATCTCAATCGCTTATGATGAGATATACTGATCTATTTTTATATAAATATTATACAAAAAGTGTGTATCCTTTTATATAAAACAGGAAAAAACTTACATTTTTCAGTGAAGTGGATTTTTCACTCGCTTAAGCCAATCTGATTTACCCATTCAGAACCTTTCAGTGAAAGCACACCTGTCGCGAAATATTGTTAACGCTTGGCTGATGACTTTGTATGTATGCAATGATGGAACTTTGCCATACTACCATTCGCCAAACATCTACAGGCTACAGCTCATCTCAGTCAAAATCGTCTAATATTTCCGACGGTTCGCCTTTATAGGGGAATATAATGGACATGGGCACATGGCAAGCCTAACGCAGATGGCAGCAGGTATATAATTACTTAAGGTAGTTGTCGTGGTTAAGGCACACCGTCAGAAAATTCTTTATTTTTGTATACTTATTAAGGACATGATAATACAATTACCCTGAAAATTTGAAGTCGATTGACCGTATATAATCCGAGATAAATTCAATTAAAAACTGGATAATTAACATTGATTGTATACGATTTTGTAGTTCTGAACCAGTTTCTTATTTATAAAAAAGAACTAACTGTCAGAAACCTTCCAAAAACTGACAGTCTTTCAATGCATTTGTTATGAGTTTAAAAAAAATAAGAAAACATTTTTGACCGTCTAATTATTTATAAATAACGGTTTAAAGTTCAACAATTTATAGAAAAGTATACATGCGTATGAATACTGTATGAGTTACGTTTCCACGGGTATAGTCTTGCGTACAAATTATGGATCACTTAGCTACAAGCTAGCATACTTTTGTGGCGCGTATAATCTACAACTTTTTGACAATATTGTACCACGACAACTACCTTAAATTATGATTAGTTTTCACCATGAAGGACAGTATTCACATAGGAAGAACGCTATACAATCATGTTAAAACCTATTGAGGTCCGAGAATTCACAGTAAAAGTTTTTTTTCCCTTCTGATAGCATTCAACTACTTCTTTTTCAGTTTCGGATCCTTTAGAACTCCAAAACTTCCATTATTTGAACATTGGAAAACACCACACATCGGCATTGTCACTGTTTTATTATTTGAGTAAACTAATTTTGCACACACTGCTCTGAGCAATTCACAGACTAAATACATTATAGAGCTGGCCCCCTAGCGTCATATAAAATGAACTACAATACTAAAAGAATAGGAATGAGCCTTCCATATTACTGTATATTCAAAGGATGACATGAGTAAGTGATTGATGAAATCGATCAACTTTGCGTATTAATAATATCTAAAGCAGCGCGACTATAAAAATGAAATTTGACATGTTGCATAAGCTTGATGACTCCATCTTATCCTGAAAATTTGTGACCTGATATGTTATTCAAACCGAAGTTACAAGGGTTCAAAAATACGCCGAATCGCTTCGAGAAAAGGCTGGGCTCGACTTGGTGGGTACACTGCCGTGCACCCAGATTCTCTCCTGAGTTACGATGTTTCGTTCCTATCACCGTTGATAGATTCATTTCCTCACGGAATAAGGAAAATGGTGGCGTCCAAACGGGCATAACTCTATTTTCTGCTATATTGTGTAAAAAGAATTTACTTCTACACAAATTTTAAGTACCTAATATATTTACAATATTTCAAGGGTAGAGTAGTGGTGAGAGTACTAGATTCGCATTCAGGAGGTACCGAGTTCGAATCCCGGCGGAGGCAGATGTGGCTGGGATTTTATCCTACTGCCTCTCGCCAACAAACGGTAATTCCTGTACCGGTCATCTTGTTGAGGTTATCCGTGGTTTCCCTCAATTAATTCCAGATAAATGTCGAGATGATTCCTTTTTCGATTACCTATCAAATTCCTAGTTAAAAAATTGCCTACCTTATCCTAATTTCCTATAATTCCTCTATTCGTCCATTGTTATTAATTAAGTTGAAGTTTTAAAAGCGTAGAAAACAACGGGAAGTGGTAGATGAAAAATAGTAATAGGGCGAATGGCGTCTGTTATGACACAAAGTCGAGAAACGGACGTTAAACGCATTATTATTATTGTTATATTATATTTCAATTTCCAGTAAACTTTTTCAGTGCAATGACTTGATGAGCCGAATATACAAACATTTATAAACATAGCACTGTGGTTGGAACAATAAAAATAAAAGAATAGTTACTTCTTACCACAACAGATTTATTTAATGGATGTACATTTCGAGAGCTAAGCTCCCATCTTCAGCAAAACACTTAACTTAGCTCTCGAAATGTACATCCACTGAATAAATCTGTTGTGGTAAGAAGTAACTATTCTTTTATTTTTATACAAGCATTTGATAAATCGGACGAAATTCACCGTTATATAATAATTTTCAATCCAAATAAACTTGAAACGATTCGGTTCGTTCGAGATAAAAATGTCTTATGTTTGCTATAGTTAAATATAAATTATATTTGTCCATAGATGAAACTTGAGCTATCTGTTTGCGAAAATTGTTGAAGATGAATCTATGCCGGTTTCCTGCGAGATTTAGGTTTTATCTTCCCATTGTTCGTCTGTTACAAACCCCCACTTCCCAGATTCTAATCTGAAAACTAATTCAAGTGTCAAACATATTTTAGGCTTTTGCGACAGGTGTTGTTGCAAAATTTCTTGACTTCTAGGACTTTCAGGCTTGTAGCCCGTGTTCCATTGGTATTTCTACGTAAGCAGAATCAATGGATTTATTATCAAAAAGTAATTATAAATTGAAAATACGTTATGATTACCTTGACAGTTCTTTTTTAAAACCCCCGTTGGCTTCAGGGATTTAATCCCATGTACCAGACACAATGTGATGAGGATTAGACAAGCAAGGATTAAAGGAGCCAACACCTTTTCTTTCTACATGCCAACGCAGCATTAGGATCCCAAAATAAACACAGGACTCAGACCTTGAAAAAAACACAAGAAATGACTATTGTTAGTAAGTGGAGGGCGCACATATAGTTATACTATGTCTGGCACAATAATCGTTCAATATTTCATATACCTCGAAGTTAACTAAACTTAGGATGAGACTTAAGCTAAGAGGGAGGAAGATGGCTCTAAAATAATAAAATAATTCTCTACTGTTGCGTCCATTTTAATGTTAATTGTGAATAATAAAGGCCGAAACGTTGCAGAAGTAATAATCGAAATTTTGATGTTTTTGCCTGTTCCAATTTCCTGATAATATTCACAAATAATAAAATAAATTTCAGAGAATTGATCAGTGTGACATTTCTAATCATTTTTTAAACAGTTTGACGAATTTAAGTTTAGTAAGGAAATTTTCGATTTTGAAAGAAAAAATCAAAGTCTATAATCACAATAATTTTGACATGCATTGTCTTGGTTTCCTAGTGAAGTAAACTTTTATTATTTTTAATTTTTACGTTCGAGCTACTATTTTTTAACACGTCTTTATTAGCTTCACGTGTTTGTTTGTTTGTGATTGAATTCACCTACTTCCAAACGTCAGATTAAACGGAAACGTTGCACACTTATCAAGGATCGATGACAATACAATAATTTAATAAGTTTGTCGCATTATCTTGATCAGGACCTTCGGGATAAAAAAAAACTTGAAAAATTACAGCAAGCAAGCTAACACGTTATACAGTGACGAACGCGAAGCTGCCAAGCTCATAGTCATATGCAATATTATTTTTAGTCTTATAATTAAAATAAGAGTTTAAAAAAAACTAAAACAACACGCTTTTATGAACTAAAAAATGCAAAATAATTCGACAATAAAATTAGCTTTACTGTAAAAAGCGTGGAGTACTTAATATCGGTAATAAATTTTTCATTTACTAGCTAATTGTAAACGTAGAGCTATTATGAAAATTTAAGTAGATAGCATCCCAAGCTTTTTACAGTAAAGCTAATTTTGTTGTCGAATAATTTTGCATTTTTTAATTCATAAAAGCGTGTCTTAGTTTTTTTAAACTCTAATTTTATTAAGATTTCATTTTATCGAAGATGAGCTTCCCTATACTTATCCATATTAGATAATAAGAGAAATTTACGGATATCCAGAATTAAATTCTAATCGACTTGTTAATTAATGTCGGTGCAACTGGCTATCAGAGACGTGTTGAACCAGAAGTTAATTGTGTAAATACACATCTTTAGTGTCTTCGAACATGTAATAGATATAGTATGGACACAATATACAGAATGTTCCAGAAGTGTCACATCTAAGATTTTGAAATTCATAGAAAATTGGTGACCCCAAAAAGAACGAAAAACAAACTGATTGCCAACGTCATTCTGTTAATTTTGATCTTAGAGATATGTGATATCGTAAAAATTCACTCTCATCATTTTTAGGGTTCTATACATCTGATAAAAAAACGGAACTCCGTATAGTAATATTGTCGTCTTTGTCTATATATCTGGCACTGCTTTTTTCTCCGAATCTACTGGATGAAAAAAGTTTAAATATACAATATATAAAGTTTGATGACCCAATCACGGACATATAGCGTAAATAAACGAATTATGATTTTGAAGATTAATTTTAGGGCCAAATTAGAAAATTAAAAAAAAGTCATGTGACATATCAAATGAAAGGCCTCATTATGAGGAATACCAATATTTTTTTTTTGTTATAATTTTAAAATGCTTAGTTTAAAAGATATTACGGGGGTATTCTCATGTGACCACTCCGAAAAATCGATTTTTTTTTCATATTTCAATAGTAAAACCTATCGAAAATATGCTGTGAAAAATAGAGACCGAAATTCCTAGTTTTAAATAAATTACAACTCATAGTCGCCGACGCGCCGTAAGCGACTTGTCGGCCTCTTGAAACTTAAACGCATTTTTCTGGAAACATTATTTTCTAAAACTGTCATGGTTCTAAAAAAAAGTATTCAACCGATTGCTTTGAAATTTATATATTATGTTCTTCTACTCATTAATGTTTATCGGCTGTACTAAAATTGCTTATTTTCGAAAATATTTTCTTATTGTTTTAACAAAAACACAAACTTTTTTTCTACAGTCCGCGATTTTTTTTTAATGAAATTGATTAATTTTGGTAGGGCCGATAGCGACATACCTACTGAACAATGAACCATTCGATTTTTTTATTTCAGACAACATGAACAGCCGCTATTACCATGAGCAGTGACCTGCTTTTTTTTTAGTGTCTAATTTAATTTAAAAAATATATATATATATAAAAACTGTAAAATAAGAGAATTTTTTTTTATACAGTTCAAGATACAAACAAAAACATATAAAAAATTAAAATTATTGAATGTTATTGTCGTCTAGAAAAAATTCCCTAAAAAGAGGAAAAATGTATGCATTCACCTGAGAATACCCCCTTAAAGAAAGTATACGAAAATCGAACATCCCACCCTTATCTCCGAAATTATTGAGCCGAAAATTATGAAAAAAATAGAGAATATTGGGCCTCACGGAAAACGGAATGGTACGAAACCCTTTTCTTGCAAGATCGACTCGCAATTGACCAGTTTTTTTTTTGGAAAAATGGTCAATTTTTTTAAAAGTTTTTCTTTTAGTTTTAGTTTGCTAGTTACACTGCGGAGACAAAAACGATAAAGAGCATTTCGGTTTGTAATTTCAGAAGCAACATTTCTTTATTATCGTCGGCATTACTTCTGGAACATCCTGTACAAATGGTTATATCTAAATGTAGATATGCAGTATGTTTGTAGGGTATAATGTAGGTTAGAGAGTGTTGTGCGAGAAGCGTGATTGATTTACGGTCGGGTGTTCTGCCCCCGTGTGTTCAGGTTGAAATACCGCCGGATACTGTGTTACTGGTACAGTGGAAAATGCAGTCAGTGTCGTACCGTATTTAGGTAACTCATTGTATGCTGGATTTCTAAAAGACACGCTCTGCTACAGAGTACTTAATCGAAAAAAATCAGATGGGTTTTACCGCAGCATACGACCATTTCCAATCTTAAATCTAAAAACTCAAATGACAATTTGTATGCAGATATATCGGTTAGTAGGTCTAAAAATTAAGATGATCCACTGCTTACAAAACTACTATTTGTAAATCTTCTAGGACAGGAATCCAAATTAACTTAGAGATCCAATATAAAAGCTGTATTCAATACAAATTTTGCAATTTATTCTGACGTTTCGACAAATTTGTTGTCATCTTCGGAGAAACTAAAAATTATATGTACATGTTTTTACAGGAATTTTGAATTATGATTGTACAATAATGTCTTAAAAATATAAAATATTTTTATGTACTTACAATTTTGCTGTTAATCTAAAAATACTTTGTCTATCGGTAAAAAAAGTAATATGTCCACATACTTATGAAGTATTTGTTAATTGTAATAATATTTATTATAATGTTCGAGTTAATTTTATTTTAATTAGCGTCGAGAAAATTTATATTGGTATTTTTTATACCTGCATAAAACATGACTAATCACTTAATGAGATTAAAATGGCGGAATACTATTGATACATATGATTATAATTTTTGGATTAATCTATGATATATATTCGAACATCCTTCTACATCTGAACATTTATTTACACTATTTTTCTCTTTAAGATTGTATACCATTTCTAAAAAATATCTTTTTTGGTGATTCCTGTCCTAGAAGATTTGCAAATATAAGAAAAACTGGATCGCAACGCTCTACATTTAGGTAGTTTGTAAAGAAAAACTACTATTATTAAAATGAATCGATTTCATACAATATGCGACAAAAGAATCGATAATAAAAATAAAAAATAAAAATATAAATCCACAAAACACCAAACCGTATCGAAAACTCTCGACGTACGTTTCGCCAACCAAGTTGGCATCATCAGGAGATGATTACGTTTCGCCAACCAAGTTGGCATCATCAGGAGATGATTAATCATCTCCTGATGATGCCAACTTGGTTGGCGAAACGTACGTCGAGAGTTTT
Organism: Venustoraphidia nigricollis; assembly: GCA_034508555.1. Lineage (NCBI taxonomy): Eukaryota > Metazoa > Arthropoda > Insecta > Raphidioptera > Raphidiidae > Venustoraphidia > Venustoraphidia nigricollis. Next base: position 7,910,429 of record JAVRKA010000004.1, on the reverse strand, counting down.
CGATACGGTTTGGTGTTTTGTGGATTTATATTTTTATTTCGTATTTTCACACCAAAGGTTCCATCACTCTTCTTGAATAAAAATAAAGTTTAAAAAAACTAAAACAACACGCTAAAAAATGCAAAATAATTTGACAACAAAATTAGCTTTACTTTAAAAAGCGTGGAGTGCTTGAAGTTGGGAATAAATTTTTCATTTACTAGCTAATTGTATACGTAGAGCTATTATGAAAGGTAAAGCTAATTTTGTTGTCAAATTATCTTGCATTTTTTAGTTCATAAAAGCGTGTCATTTTAGTTTTTTTAAACTCTAATTTTAATTATAAAGCTAAAAAACAATATTGGATTTGACTATGGAGTAGGCAACGCTACGTACGTCACTGCGTACAACTTGTTAGCTTGCTTACTGTAATTTTTTATCCCGATGATCCTGGTCAGGATAATGGGACAAATTTGTTAAATTATTGTATTGTCATCGGTCCTTGATAAGTGTGCAAAGTCTTGAAGTGGGTGAATTTCACATTCAAAGATTCCGTTGCATACAACAAAGATTTTATTTTTTTTATCTTGAAGGTCCTGGTCAGGATATTGGGACTAAATTGTTGTATTGTCCTCGGTTCCAGCTTAATGTGACGTTTTGAAGTGGGTAAATTTCACGATTCCTTCACATGCAACAATAATTTTATTTTTTTTATCCTGAAGGTCTTAGTCAGGATAATGGGACTAAATTATTGTATTGTCCTCGGTCCTTAAAAAGTGTGCAAAGTTTCAGTTTAATGTGACGTTTTACAGTGGGTGAATTTCACGTTCAAAGATTCCGTTACATACAGGTGAAGCTAATAAAAGCGTGTTAAAAATAGATCTCAAAATTATTTGTGTCGATCTCTGAACTTTTTAGTCTACTCTATGGTTTGTTCGATGCACCGTGTTTTGTTCCCGTATTCCACATGAAATACGTACATACAGGTAGCTCTGTATTATACAGAATTATATTTTACGCGCATCACAACGGCGCGGCTTCAGATTTGCTGTCATAACACCGCATTGCGTCCAACAAATATGTGCAGATTGGATATTCTATATACTACTTATGTATAATAGACTGATCTTTGGGTATGAAATTTACAGTCGGACAACCTTATGAGCCTATCTGCCAAAGATGTGCTACTTCTTTTGTAAGGTGATTGATTCCTCAGATTGTAAAATATATTCCCGGGAAATTTCAAACTAGTCGCAAAATTCATTTTTTTACTGATTTATTAGCTCTGCTTAAGCATTAAGCTTCACGATATTTGGCTTGCTGTTTCAAAATTTCAAAAAACTTACATTTTTGCCTTAAAAACTTAATCAAAAACGAGATGTTCGTCAGTAGATTTCGTCACGAGATTTCGAATTACGAGAAGGCAATTTTTTTCTGTACAAAAATTTGTGTAAGACTTTCTCGTTTTTATCTGATTTTAAATCGTTTATTTAGATCAAATAAACTTAAAAGCTTAATTAGTGAGAAGAATGGTACATATTTGTAATTTATTTTGAAGCATTAACATTAAAGATTGAATAAGATTCTTCATACAAATTAGAGATTTTTCATGCACGTATGATGAAAAAGGGGGCATATTGAACAGTTGCTTAACAGTCACCTTAAGTCGACTACCGAACTAAATCCGATTCTGGCACTAGTTTTGTACATGAGTCAATCTTACATTCTTACCTAAAAATCTACTCGTTTATTTTTTTATCTTAAATTTTCTTCATGCATCTAAAATACATTTTTTATTTTATTGAATGGAGCATTGTAAATATAGCATTATTATTAATGTAATCTGACAGCATTTGTTTAATACAATCGCCAGCTTTATTCCAATTTTCCAGAATTTCGAAACGACAATTTCATGCTACATTTTCTAATTTAATATACGTCAAGTTTCCAGATTTTATACTATGGAAAAAAGATGTTTTGTGTTGTATATCCACAACTGGTTGGTCTTTATTTTTAACTTTTATAGCGGTTTTATATAAATTAGTTTGAATAACCAACTAAAATAAAGTTCTATAAATTGGAAAATAACGATTATGGAAAACAGTTTTATCTAACTGAAATAATATAAAAATGCCTTTCATTATAAAAAATTTATGAACTTAAACTTTTATGGAAAGAACTGAACTAATAAAGTAAAAACTTTTTACAACTTTGCTTGTTGCTCACATTGTTATAAAAGTTCTGATTGTGAAACTAAATTGGGACATTTTATATATTTCAAAACTACTTTGAAAAAAATTTTTTCTCGAATATATTACATTACCTGCACCAACATTCAACCCGTTATGTGCCACTGATTAAACTTTAAATATGTCTAGAACAGCATTTCCTTAAAACTGTTTCGTCTACGGATCCCATAAAGATTAGAAAAAAAAATATCGTGAACCTCTATTACCCACTACAGGCAACAGCAAAAGAATTGAGACAGCAAATTTCCAAGGGCGTCATTTACACACAATTAGATCCAGACATACAGACAAGGGCATAAATCGTACAGCGACTGACCATTTTGTTGGGACGACGAAAAACTAAAGCCGGCCCTAAAGAAATTTGTAAACGATTAAAATAGAATGGGGTGGTCTCTTGGCTCAAATGCAGCACATCCTGAAAAGATTTTTGTGCTTCCCCGTTTTACTGGATCTAGTCAGAAAATAATCTGGATCTTCTTATGAGTCCAGAAGATCGGCTACTAGATTGTCCTGTGGAACTATTCCATCCTCATCAATGTAGCCAAAGATAGTTGTCCTTCTAACATTCGAACACGATATGGGTGTGTGTTTCATCTTCCTTTTCGCAAAATCTGCATAGTGTTAATTCCTGCTGTATCCCCATCACATATAGGTGTTTTCCCAAGAAAGCATGATCGGTTAAAAGCCCAATCATCTTTTTGACTGTCGACCTGTTGAGTCTAATTAAGTCCGCAGTTAGCTTTGAGGAAGGGCCTACAATCATTTTCTTCCCATGTTTGTTACCAGTAACCAGATCCCAATCTTAGAGATGCTACTCACAGGTCCAACTCCTGACAGTTTGCTGGACATTTATATAAGAAATTTCGCAAACGTTCAGGTCCAATGAATTTTTCAGAAGCTCCTAAGAAATTTATAAAATGTAAGGTCGGACATTAAATCATTAAATGCCATACACTTCATGATTATTCAAGTAAAAAGATAGACATCAAGTTGAATGTCGGCGTTTAACTAACGGGCTAGGCTTTGAGTTAACAGGCTAATTTAACTATCGCATAGCGACATATGCACCACTCAGGCGCATAGCTATGACAGCCAAGCATAATATGCATTCAGGAATTTCTCGGGACGCAGTGTCAGCATCTGGTTTTATGTATTAATTAATTTTCGCAACAATAAAAAAATGGTACGTGTACTTATGCACGCGCGGCAGAAGTTAAACTTCTTTGGCGTGATCAAGATAATTGCTATTCACATTTTCATTAAATATGTACCTTGATAAAATAAAATAGGAAAATAAAAGTATTGAGGTTATTTAACTGTCAAAAGTTGTTATTCATTCAGGAAAACGACTAAATCGCAAAAAAGTATAAACTAATAGCTTTTAAGAAGTTCCGTCCGATGTCGCTAGTATAACCTACTTTGTTGTTTTATGAAATTACTATTTTGACGTTATCAGAAACAACTTCCGCGACATATTCGTTGCATGCTGCGTACGCAACTTCCGTAACAGAGAAAAATTTACCCTCAGTGCGCAGCAAGAAGTATAACTATAAAATATTCTCCGTATTTAATCAATTGAAACAGGCGCCAGTAATTAATTATTTCACGTTAATTAGCAACAATTTAATGAAATAGTACAACGGTTTGTAAACGTGAATGTATTGACAATCCTTTGTTATAACGAACTAGGTCCCAAATGAAATTAACGCCTTAGTTTAGCAACGGCATACTAATTAAGCCGACATATTATCAGTTAAACACGCAACTTGTGAACTACGGTATCTAATAGGTGTTAAAACCTAAATGTCTACGGCCGGCGGACCAAATCCGACCCTCGGTTACTTTTAATCCGGTCACCGTAAATTGAAAACATTGACGTCGACTTTTGAAAATCGTTGTTGATGGTTTTACAAATTATCAAACATTAATGACCTTTTCTTTATACCCGGTCGAAAGTACGTACTTTCGGCTTCGATTTTAAGGCAAAAAACCTTACATTTATGCTCTACTGGAATTACTTGCACGCCATCTATAACAGCGGGCTGAAAGAAAGTAACAACGGGACGAAAGATTTTTCTCGTGCACACTGAAACGTGAAACTGCCGCGAGCCAGTTGTAGCTAACAGCTGTTTTTGCGCATAACCTCGAAACTGCTTACTTGAAAGTTTATTAGTCTTTTTATATAATGATGAAAGTACGTACTTTCGACCGGGTATAAAGAAAAATAGTATACGTCACACGGGCAGAAAGTTGAAAGCCCCGAACTTTGTTACAACTGGAACTTTGTTCCAACAAGTAAGTGATTTAATTTTTTTCCTACAATATTCTACTTTTATCGTAAAAGGTGGTAAAAAATATCTATAAAATGTCTATAAAATTCGTTCCTCATTTATTGGAGGTTAGGAGTCGTTCATTAATTACGTGAGGTGTTTTTTTTCAAATATAATCGAACCCCCACCCCCTCACATGAGATTTACCCTATTGTTGATGCCCCGGATTGATTTTGTAATCCAAATGTTATCTGTCTTAATAATGTATATTCTCTGAATTAAAAAGTTGACGTGAGATTTTCAATGACACTCTCTCCCTTCTAAATGAGATTTGGCGAGATTTTACCGAATCCCTCCCCCTCATTCTGAGCCCTCGTAATTAATAAATGCCCCCCTGACGGGGGTTATAAGATGCCTCTATTATCAAAAGAATAGGGATGTTGACTATTTTTGGGAAAGGGTTTTAAATCGTGCATAAGTACCTAATATAGCCACAAATAGTTATTATTTTTATTTAAATACTACTCAAGCCTTAAAAATTATGTATTTTAAATTCCGTTTCTTTCAGTCCAAAACGCCAATACTTGTCACGTGACTACCGTGACGTCACACGGTCACAAAGTAGGAGGCTGTGTTCATAAACGCTGGTAAACTGATGAGGTGATGAAAGGTTGTTTCGTAGTTGTTGCTATAGTTACATGTAATTTGACGTTTTCTATAAATAGATAATAATAAATTAGGTACACACTAAATATTAACCAAACAATGAAGCCTTTTTACAGCGTCTGATGCTGTTCATAACTCTCTGACGTCATGCTCTCTGATTGGTATTCGTTGTCACGTGACTCGAGAGTGATTTAATTAGGTTTTATTTATTAAATATTAATCAAATTCCTTAAAAATAAGGAAAAATATAGTGTTTTTTTAGTATTTCTACCATAGAAACTACTAATCAACGTTAAAATTATGTTTTTATTTGAACACAGCCAACATCCCTATATTACTAATTTCTTAGAATAAAATGTTTTTCTATTCATATTATAGTGAAAAAAGTTTGTTAAATAATGACATATTTCCGAAATAACGTACTACTATGAATAAGTGATATTTATGAATCGACATTTTGTTAGTTCTGATAATAGCTATTGTTAAAAATAAAAATGTATTGTTTATGAAAAAAACACATTTCAAGTTACAGCACATCAATCTAGACCCGACAATATTTCATTGTACATTTAACATTCCATAGAGATTCGTATGCGTATTTTTATTACACTGAGTGTTCAGAAAAAATTGCACTAAAATTTTTTTTAATTTTCTTTTCACAAAATTAGTTTTACCTTGATAACAATTTTATAATACTATACTTCAAAAATATATGTGTATTCATTTTTTAATTTGTCTCCAAATTCATTTATTTACGCTATTCGTCCGTGATTGGGTCATCTAACTCTGTATATGTACCAAATTTCAACTTCTTTCGTCCAGTAGACTCGGTGAAAATAAGTTGTGACAGACAGAGACGAGAGTGATCGTATGAAAGGGTTCGTTTTCTGTACGAAACCCTAAAAATTACCACGTTTTATGCTTTTTTGAGAGGTTTACTCAGAAGAGTGAAAACTTTATCATTTTTTTAGTGTATTTGCCATATGGCAACATACACTATTGGCGTCGGTCGGATGGCGGGACCTAGGGGTCGGACCAAAATTTCTCGACGTATCATAACCTCCTAAACACTTTGGCACCATTTTTAAAAATGTTTATATATATATGTATATATATATATATATATATATATATATATATATATATATATATATATACGTATACGTATATATATATATATATATATACGTATATATATATGTTTGCGGGCAATAACTTTCGAAAGAGTTAATTGATTTCAACTAAATTTGGCCTACGTGTTGAAATCCATCGCCGCAAGAAGCCTATTTAAAATGGGCCTAATCGGGCCATTTTAAGGATAGTTTTTAGGGGTTAAAAATGTTTTTGGGCTCTAAAATACCGAAAAAATTTTAAGGGGTGTATTAAGGAGTCAATTTTCTTATTTTGCCCAAAAACCAAGTTAAGTTCGCATAATAAAGCCACACTGCCTGTATTAGCAAATACACTATATTGTCGGCAGGGTTTTGGCACTGCGACCCGGGTTTTTTTTAATTGAGGTTATAATGTAAAATCCAAATAGGATTTGAAAGTGACTTTTCTTTATAAAATTATCAGTTATATCAAAGTCATAAATTTCATTATAAATCACATTAAGATTAGAGACTATATTATATTTTAGGTATTATGTATATTTTCTTTATATCCGGTCGAATGTACGCTCTTTCGGCTTCGATTTGAAGGCAGAAAGACAAACATTTATGCAGTGCTGGAATTACTCGCACGCCATCGGTAACTGCGGGCCGAAACAGTTTTTTCGTACACACTGATACGAAAGTACGTACTTTTGACAATAAATTTTAAGTAAGTACTTAGGTGGCCAAATAACCACGGAGTGATCTGGCGTGGCCACGTAGTAACCACGATCTGGCCACAAAAGTTATTCAAAAATCGACTGAAATTTATATTCAAAAAATTTTTAACGTTAATATTGTGATGACCCACGGTCATTTAGCAGTAACAATTCCTTTATAGATTAATTTAATAATAAAATAATAATTAAAAACAAAACGAACCGAGAACACTTTCACAATTTCCGGATCTCGCATAAACATAAATTAGATTATTCGTTCCCACGCATTAAGAGCGCGAATATTCAAATCAATCGCTTACGTAATAATCGTACATGCAAATTAGATTTACGACCATAGACAAAAAACACCATCAAACTAATGTTTTTTTGGGCAGAAAAAAGGTAATTTATTATATCTTTTCCGGGATTATAAGCAATTATTTAGAAAAAAAAAAAACACTCAGACTAAAAACCAAAAACATGAAAAATAACTTTCCATAAATTAAAATTCTCCTCCCAAAATGAAAACATTGTTTTTCAACTGATATCTTAAATAATAACTTGTTTCCTATAATGTTTCTCAACTCAATTATGTACGGAAGGAGGGGGGGTATCTTTCGTTTGGCCACCTAGTGGAAAGGGGAGTATCTTTCGTTTGACCACCTAGTGGAAAATCTTTAAAAATGGCCTGATAGACACCACACGACCAGCACGTTGAAATTCCTGCACTGCGCGAGACATGATGACCAAGGCTTCGCCTCAGACATTATATGTCGCGGAGTGCAGGAATTTCAACTTTCTGCCCTCGCGGTGTTATACTATTTATGTGATATGCTTTGCATGTTTTTTATCTATTGCTGTATATTCTTCTTTTTTCCTGTCTTTTAAAAACAGATAGTAGCTGAACCTCGCCTTTTGGTAGTTTAATCTGTACTAATAAAGATTATTTAACATCATAATCATTATTATTATTATCATTTATTATCTGAGATTGGTTCTGTATATAGCGATTGGATTTCACACCCTGTATAACAATACAGTATATTTTTAATAGCACTAGACACCAGGTAAAATGAAAAACGACAAAATGTTCCCCTCAGTGGAAATTTAGCAATTAGGGAACAGCTGCAATGCATTTAATATTGAAATATCTTCTGTGGTATTATTTATTAAGCGTTTCATATATATTGACGTGCCGTCTGTTTTTTCCGTAATATATTGCGTCAATTTAATACGAGACTGTTTTCATATAAAACTGCCTACAACACACCCTAAAAATATATACGCCGTGTCTACGAAATTAAACCGCGTGTTCCAGGAATTGCATGACATAGCGTTTTCCTAAATATGAAACAGAGGAAAGAAATACTTATAATTAAAAAAAAACGGCCAAGTACGAGTTGGGACTCGCATACGAATGGTTCCATACTACCTTACAATATTTTTTAATTTTATTTTTATTATTTGTTGCCATAGACACGCGGCCATAATAATCCACACTAAAGCGCAGAAATGCCTGAACCAGTAGCTTTTAAGAAATTCCTGCCGATGTCGCTAGTATGCACTATTTTGACGTTTATAGAAAAAAATATTTTTTACGATGCAACTACAAATTTACGGTTTTCGGATTTTTCTCTTCACTTGTGACATAAGACACTGCTTCTTGCAAATTTCATGTATCTAGGTCAACAGGAAGTACCCTATAGGTTTTGATTCCCTTGCGAGTATCAAAATATTAGCAACGGTCGTATCTTTTGATTGCGTTGACTTAAAAGTCTGATTTTTTCACAGCTCCAAGGGACTGCAAACCTGAGTATTTGATAATAATTTCAACTTGATACCTCCACACGTTTCGGATAAAAAACGTCTTGACAGACAGACAGACGGACAACGAAGCGATCCTATAAGGGTTCCTTTTTCCTTTTGAGGTTCGGAACCTTAAAAATATTAAACTTAATTCGAATTTGGAACTAAAAATCGTACAATATTCCAGATAGCCTAAGACTTAAAATTTGAAGCTACGACACTAATGGCCGTTTTTTTGGTAGTATGCCTTTCCGTTAACAATATTTATATGTCAAACATCTTACCGAAATGTCTTTTCAATCCGTTCAGCCGTTTGACCTGTATCGTGCTCACAAACACACTTTTCTCAAGATCTTAAAACGAAAAATATTATAAAATTTTGAGAAGTGAATTTTGACCTAAATTAGTACCATTCCTCACTTGTGGTATTGGAATATTAAAATTTAGCGCCGCGTCTAATTAAAAAAACCCGGGTCGCAGTGCCAAAACCCTGCCGACAATATAGTGTATTTGCTAATACAGGCCGTGTGGCTGTATTATACGAACTTAGGTTGGATTTTGGGCAAAACAAAAAATTTAACTCCTTAATACCCCCCTTAAAATTACATTTTTTTTTTTGCAAAATTATTGTCGATTGAAGGTCTACACCACATTAAATACATCCTTCAGTAAATAAGTCACTATCTGCAAACTAGTATTTTCAAAAAATTTGTAAATCCGGTTCTGTCAGGCCGATTTTATTAAAATTTTAGAGACACTTTTTAATTACTACCGGAGGGTTAAATTTCAATTTTGAAACGATTCGAAGAATTTTTTCGGTATTTTGGGGCCCAAAAACATTTTTCAACCCCTAAAAACTACCCTTAAAATGGTCCGATTGGGTCCATTTTAAATAGGGTTCTTGCGGTGGTGGATTCCAACACATGGGCAAAATTTCGTTAAAATCAATTAACTCTTTCGAGAATTATAGCGCACACACATATATATATATATATATATATATATATATATATATATATATATATATATATATAAATATATATATATATACATATATATATAAACATTTTTAAAAATGGTGCCAAAATGTTTAGGAGGTTATGAAACGTCGAGAAATTTTGGTCCGACCCCTAGGTCCCGCCATCCGACCGACGCCAATAGTGTATGTTGCCATATGGCAAATACACTAAAAATATCCGACAGAAAATACATTTTATAAAACGTATGGATCCACTGCATTAACTTTGTTGCTGAGCTGGATCGACAGCGGATTTTTTTATTTTATGAAACAAATGAGTAACGTCATTTTGTGGACCATTTGCATACTGAATTATAAATTATGATTGAAATCGTTTTAATCATTTTCTATAAAGTCGCTGTTTCGAAAATTCCTTTATCAGTAAACTACTCCTTCTTGATTCTTCGGAAACAAACGAATGGAGATTTATTGTTTATTTATTGGCATGGCGATTTATGCAACCCTTTCGAATGCCGCAAACCTGATTAGAGAGAACTCGATTTTCGAAAACCGGATCGAAACCAATACCACTTTTGAAAATGACCAAAAAGACAGTGTGGTTAGCATGCTGGCATTTTGACCGGACTGTCGGAAGTTCGAATCCTGCCTCTGTTCATGGATGTTTTGTGATGTCATTTAGTTTTAAGTGATTGTGTTATTTGATGTAATAAGGACGCTAAAATTTTCGAACGTCTACTATCTACAATAGATAAAAAAACCCGGGTCGCAGTGCCAAAACCCTGTCGACAATATAGTGTATTTGCTAATATAGGCCTTGTGGCTTTATTATATGAATTTAAGGTGATTGTTGGGCAAAATAAAAAAATTAACTCCTTAATACACCCCTTAAAATGACATTTTTTTTCTTAACTACATTATTATTGTTGATCGAACGTCTATACACCAAAATTAAAAACACCTTTCAGTAAATAACTCACTATCTGCAAACTAGTGTTTTCAGAAAATTTGTAAATCCGGTCCTGTCGGGCCGATTTTATTAAAATTTTAGGAGCACTTTTTAATTGCTATTAAAGGGTTAAATTTCAATTTTGAAATGATTCTGAGAATTTTTTAGGTATTTTTGGGCCCAAAAACTTTTTTCAACCCCCAAAAACCACCCTTAAAATGATCCGATTGGGCCCATTTTAAATAGGCTTTGTGCGGTGATAGATTCCAACATGTGTACCAAATTTCGTTAAAATCAATTAACTATATATACGTATATAAACATTTTTAAAAATGGTGCCAAAGTGTTTAGGAGGTTATGAAACGTCGAAAAATTTTGGTCCGACCCCTAGGTCCCGCCATCCGACCAACGCCAATAGTGTATGTTGCCATATGGCAAATACACTAATAAGTGTAATATACGGACAGATACAAGTACCTACGGAAAAAATAACTGACAACCACTAATTCAAAATGAAATTGGTACAACTCGTTTAGTTTTGTTTTACTTTACCTCACTAGTACGTAACGAGGCACTTTACGTGCCTGTATACATGCATTTAAAGTACCTATTTTATAGAAGGCAGTGTTAAATTTTTTTTGCGACAAGTTGTATTTGTCACCCTTGGTTAACCAGTGTGACGAACTACACGTCATGTCGTCGCAAACGCCAACTTTCTGCCCTAGTAACACAATATTCTATATTCTGCGCGTACCATCGGCGTATCAAGATTATAGTTTGGGAAATAAATTATGCGTAATCATGAAGAAGGTATTAACGACAATTACTATACACAAAAATAAAAAAAATCAGAATTTTATTGTTTTTTTTTTGTTTTTTATAAACTTAGCCTAATTTTGAACAATTAAAATTTGACAAAAAACATTTATTATTATCACTGAACGTACCGACATTTAATATATCAAGTTGGGGAAAAAGTGATTTCGGGTTTTCCCTATTAAATGGCTTTAAATTCGCATATCACGAGTAATACTTATTCGGTGAAGCCATACTATAGAACGTTTGAAATAGATATAAAGCCTATTTGTACCACAACCGGTCAAATGACCGGTTTTTAGATAAGGACTTTATTTTTCTTGATTGAATGGATATTGATATTATCCGATTTAAAAAATAAAAATATAAAAACTAATTGGATATTTTTAATAGAAATGTTGCAAATGTGAAAAAGCGATAAAATTTTATGTGAATTTTCTAATCAAAAGTCATTTGACCGGGTCTAGATACGTTCAGTGTTAAAAAATCATTCTTGAAACAACGGTCTCAAATGAATAAAATTTAGGGCCTTATTAAATTATAAAGTATAAAAATATTTGTTCCTACAAAACTGCAGGAATTTGTTAGGCACCTTTGAATAAAAAAAATGTATGGGCGCGAGTACATCTATAATTTTTGTATCATAAAAACTGTCGTTTTTATTACTTCATTTTAAATTCGTAATTTTATTTTTTGTTTTCCCAGCCGGAATTTTTTGCCGACGCGCGCCCATAAAATTTTGTTACTTATAATTAATTTCGTGTAACAATTTATAATTTCTTGCTACGTTATTGATAAAAATATTATCGCATAGCATTTGTACAATTTTAGTACTTATAAGAAGAAAAATTCTTTGATGTCAGGTAAAATTTAGTTTTCAGGACAAATTGACATTTAACAATTTTGAACTTATGTCCTTTATACCTGAAACCAGAGAATTATTTACTAGCATCAAATTGTTGGTAATTTATTTTATATCTTAAAAAAATGGATTATGGAAAAATTTCTTACGACTACATCAGGTACTATGTTATAGTACAGACTATCTTTGTTCATCTGTTGTTTAATTTTTTAAAAATATAATGAAAATTGCAAAAAATATTGAAACATATTGAAATATTTAACAGTTCAATCTTGGAACTGGGGGCTTGTAATAGAGGAACTCTAAAGCCCGATTTCTATAAAATGTCAATTAACTGGAAGGTTTTCCAATAAATCAGTCAATAATTTTATATACATTTTAAAATTAAATACAACACCACGTTTTAATTCTGCACAAGCTTTGATTAATAAACGTCTGTAGTTTTATTAAATCATTGAAATAAACTTCGCCTAACTTAAGCAAAATGGCGTAGATTTTTTTCAGCACAAACGGCGTGATAATAAATTTTTGAAGTTGGTAAAAGTTAAAACAAACATTCCTTTCAAGCAGTTGACGCCATTGGCGTCAAATCTCGCGTCCCATAATTTTAATACAATAGTTTCGTTCGCACAACGATCAGAAACCGTCAGCAAACAGATGACGCATGCGCATTAGTTTAAAAGCGTTTGCACACAACAGTCTACGTCACTGCTTGTTTTTTTATTAGAAAATAATGTTCTTAAGTGTAAATAATGTAAAACGTTGTGTTATTTTGCATTTTGAAATATAATAACATTAATTTATATCAAGTAACCGTTGAATCTATTACATAGTCAGTTGTTTTTATAATAACTGGATAAAGTATAGTCTTTTTAAATATTTAAAATTGACTAGCTCTGATGACTAGAAATTAATTTTGGAAATAAAGCCTGTGGACTCTGCCGTTGAGTCACTATCACAAGGTTATCTATATCTACATCAAGGTCATTAGATACACAGGTTACCTCGTTAATGAATGAGGTCAGCTGGAAGACCGTTCAACATTTTTATCAACCACGTAATAGTAATTGACAGTCCACTGGATGACGTCTTCCCCCCACTACCATCCAACTAAATGAGGTCACCTCTGTATCTGATAACCTTGTATCTACATCACATATACTGTATCACTTACTAATAATTTTATTTTATTAAATTTCTAATTTTTTCCGCATAATATTAAATTTATTCAGCAATATTAGAATAGGGTGTTTTCTGCAGCAAAATTTTCACGGGACATAATTTTCATTCAATGTCTAAAATACGGTTTTCGTTGATTCCCAAAAATATGAAAACACCATATTCGATAATTTAAAGACTATACTGTTTGAAATATACAGGCTGATTTTTAAATTGATACTTCTTTTTAAAGGGTAGTTTTTAGGGGTTGAAAAATGTTTTTGGGGCCCAAAATACCGAAAAAATTCTCCGAATCGTTTCAAAATTGAAATTTAAACCTCCGGTAGTAATTAAAAAGTGTCCTTAAAATTTTAATAAAATCGGCCCGACAGGACCGGACTTACAAATGTTATGAAAACACTAGTTTGCAGATAGTGAATTATTTACTGAAAGTTGTATATAATTTGGTATAGAGATTCTATTGATAATATTAATGCAATTAAAAAAAAATGTTATTTTAAGGGGTGTATTAAGGAGTAAAATGTTTTATTTTGGCCAAAAACCAACTTAAGTTCGCATAATAAAGCCACACTGCCTGTATTAGCAAATACACTATATTGTCGGCAGGGTTTTGGCACTGCGACCCGGGTTTTTAATTTTGAGGTCGGTCTTGGCGTTATGTTATGTCCCTATGGAAATATCTTATGTCATTATCAAGTATTTTGCTCCCTATTTTAAACAAAACGGGGATAACATCGAACAATTTCTGTAAATACTTGATAATGACATTACATATTTCCACAGTGACATAACATAACGCAAAGACCGACCTCAAAATTTTATTAAACTTTGAATTACTGTTTCTCCCTTATTTTTGAGTTGATAAAAAAAGTTACTTGAAATATTTGTTTATCTATTTGATTTCTGCACGTGTTAAAAAAAAAGAATCAACTTAAAAATCATTCTTTATGAATAATTGACTGATTTATTTAGTTTTAATCTTTGGCAATAGTAGATACAATAATTTTCAATTTATTTTCACACTGAGACCTCGAGGTGTTTCATTGTTACCAACTGCTTGATGCTTTCTTTTAAAAAATGAATAAATTTTAAATATAAAAAAAACATTGCTGGTAGGACTAAATCCTACCAATAAAAACAATTTGGTATTAACGCCTGTGTTAATTTAATTTGAAATCAACGACCAAAATAAAATCAAAATAATTCGGTCATTAATTTAATTGCAAAGCGCATTGTTACAAAATCTGATTAAACAATGACCTTAAATTTAACCATCAAAAAGCTTCTAGAATTTTTAAATCGATCTTGCTCGAAAAATGATTGATCGATTGAAACGCTATATTTTTTAAACTCTGCAAAAATGTATTTAACATAGTTATTTGCATAATTTTCTATTTGAAACTATATTATTCTACGCATATTTGGTTTGAAAAACGATCTTTACTATGTAACAATTTGTTTTTGTGAGTACATTATAATGTTCTACATAACAGGGAGTTTTACAACGACATTAGACAGCAATTTAAGGTCATTGTCAAATCAAATTTTTTGAAAAAGCTTTCTGCAACCCATTATAAAGGCGCTATATTTAAATATAAAATATCATAGTAATTTATAATCTTTAAAAAATAACCACAACTGAAAACAGACATCTTTTGGATGTTCTTTGAATTAGTTGTTGGACTGTTACGCAAAAATTAATCTTTTAAATAAAACCTAATTAAATTTTAAAAAAATGAAAGTGTGTATTTCGAAAATTCACACACATAAAGAATCTCACTCGAATATTCTTACTGGCGTTTTCGACTCTCGAAAAACTTGGCTAAATATTTCTTAATTTTTCTTTGGCGATTAGTATTCGTAATATCAGCTAAACTGCTTGCACCATCTTCATCAGTATTTGGTACTTTTTCATTATCACTTTCAGTATCCGCTGAAACATCTTCTAAAATGTCTTTAAACAATCTCAAAGGCAACGTCGCGGTGGTCCCAGAAGTACTTTCAGATACTTTCTTTTTCTTGGTAACATTACCACTTTCTTCATTTCGTCTTTTTGTTGATACTGTGCGAGGGTCAAAACTGCATCTTGGATCCGCATTTTCGGGATCATTTACGGTTATATTTGCGAATTGTTTACATATTTCACGTTGATGAACGATATTTTCGCAATTTTCACTTCCAAAAACGTACACATTTTCTCCAGTCATAGCTCTGTTGGTTGTATCTACAGGCGTGTTCTCATTCGATGGTAAAACTATAGCAGTATTCTCACTATTCGAAAGACGTTGAACTATTGCATTGTCTGTATCCATTGTACCAAGTTCATTATCCTCCGGAGCACCACTGCTGGAGGAACTTACCGAAGTAGTCTCATGTTCATTATTCGATGGAGAAGTTGGAGCAGGAAATGAATCGTCACTACTCGAAATATTTTGCAATTGAACTACATTTGTAGCGAGTGTTTGGGATTCGTCATTTTCACTTGCACTATCGGTCTCAGAACAATTTTCCATCCAAACATCATCTGAAGTTTCGTATAAGTAAGCAGGATAACCATCAGGAAGTGGTTCATTTCTAGGTTCATTGTTAGGTTGAAGATTAATTTCAGACAAGGGAACAGGATTATCGATAGAATGAGGATTAATTTCTGAATCACTGTCACTAGAATTATCAAAATCAATTAATTGATCAAGAACATTGTTAGGCTGAACCGCAAGAACATCTGTAGAAACAGAATTTAAGTCAGACGCAGGACCATTTTCAGATTGGCTACTAGTGCTAGGCAAGCACATAGGATCATATGAAGAAAGAGAACTAGTACCAGGTAAGTTATCCGCTCTAGGCCAAGTGCGTCTCCTGAAAGCAGTTAGAAAGCGCCGGCATCCGTCTGCTACATATGCACGAGCTAAATTTTGTGAATTGTTCAAATTTGAACTATCAGTTCTTTCACAATCATCGGTCGATGTGTCTTCGCAATTAGGTCTCGCATTACTTAATATTAAATTATTTTCAGAATCCCTTACCAATTCGTTATTTGTTTTTATTTTTAATTCATGCGTTTTCCATTGTTGATAATCTCGAGAACTTCTTTTTCTTCCCGACTTCAGTTGATTTCGTGAGTCATTTCTTGGTCGTTCCGCATGTCGCGCCTGAATTCGTGCTAAAATAGAGTCAACTCTAGACTGGGAAGTCCCTGGTTGGTCTGTAGGGTTCATGAAGTTTGGAATTTGTAGATGGCTTCGAGTTTGAGTAAAAAACCTTGCCGCATTTCTAAATCTATCATACGGACGTGGGCTGTTTCCAAACTGAAAAACTCTCGGTGGGTTGGTTGCATTCGCAGAGCTTGGACCAGGCAGGTCTTGGAACGGATAGCTTGGAGTTTCAAAAGAACGTCTATTTCTAAATTCTTCGAACGGATTTCCAGACTGAAAAATTCCCGGTTGGTTTGTAGCGTCCATGGAGCTTGGACCAGGCAGATATTGGAACGGATTGCTTGGGGTTTCAGAGGAACCCCTTGATGTATTTCTAAATAGTTCAAGTTGATTTGAACTATTTCCAAACTGAAAAACTCCCGGTTCGTGTGTAGCGTCCATGGAGCTTGGACCAGACTGCGTCTGAAGCAGTCGTCTTAACGCAACTCTAAGTGGTAAAACTCTCGATTGGCGTGTAGTGTCCATGGAGCTTGGACCAGGCAATTCTTGGAACTGATGGCTTGGACCAGGCAGTTCTTGGAGCTGATGGCTTGGACCTTGAGAAGAACGTCTTGCCACATTTTCATATCCCTCCTCCATCATTCCGTCAAAATGTAAAGCGTCTGATTGAGTTACTTGTCTTTGGGTCAGTGGCGAGTTACTGACATTAGATCCAATATTAAAATCGTATCCCTGCCTGCGAGAAGATCTTCTATTTCGATTAAAAGATTTTCTTTTTGGTGCATAAGTGGTGGTTGAATCGCCAGAACTAGCGTCACCATCAGAGTCTGTTTCAGATTTAGGTTTTCTATTAATACGACATATATGACATAGTCTACCTATACACCTGTGATTCTTTTTTTTGTTCGGCATCTTGAAAGATTCACGATTGGCAAGTTTTCAACAAAAAAGATTCACTTCTTAGAAAAACTACGTTTTCTTGAGCTTTTACACTTATATTTTATTACACTTTTTATTATATTCACTTCACAAAAATTGTTTAAGAACAGTTAATATATTTAATTCGTCAAATATTTTAGCTGTTATCAATGGTCCATTGATATTATTCGTTAAATGAATAACTATAATCAACTTCGTTCCATAAAAAAATATAAATTTACCGATCACAAAAACAATAAAAATTATTGATAATTTTGATGGATATATTTTTCAAATGAAACACATCTCACTTCGTCTCGTAAATGAAAAACATAATTAAATTTAGTAAATGAATGAACCCGAGGAGTTAACTGTCCGAAGTTTGAATACAAACTGATAACTGTAGCTGTTCTTTGATTTTCACATAAGATCTCAGGTAAGATTAAACATAACCTAAACTTTAGGGAAAACCATTAACCTGCTTTTTCTGTACCTGAATTCAAAAATATTTATTTTAATCCCACGGTAGGGCATGAGCGTCAGGTACTAGAGGGCATTGGGGCACATCTACTTAAAATTATCAGTTAACTTTGCTGTACATTATTGAAATAGGAAGAAATTTAATTTGTGAGTTAAAAAATTCAGTATTTATATTTTTTTTCGCTATCGAATTTATTCCTTTAAGGTTACCAAGTATTTAATGTTCCACCTTTTTCAGTCACATAACAGTTATGTGTGTGTGTGCACGTAGAATGCACTTACTCACGTTTCAGAAATCTCTTTCTATGAAAAATCTTATTCAGTCCTTGATGTTCATTCTTACAAAATAAACTAGAATTACGTATACCATTCTTCACATTTGACGTTTAGCCAAGTTTTTATAGTTTATTTAATGTAAATAAACGATTTAAAATTAGTTAATATCGAGAAAATTAGCATAAGTTTTATACAAATTTTTGCACAGAAAAAAATCAATTTGAAGAAAGTTACTGAGTAAGCCAAAGCCAGTATTTTTAATAAAAGTTTGTGAAGAAAAAACTTCAAATTGTTAATGTGCCTTCCCTTAATTCGAAATCTCGTGACGTTTTGTAAATATCACGTTTTTGATTCAATTTACATGGCAAACATATAAGCTCCTTTGAAATTTTGAAGCTGCAAATCAATTTCGTGAAGCTTAATGCTTAATCACAGTAATACAATGAATTTTGCGATCACTGTTCGAAATTTTCCGAGAGGATATTTTACGATCACTTTAATTCAACATATTTTTATGCCACTCCCATTAGAGATATGTAAACAGATTCATATAATTTTTTTATTAATTCAATCGTAAAAAAAGTTGATTTTTTAAATTGAAACAAGTGAGCGCAAAATATCTTTAACTGTCATTTTAGTTTTATCTTGCCCCCAAAAAATTATAGAATTTGTGCGCTCATGATATTAGGTACTCCATTAACTTGTTAAGCTATTCTAATGTAAATTTTATTTTATGACCTAAGTTCCAAAAAGAATCCAAAATTTAAAAAAAACCCGGGTCGCAGTGCCAAAACCCTGCCGACAATATAGTGTATTTGATAATACAGGCAGTGTGGCTCTATAATGCGAACTTATGTTGGTTTTTGGGCAAAATAAAAAATTTGACTCCTTAATACACCCCTTAAAATAACATTTATTTTCTTAGTAGCAATATTATTATCAATAGAACTTCTATACCAAATTATATACAACTTTCAGTAAATAATTCACTATCTGCAAAGTAGTGTTTTCAAAAAATTTGTAAGTCCGGTCCTGTCGGGCCGATTTTATTAAAATTTTAGGGATACTTTTTAATTACTACTGGAGGGTTAAATGTCAATTTTGAAATGATTCTGAGAATTTTTTCGGTATTTTGGGGCCCAAAAACATTTTTCAACCCCTAAAAACTACCCTTAAAATGGCCCGATTACGCCCATTTTAAATAGGCTTCTTGCGGTGATGGATTTCAACACGTGGGCCAAATTTCGTTAAAATCAATTAACTCTTTCGAAAGTTATTGCCCGCACACATATATATATATATACGCTTATATATATATAAATATATATATACATATATATATAAACATTTTTAAAAATGGTGTCAAAGTGTTCAGGAGGTTATGAAACGTCGAGAAATTTTGGTCCGACCCCTAGGTCCCGCCATCCGACCGACGCCAATAGTGTATGTTGCCATATGGCAAATACACTAATAAAAGAAAATTTTCAATAGCATTAGCGGGAAGTTAAAAACAGCTAACAACTTGATGTGTTGGTTATTTAAAACCAACGAAATACAAACAGTTTTTCGCAAGGGCCCCCCGTATAGCGTTCTTTGTAGTTAACGTATAAAGAAATTAACTGTTTTTTTAACTAGTCATTGTTGCTAAAATCGTCAACGAACCACCACTATTAAATAGTGGTGGATCGTTAACGATACCCAGTAAGTTTATAAGAAAACATTGATTAGATTATGCCTATAAGTGTATCAATAAATTCATATTTCGCGTTATGGAACTATTTTCATTATGTAATGTTCCTAATACATTGAGACCCGGTATAGATCTAATGTTACAAGTTTTGTAACTACTTATTACACCCATCAGCTAACAGGAAACGTGCAAGTGTAAACCATAGATGTCTCAAACTGCATAGATAAAATACTGTTTTACCTTAACGCGCCATATTCATCCCACGTCTGCCGTAACACCGTCACTAGCCAAGATGAGCAGGATTTGATTTTGGATTTTTCATTTTTTTGTATTTAAAAACATGATTTGCAATGCAAAATATTATTATATTTTAAATATCAATCATCTGATGGATTTTGTGACGTTTTTGTAATTCGAATAGTTCGTATTCTTGCAGTGTTCTTGTTAGAACGAAATAAGCAGTTTTTTTTTCTAATAGAGCATCTTTTATTTACTATTAATTCGCCCGCAGATGAGGCAATATGAAAGCAATATAATATAATAATAATAATAATTTTATTTGTCAAATGTAAAATACAGGATTGACAGGTCATTACACAAAATTATCACATTTAGAAAATACACTTTAAAAAATCGTTTACAGAATAAAATCCGCCTTCTGATAATATATTGAAAATCAAGTACTTAAATGCCGTATAGTTTTTATTTTTGATATCTACCGGTAGCTTATATCATAATATCATAATATGAAAGCAATCTATCGACTTTATCTGAGCGACCTTGTCGCTTAGATCATCGATGTCATCTTTATTGCTGGTATAACCAACATCATCTCCTGCTCGCTCGGCTCGACGCTTTCCGGTTTACACTTTTCACTTTCCATTCGCTCTATCCCGGAATTGTATCCCCGTCTACTTATATGTGTAAATTCGAGTTATAAATGATTTAATCTGACTAAAGAATAATATCATAATAATAATAAACGTGCATGATTGGAAGAAAGAATGGGGTATGAATGGTGAAGGATGAATGAAGAATGTGTGCGCTCTCTAATGGTTAGGTTAATATGTAGAATAATAATAAAGAAGAAGGACGTGGCTAATTACGCCAGTAGGCGTAGAAGCCAAAAATCACGTATATAAAAAAAAAAAAAAAAAAACCAACATCACCTAGTGACTTTAATTACTTTTGTGTTGCCTCGTGAGCACGTCCCACAGGCTCCCACAAAGTCCAACAAAAAATACAAAATTGAATTTTTTGATTTTTTTTAAATTTGAAATTTTGAAATTATTATCGAGATTTCGATTTTTCTTTTAATTTCGAACTTTTTTCAAAAATTTGAATTGTTTTGATAATTCATTTTTTTCTAATTGTTATCTTTTTTCTAAATTTCTATTTTTTTTCAATATTCCAAATTTTTTAAAAAAATTAAATTTTATTTAAAACTCCCACAAGATGTTTGCTCATAGGCACTGGCTTTACTCTAAAAATACCTTATCACGTTGTGTTGTGTCTATTTATTATAGCATTATCTTAGGTGCAAACATGAGCTTGTGTGTCGCCATTACATGGGCTTAAGTTTTAGTAATATGTGACACACACTGCGAGTTGCGCTTTAATATAAAACGAAATTAATTTTAACTGCTGGAGTTCCTCGAGCATTAATATTTTCAACTTGAGCTTTAAACTGTTATGAATATTAAACGAGATGAACAAACAAAAAAGTCTTCAATGACACGCCAAAACATATTAAATGTTGGTACTTTTCTGTTTCATAATTAATATTACGAAAAAACATAGCTACATTAAAGAATCTTAACGTTTTAGAAGTTAACGGAAAACGCGACGCAGTGCCAAGCCTAGCTTTTGACCAGGGTAGAGTGAAATTGTCTGTCATCGTCCTTTGGTTGACGCTTTCAATTCACGTAAATTGTAGTTCGGTTTTAAATTAAAATATAAATAATAAGTCCCAAATTTTCAAAAATTAACTTCTATTTCAAACATCAATACTTGCTGAATTTAAATTAAATCAAGTAGCTTTAATCATTATATACTTCCGCTTCTGTAACATTAAGAAGTTAAATTAAATTAGTATTTGGTGTTAATTTCAATCAGTCACTAAATAATAAAATATTATTTTTCTCATTTGACTTTTTGGCGCCCTTTATCACCTGGCGCCTAGAGCGACCACTCCTCTCACTCTACCCTAGGGTCGGCGCTGACGTCACGAGTCAAAATTCTAAACAACTGCCTTGATTTTGAAGGCGACAGATTTTTAAGTTTTTATCGAAATTTATAAACTGACTTAGTTTACTGAAAAGACCTGTACATTAATGGAAAAAAAGGAAGAAAAGATATACTCAAAATTGTTTTAGCTTTGACAACTGGTGTAAATAACAGAATCAATCTATACAAATAAATAAAATTGAAGTGGCTGTAATGTCAAAATAACAGCTTTCTACTAAGTGCATATGAAAGTATATATACGATACTAATCTCAAAAAACCAATTTTTAAAATTTTTGTCTGTCTGTCTGTTCCGGCTAATCTTCGAAACGGCAGATAGCTGATATTATAAACAGTAACTTAGGCTACTTTTATTTTAGAAAGAGAACTAGCTGTTATCCGTGACTTGGGGCGGATTTTAAAAAAATATTTGTTCAGCTCGCAGAATTGACGAAATTAGTTAATATTATATAAATATGGATGTTCGTCTGTTTGAGATTAATAAAGTTCGATTTGTTTGACCGATCAACATGAAAGGTGACACCAGGCTCCTCTTTTCCACTGGGCATTCTGGGCAAGTTCCCAGGGCTCCGCGATCGATAAGGCTACTAGTTTCTGCCAGATCAGCATCCGATAACCGAGACTGCCAATAAACATATCGATATATTTTTAAATACTGTATTTGTTAATTATTGATTTGCTTAGTAATTACGCTCTTTTTTAAGGAAAAATAATAGTCATAGGAGCCCCATTATCCTAAAGTGCCCAGAGTCTCCAATAGGTTAAAGACGGTCTTGGGTGGCACATATATGTATTTTTTCATGGAGAAGGTTTTTATCCACCTTGTTGTAATCGCCACTAGATGGTGCCAGGTGGAGCCAAAGGCTCCACTACTGTTGTCGCTGACGTGTTTCATCTCAATGGAGTGAAGAGCCGCGGGTAGCGGCTAGAGTATCATAAAAAAACACTTTAAAATAATTATTCTATTCACTATAAATGACAAATGTAAATTGTTTATATGCTTTACTGAATTTGGAACGTCTTCTCTAAAATTCAATTAAGTACAACAGCGTGTATTACATAGGATAAATCAATTACACCATTATAGAATTTCAAAAACGATAAGGAATATAGAGCTTAATTACATTTAATAACGCTAACTATATGTTTAGCAAAGAAATAAAATATAAGTAAAAAACATTTTAAAAACAAGGTTTTACTAAATGCACTAATAAACAATCAAACAAATAAAATCATTTTATCATTGTTGACCTGATTTAAAAGTTCGTCGCCAGGTATGTTCATAAAAAATGCATAATTTAAACTTCTTGCAAAAAGCTTTCAGGTCAGGTTAACAATGATAATAAGTTGGTTTTATTTGATTTGTTATTTTATTCGTTTCAGTATACATATTTATAAAAGCTTGTTTTTAAAAGGTTTTTTAACTTATATTTTATTATTTCCATTTTAGTCAACTACTCTATAAGCACATAAGTAGCATAAGTATCTGTCGACCAAAATTCTTAATTCTCGTTTCAAAAGTTTAAAAGTCGTATCGGAAATCGAGTGTTAGTGAGTTGTCTACAAAAAAAAGTCATTTGTTATTGATGAATATTGAAAGAACCGAGCGGTGCAGCGTAGTGGTGAGAGCACTAGACTCGCATTCGGGAGGTACCGGGTTCGAATCCCGGCAGGAGCAGATGTGGCTGGGACCTTTTCCTACAGCATCTCGCCGAGAAACGGTAATTCCAGTAATGGCCATCTTGTTCGGATTTTCCATGGTTTCTCTCAATTCCAGATAAATATCGAGATGGTGCCTTATTCAAGGCCATGGCCAATTACCTGTCAGACTCCTATGCGCACAAAGTTGCCTGTCTTATCCTAACTTCCTATAATTAGGTATTGATCTGTTTGTAGGGTATAAAAAACCCGGGTCACAGTGCCAAAACCCTGCCAGCAATATAGTGTATTTGCTAATACAGGTATTGTGGCTTTATAACATGAACTTAAGTTTGTTTTTGGACAAAATAAAAAAATTGAACCCCTTAATACACCCCTTAAAATAATAATTTTATTAGTTGAAATATTGTTGTCAATCCAACATCTGCACAAAATTAAATACAACCTTCAGTAAGTAAATTCGTATATGCAAACTAGTGTTTTCATAAAATTTGTAAATCCGGTTCTGTCGGGCCGATTTTTTTATAATTTTAGGAGCACTTTTTAATTGCTACTGAAGGGTTAAATTTCAATTTTGAAACGATTTTGAGAATGTTTTCGATATTTTTGAGCCCAAAAACTTTTTTTAACCCCTATAAACCCCCCTTAAAATGACCCGATTGAGCCCATTTTAAATAAATTTGATGCGGTGATGGAATCCAACATGTGTGCCAAATTTCGTTAAAATGAATTAACTCTTTCGAAAGTTATTGCCCGTAAACGCATATGTATATACATATATATATATACCTATATTTCTTTCAAAAGTGTTGCCAAAGTGTTTAGAAGGCTATGAACGTCGGGAAATTTAGGTGTGAATCCTGGGTCCCGCCATCCGACCGAGTATATGTGCCATATATGACAAATACGCTAATAAATGACAATTTTCAAAAGTCAACACCTAAAATTATAATTTATTATGTAAATTATTTTCGAACACACTGTACTATATCGTTTATATATAAAGATGTGTGGGTATCGTAAATATATATATAAGCATGCGTTAAAAATTGTATCGAATAAAAACATAACGACGTCATTCAGTTATAGCGACGCTGTATTATATGTACTTGGCGTGTATGTCTCCATTTTATCAAAACTACCTCAGAGTGGATTGGCCACTTTACTAAAATACTTTGTAAATAACCGAAGGATTTTCATAAGAAAGTCCATGTAATGGAATCAAACGATCTTGTTTATAAAATATCTACATACGGTTGGTCAAAAAATACGATCTGTGAACAAAAATTTGAATAAAAAGTTTGAACTGGTACTCGTCAATAACTACAGTAAAAATTGAGTCTATTATTAAATATATCAAAACACCCTGTCTTTTAAATGTTGATTCATAGCGTTTTAAAGAATCTGTTTACAACATATAAACAGAAGAATAGTGTAAAGTTCTTCAAAATGTATAATATATATTATATTAATAAATGTATAGATCAGATCCTTGATGATAAATAATTATAAAGAAAAAGATGATTAGAGGATTTGGGATCAATAACTTAGTCAAGACGAATTATCATTCGCAACGTTTCGTATCCTTGATTGATACTTCATCAGGCGCTCATAATTAACTCTCTTAACATATTCAGATTAAATTTAGTTATCTTGTCTGATTATTGTCTAATGTTATTATAACAAATCAAGTCTTATTCTACAGTAATTAAATAAATAATATACCATAAATTTGTACAAACTAAAATTTGTGGTATATTATTTATTTAATTACTATAGAATAAGACTTGATTTGTTATAATAACATTAGACAATAATCTGACAAAATAATTAAATTTAATCTGAATAACATGTTAAGAGATTTAATTATGAGCGCCTGATGAAGTATCAATAAAGGATACGAAACGTTGCGAATGTTAATTCGTCTTGACTAAGTTATTGATCTTAAATCCTCTAAACATCTTTATCTATAATATGTATTACCTCCTTTTTTGTAGTCATTTGAAAACGGCTAAACCGATTTTAAGAAAAACTATATATGATACCAATCTAATAACATTTTGAACAAAATGGTGTCGAAAATTTTCAAATCGGTGGACAACTGGCGGAGCTATCGCGGAATATCCACAAAAAAAATTAAATACGCGTCGAATTGTGTAATGTCTTGAAAGTCGATTAAAAAATAACGTTAATTAAATCAACTCCGTTTAATGACTATTTAAACGACTTTTAATATTTTAGCAACTCTTTTGCTGATCAATCTTCTTTTAAATTCATAACCGATTTAAGTAAAATTTATGTGGGCTCACCCTGAAGGTGTGCATTATTAAATACAAAAAGAATCATCAAAACGGTTTACAAATGTTGGAGATACGAGGTAGCATACATTAAAAATATGTTGTTTATGTCATTTAAAAACGGATGAACCGATTTTTACAAAAAAAAAACGATAGTATTCTGAACAAAATAGTGTTGAAATTTTTCAAATCAGTTTACAATTGGCGAAAATATTGGTGAACAAACATAAAAACGACCTCAAAATGGCGGTGCTTTCCCCCTCCACCGCAAGCGATGCGTCACAGTCCTCACCCAACATTACGAATTCTTTGATCCTTTAGCTAACGAGTAGTGTCATTAAATTTTGGATGTAAATGATATAGATATGTAACAGCAGCATCAAACTGTATCCCCCGATTTTGTTATCATCAGTTTTCTGAATTGCCTCCTACTATGGAAGCAATTTTAAAGACGTATTCACGTCAAAATCATTTGAAGTATAAACACAACTTGGTTACCGCATCAGATGTGATAACCATGACAGAAATTTATATGGATTTCTATATAATATTTTATGCAGATTCGACATAAAATATTATAAAGATGCGCGGTATAATAAATTCTATATTATCGATCTGAAAGTAGGTACGTCGCACAGTATGCAGGAAGCACATAAAATGGTAAACTGCATAGTATAGTCATTAACCGGAAGCTTTGACCATCGTCGCCACAGAACCATACAAGCAACGAGCGTGTCTGCGTTCATGTCTGTGTTCGTAGCTGTGTTCGTGTATGTGTTGTGTAACATCGGCCACGTGGATTGTTTTAAAATGAACTGGAACGGCTGCGGATACCGACGCTATGCCGTACACAGAATGGATTTTGTTTGGTTTTACACTATTTTTTATTTCAGTGTGTAATCAGTGGCAGAGTAATCTACTGAACAAGAGCTAGATATATGCACACAAACACGTCGTGTTAGGGCTGAATAACACTTTACTAATTTTTAGTAAGCTAAACTGTTATTGAAGTTATACTTCTTTTGGCGCATTGAAAATAAGACATGAAGCTAGTTGGTTAAGTGAACAGGCTAACTTTTAACTATATTTATCATCTCTTTAGACATCCTAATGTAACGCGCCCTCACTTGTGGCGCCACTGGAATTGACCGAAGTTTCTCGAACAATAAGGAATAGCACGCCCCCAATTGTTTCTTTCTGAAGCATCCAGAGAACAGACCAGTGCGCCTATAAATACCGCACGTGTGGGGCGCCACACTCACTCAGTCGACAGTCATTCAGAGACAGTCATTCAGAGTCTAGGTCAGTGACCAGCGAGCAAGCAGTTAACAATTATTGAGCTTACACATAAATAGATCGTCTATACATAAATCAATTATTATATAAATTTCGGTGCGTGTGTAAAGTAGTGTGTTGTAAATAATTATTGTGTATATAGTTATCGCTGAATTATTCTTTATCAGAATTCGTTAGTTTATTTTTCATTATTACTAGAGAAGTACATTTTAGTTTATCTGTTTTGTATTATTTCGTTTGTTAAAAATAAATCAATTTTATCCACCACAAAGAACAGTTTTGTTACACTATTTTATTTATTTTTATATTTATCTTTAACGAAAATGTGAATATCAATTATCGCGATCGCGCCCAAGAAGAATAACTTCTGCCGCACGTACATAAGTACACGGACCATATTTTTGTCGTGTTATTATTCTGTTATTTGAAATTAATCTGTTATAAATAATACTCAAAAATATTAAATGTTTAGGCAACAAACGGAACCCTAATAGGATCACTCACGTGTCGATCTGTCCGTCTGCGTTACAGCTTTTCTCCGAATCTACTGGACGAAAAAAGTTAAAATTTGGTACATAACTCGAACACGGACATAGAGCGGAAATAAACGAATTCCGACTTTGGAGGTTAATTTTGGGGACCAAATTAGAAAATTTAAAAAAATGTTTTTTTCAAATGCGTCCTGTGACATATCAAATGTTTCATTATGAAAATACAAATATATCTTTCCAACCCGGTACCTCCCGTATGTGTGTTTATTGCTGTCACCACTATTCTACACCGCTCGACTATTTTAATTTAATTTATTTAGTGTTGATTACAGACGTTCGACAACTTACGTTATTAGCGTCTGTATATCAAATAAAAACCCGGGTCGCAGTGCCAGGACCCTGCCAACAATATAGTGTATTTGCTAATAAAGGCAGTGTGGCTTTATTATGCGAACTTAAGTTGGTTTTTGGGCAAAATAAAAAAATTGACTACTTAATACACCCCTTAAAATAACATATTTTTTCTTAATTGCAATATTATTATCAATCGAAGCTCTATACCAAATTATATACACCTTTCAGTAA
The DNA here is from genome assembly GCA_034508555.1 of Venustoraphidia nigricollis. Classification (NCBI taxonomy): domain Eukaryota; kingdom Metazoa; phylum Arthropoda; class Insecta; order Raphidioptera; family Raphidiidae; genus Venustoraphidia; species Venustoraphidia nigricollis. The sequence goes on along the minus strand of JAVRKA010000004.1, from coordinate 7,881,777 downwards.
ATAATTCACATCTGCAAAATAACGTTTCCATAAAATTTGTAAATCCGGTTCTGTCGGGCCGATTTTATTAAAATTTTAGGGACACATTTTAATTACTATCAGAGGGTCAAATTTCAATTTTGAAACGACTCGAAGAATTTTTTCGGTATTTTGGGACCCAAAAACATTTTTCAACCCCTAAAAACTACCCTTAAAATATCCCGATTACGTCCATTTTCAATAGGCTTCATGCGGTGATAGATTTCAACACGTGGGCCAAATTTTGTTAAAATCAATTAACTCTTTCGAAAGTTATTGCCCGCACATATTTCATTTAAAACTAAACGACATCACAAAACACCCGTGAGCAGAGGCAGGATTCGAACGCACGACAGTCTGATCAAGAAGCTAGTAGGCTAACCACTGGATCATTTAAATTTAAAAAGTATGTTAAAACATTGCTGACAGATAATTGTTTTTAGTCTGTGGAAGAGTATTTAATTCACGCATTTTAATCTGTATTTTTTTTAATCTTGTGTTGACTTGCAACTATTGTACATTCTGTACCAAATGTTGTAAATATATATCTATCTATCTATCTATCTAATGTCCTCTTTAATTTACCTAATCTTTTATTAAAGTGTTAGTTGATAAAAACTATTTATTGTTATGTTAATTTTTTCGTTATTGAACTCTTCCGTCAAGAGTCATAACATATGAATGTGTTTAGTATTTTACAACTCTGAAATAGTATTTGACGTCACAAACTTTCCTTTCAGCAGTTTTGCTATACACAGGCATGTCAGTAACAAACTATTAACAAAATTAATTACTTGGATGAAAATCTATTGAAGCTACTTTCAGTTGTGGTAACTAGGTACAACGTTTTTCTTTTCTTGCAATTGTTTGAAATAGTCCCATTATTTATGTCGTGTTTCCTTCATATACACTTTCCACCATTAGGATAACAAAACTCTTCACAACTTACTGTTCTGTCTTCTCGTGTTGTACGTGTGTGTGTGTGTGCCTTTTTTTGTCGTCCGACACATGTTACATAATGTACAGTCCATCCTTCCGCCATTAATAACCAACATTGAGATGTTGTGTTTATAAAAGGTCTGCTTAGTTTACTAAAAAAACAGTGCGTGTACTTATGTACACGCGGCAGAAGTTATACTTCTTTAGCGTGATCGCGATAATTGATATTCACATTTTAGTTAAAGATGTGCATTGATAAAATAAAATTGAATGTCTAGGGAGATGACAAATATAGCTAGAAGCTAGAAGTACTTATTTACTTTGAATAATAGGAGAACAACCCCATCAGCACATTGTAAAACACAGTCAATTTAAGAATATCACTTCGAGTAGTACTTTGGATGATATGTGGACATTGTAACAGAGAAATGACACGTGTCGTCTAAGAATACAAAGTAAAATTATACTGCATCGAATTGTGGAGAAAAAGGTAATCCGCCTTCTTGGAAGTTGGAACGTCCGTCATATTGGATGCATTGTCACCGGACTTCAAGGTTATAATACGCGCCACGGTTCTAAAGGGTTCTGAAGTTAGATGCAAATGGAGGCATGCGCAGGTACAGTCGGTTGAAAAAGTACAAACTCGCACTATATTATAATTTTTTATTTTTCTTTAATCTAAATGTCTAATTCCTTGCATAAAGTCATCCAAAAAAATATTTTTCGTGCTTGTCTATGCAAAACTGTATTAGACATCTTGATCAATTAACAATCAAGGAAACCACTTAACAATAGCGTTCTGGACTGTACTTTATAGCAGGAAAGCGACAAGTAACACGACAATTAGCCATAAGCAATCAGCGACGAGTGCACGTACTGTGCCGGTAACTGGGAGGTGGTGAGAGTCTTCCTTTCCCACAAAACAACCAGGACGGCTCTAAAATATACATTTGCGAGGCTGTTTGTGACTAACTTCAGAAACTTTTAGAACCGTGGCGAATATTATACTAGTAACTAAGGTTGGGTGTTCACATTGTTGAAGGTGTGACTAAGGCGAAACGCGAGAGAGGACGGGGGAAGTAGACTTGTGATGGCACATGGAGTCTTTTTCCAAACAGTTGGGATAACAATTAATTGAAAAACCATGTCATGGGCATCGGTGAGGTAAGAAATCGACTCAACTAATCACAGACGTGACTATGTTTATAGCCTCTTACGCACAACCTTCTAGTATTCTAGTAACCTTCACCGAACTTATACACGTATAAGCTCTAGCTTAATTAGATCTAGTCTAAATTTTGATTGCAAGTTGTAACACAAACTAACACACTGACAGACTGAGTGACTGGCAAACATGGCAAGTTAAATAAAAGCTTGTAAAAACACATAAATGTCTCTTCAATTTGAAAATGGTGTCTCGACTTTTATGACATTTATGAAACACGATATCTTCGAACTCTCTAGTAATAATCCTACTGGTTATAGAAATAGTATTTCCGCAGCCCTTTGTAAGCTTTAATAGAAAGCTGGTAGAAAAAGACTAACGTCCATTTCTCCTAACTAATTACACGTGTGTTAGTGACCCAGGAAATGAGAAAAATATACACATTACACACACGAGGTACTACTATATCGGAGTTGGCGTTAAATAAAAGAAAACAAGACTGTCAAGTTCGTGATAAGTTCTCGGAGCTAAGGAAATCCATAAACTATGTACGATATGAGTAATTAGTAAAAAGTGATCTGGCCACAGTTGTTTCAGCTACAACAACCCAAACAGCAGCTAGGGATGTCGGAAGTGCCAAAAAGTATCGATATATATCGTATCGACATTTTTTTCAAGTATCGATATCGGTACCGATATATATTTTTAAAAATATCAATATATCGGTGCAATTTTAAAGAGAACTTTGGCACTCGAAGAAATTTAGTATACATATTGGGTAGCTTAATATAATCTCAAATAGCAATTAACGGACATTATTTCAATTAATCAAGTAATGAATAATTGTCTGAAATCAAAAACGACGATAAGAATTTTTTTTTGTTTATTAATCAAACGTCTAATACATTTAAGAGCAGATAATATTAGAGATTAATCGAACAATTAATAAAGTTAGGGATGGCGAACCTATGGCATGCGTGCCAGAGGTGATATTCGACAGAAAATTGTTGGTACGGCATAATTGAGGCGTGAATCGAAATAATTAAAAATATTCTAGATGTTGTAGAAATGAAATGAAATATTGCATGAATAGCTATTTTGACTGTTTATTATTCTGAAAATATCGAAAAATCCTTACTGAGGACGGTTCTATCGTCAACCGAAACGTTAGAGCATTAATAAAACCCTAATAAGAACATATTGTTTTATAATAAGCCTTTCATCCTGGATCAAATTTGAGAATAAGTGTTTTAGTGACTTGCATTACGTAGAACTTTAACAGACTTCTTTCTTGATATTTGGTTCTTAAACTAAAGAAAAAAAAACTACTGGATAGAATCGATGCTTCTTTTGCTGTGACCTAAGTTGCAAGATGCCTAATTAATGCAAACAGAATCGTCTAAATCGATTCAGTAGTCTTGGAGTTGTAAGAGACAAAACAAACATACAATACACATACATAATTGACGAAACGGGATGTTTGCTTAAAAGATTACACTGACTTATAATATACTCACATCCAGTTGGAAACCCCCGTTTAATTGAAGTCGGTTAAAAAATAGTTACGCTGGCTTCTAATTAAGCATAAAAATTGTAAATTGTAGACGCTCAACAACAGGGGTCATAAAAGTCTTTATTTCTAATTGAATGTAGACAGGAAAGCCGTTTATAAAAGAGAAAAAATATTTTATCCTTTTTTATTTCATTTTGAAATCGGTTCTGTTTGTTTAATATTATTCATCTACGTCCTAGTAGGATAGTAAAATTATCATTTTAATTAATACACCGCTCTAACATTTCTTCATTATTACAATGTTTTCGATTCAGTGAACATCCCTGATTATAACACATAAAAAAATACTAAACCTAAATATAAAACATTCAGTTGACATATTCATTGATTTCCTGACAACAGTACTTATAAGTACACAGAGATAACGACGAATACCCGCTTACTCGATTTTGAAAGCGTACCGGTTTATTTATCGAAACGTCGATCGCAATAGACATGATAATAATTAACAGCACATATGAAAGGGTAAATAACCAGTAATTAACCGCGGTAATTTGTTTTAAATACTAATAATAATTCATCTTCATAGTTCAATTCCAGATATATGTTATAATAGAAAACAGGATCTCGGGTAATTGGAATAATATAGTCAAATCAATTTAAACACTCATTGATTGGCAACGTTTTGTCTTTACTCTTAAGACTTTATCAAGCTCTGAAAATATTTATCAACAATTAACAACATTCATATAATAAAAATATTAAACATTATGGATTTAACTATATTATTCCAATTACCCGAGATCCTGTTTTCTATTATTAATAATAATAATGGCTTTAATGTCCGTTTTTCGACTTCGTCATAACAGCCGCCATCCGCACCATTACTATGTTTTCATCTATACCCTTCCCGTTATTTTCTACGTTTTTAAAACTTCAACTTAATGATAGCAATGGGTAGGATAAGGTAGGCAATTTTTGAACTAGGAATTTGATAGGTGGCCTCGAATAAGGAACTATCTCGATATTTATCTGGAATTAATTGAGGGAAACCGTGGAAAACATCAGCAAGATAGTCGTTTCTCGGCGAGAAGCAGTAAAAAAAAGTCTCAGCCACATCTGCCTTCGCCTGGATTCGAACCCGCTACCTTCGGAATGCGAGTCTAGTATTCTCACCACTAGTCTACCTCGCTCGGTATTTTAAATAACCGCGCCTATTTATCATTATTATACAAAGCTGCGCAGAAAGTTTTGCGCGTGATTGTAATTTTCGGTCGAGATTATAATTTTAATTTTATAACCAATTTCTGCATAAATATAAATACATTATTCAATTAATTTTGTCGATCTTACTGTTGAAAACTACGCTGTTGTTTTGATTTTTGTTGTTCTGAGAAAGAAGAACCGGACATCGTCATTAGTGTATTTGCCATATGACAACATACACTATTGGCATCGGTCGGATGGCGGGACCTAGAGGTCGGACCAAAATTTCTCGACGTTTCATAACCTCCTAAACACTTTGGCACCATTTTTAAAAATGTTTATATATATATGTATATATATATATATATAGGTATATATATATATATATATATATATATATATATATATATATATATATATATACGTATATATATATATATATGTGTGCGGGCAATAACTTTCGAAAGAGTTAATTGATTTTAACGAAATTTGGTCCACGTGTTTACATCCATCACCGCAAGAAGCCTATTTAAAATGGGCGTAATCGGGCCATTTTAAGGGTAGTTTTTAGGGGTTGAAAAATGTTTTTGGGCCCCAAAATACCGAAAAAATTCTCAGAATCATTTCAAAATTGACATATAACCCTTTAGTAGTAATTAAAAAGTGTCCCTAAAATTTCAATAAAATCGGCCCAACAGGACCGGACTTACAAATTTTTTGAAAACACTAATTTGTAGATAGTGACTTATTTATTGAAGGGTGTATTTAATTTGGTGTAGACGTTAGATTGATAATAATATTGCAGTTAAGAAAAAAAATGTTATTTTAAGGGGTGTATTAAGGAGTTAAATTTTTAATTTCACCCAAAAACCAACTTAAGTTCGTGTAATAAAGACACACTGCCTGTATAAGCAAATACACTATATTGTCGGCAGGGTTTTGGCACTGCGACCCGGGTTTTTTTTGTTTTATAGATATCCAGTTGAGTATCCGGTAAATTATCGAGTCAAAATGAGTACTATTATAAATAACCGGTAATTTTACAAGACTATAACACATTGTTTTATGTACCCGGTCGAAAGTACGTACTTTCGGCTTCGATTTTAGGCAGAAAGCCTAACATTTATGCACTGCTGGAATTACTCGCACGCCATCTGCAACAGCGGGTCGAAACAGTTTTCTCGTGCACACTGATATATGAACATACATACTTTCGACCGGGTGTAAAGAAAAATCGTATTCACCCCACGGTCAGGAATTTCAGCGTTCTCCCCTTGCGATGTAATATACTATTTTTGTTGAACGGTGTCTATAAAAAAGTATATATGAACAATGAACATACTAATTATATTAACGTACTTTTCTAGGTTCGTGCAGGTAATGAATAAACATCAGATATCCGATAATTACCGGGTAAATACCAAATAATCGATCCGGGTAAACAAAAACACGAGTTACGTCATTCCTAAATCCTGACCCTACATATATAAAAAACGTGACGTCATCGTTGATGTCAAAGGATATTATTTGAACACTTTATAGTCGCGTTTTTAACGAGTTACCTTATTCATCAGAAATTATTAAAGGAAAATATAGATAGAAATCAGTCACTTGAGATTGCTGGAAGGCATTCCACTTCAAACGGAACTCTCTTAAAACGGCGACGCATTGCTGTATCACTCACCATCAGAGGCAAGTGTTTGTAGTACCAGCTTTATACGAGAGCTTCCATTGATATATAATATCACTCAGTGTTGCCAGTGTAACGATTTTTACACTAAAACCGGTTGTTTAATTTAAACAAAAAAAATCAAATAATGACTGGATGAGTGAGAAAGAAAAACGGCACTTGAAAATACAATAAAATCACATAACTATAATAAAAAACTATTGGACAAAAACCGAAAATATCATGAATTCAATGTAGGAGACATGGTGTACGTGGAAAATGGAAATAAGCTAAACAGGAAGAAATTAGATTAGTTGAAAATTGGACCATATGAGATTGTTGAAAAAATTTCAAATTCAATATACAGAATAGAAACAGGGCACAAAAAACCAGAATCAAATCTTTTCCATATCACAAAACTTATTAGTGGAGTGCCGTTAGACGTACAAATTGTAAAACCTCGGAATCCAGGGCCAGTCAATGAATCTTCATAAAGACTGTTGAACTGCATAGTTAAAAAAAAATTTGTCGCTCTTGATTGCGGGGTGGATGCCACCCCTTCTCCTAAGTGAAAAATATTTCGTTAAAAATAAGCACGGAAATGTATAGGTTGACTGATTCTAAGCAACTTTTGTTCTATAAAGTTTTTTCTGAAAGTCCATACTTTTCGACTTATTCGTGAGTGTGTCAATTTTTCAACCAATAAACCCACGTTTTCAGATGGTTTTTCCCGAATAACTGAAAAAGTAAGTATTTTATCGAAAAAATAATTCTTAGTAAAAATGTAACTTATAAAAAAACAAAAATAATGCTGAGTTTATAGTGTCTGTAGACTCAATACAAACGGAGTACTACCTTGTCGAAGGTTGGTTCTTATTCGTCAAAAGCCAAAATTGAAAGTTTCAACGTGAAGTTACCAAAATACAATGCATTTTTTGGGGGAAACTCATGGAACATTTTTTGAAGTGCTTGAAAGAACCTTTATTTTTATTTTTTATAAAAGTCCCTAGCATCAAAACTAACTGAGTTTTGATGAAAATAATGTTGATCCCTATTTTTTTCGGCGTCAAAAAATTTGAGTCACTTCCTTATTACTACCCAAATTAAAAATAATCGTTACCACTTCACAATTCATTTTATTTATGTACTTGTAACATGCTCTAGAAGTTTGACAGGTTTAAAGTCACGGTCCGTACAAAACTTGCCTGTGATCCGCCATTTGGTGGTCACTGCTCTACAGAATAAATATTTTTATAACTTCTTAATGTAGATATACTGTATTTTTTGCTAACCTGTCATATTATTTATTCTCTTTATGCTGCACGTATTTCAAACACCTAATTATCTGTACCTATCTGTCTGTCATAATTTTAGCTTTTCTCGTACGGTATGTTAATTTCTATCTCCGCTCCAACTGTTAGGTCAGTGGTCGAAATAAATTTAGGTACGCAAAGTTGCTAATGACATTTTAACAACTGAATCAAAGTTGGCAGAATTGGTTTCAACCGTAACTTCTATCGTAACTATTCACCAGTTAGTCATGATTAAATTAAAGGTGAATTTGTTTTCAGCGACATTCTATCGTTGGGATGTGCTCTGCTTAGAGGACGACAATATTAATAAAATTATTAAAATCCACATTTCGTACGACAGACAAATGTTAACTTCATCGAGGAATTTTCAAAGTTATACTTCTGAGCTATGAAGCTGACTGCGCCTACGAAAATTCGAAAGAATGAAGTTGGTCGTAAGAGACCCAGACTGAAATGACAAATGGACGAAAAAATGTGTTTTCTGTCATCTGGAAACTAAATAATATACTAGACTATGACCTTTGATTACAACCAATAGTCGTTTTAAATGTCATACAGCGGAGAAAAAGAAAAACTAAAATAAAATTTTGAAAATGTTTACAAATATTTGAGGTTATTTTGTTTTGTAAGATACTATTCTTAAACTTTTTGAAGATTTTATCCAAGTGTGTAGGCTTTCACTGTTGGCGTTGTTGTAAAACTGCATGGCTTCCGGGCTTGTACGCCGTGGTCTATTGGTATTTCTACCTGTCGTTTCGTCTACAGCTGCGGTAGACGTTATCAAAGCCATTGTGGTAGCGGGCGAAGTGTCATTCTAGGCTGCTTACAGGACACCTCTCCCGCTACCACGTCGCCTTTCATAATGTCTACCGCAGTTGTAGACGAAACGACAGGTAGAAATACCAATAGACTACGACGTACAAGCACGGAAGCCAAGAAGTTTTGACGATTTTGTTTCAATAAATTATTTGCAAATATTTTAATCGCTCCAAAGAAATATAGCTTTAAACGCACGTACATAAATACACGCAGTTACTTTTTTTGATAATTTTTAAAATTAATAATATTGACTCTACCAACAGTAATAGAATATTAACAAAATAAAATTACTTGCAATACTGTTCAATATTTTTATTTATATAAATTGCAAGTAATTTTATTTTGTTAATTTTTAAAATTGTTTTTGCACTGAGGCCAGTTTCAGCAATATTAACAGAATAACTATCTATCTCTCTATATATGTGCGGGTTACAATATCAGTCTGCTTTTGCAGTAGTCTAAGATTGTCACTTAGATATGAAACTGCAGGTAGGTACTAAGGCCACGTAAGCAAGTAATAAACTATTGCAACAGCACAGGTGCACTCCTTTTAAAATGTTATCAAAATATATGACCAATATATTTCACGAATACCGATTTCAAAATAATGGCAGACCAGATTTCACATTCGATATTGTATTCAATACACATCGGTTAAAATGCAAGCCCTGCTATTAAAATAATGTATACAATATTTTGAAAAATGTATAATCAGATCCTTTTGATGTTAATAAATTATAAATAATTAGAGGAATTAGGATCAAAGAAATAAAAGACAAATTATTATTTCACAACGTTTCGTATTAAATTAATACTTCATCAGGTGATCTAAAATAAAATAACAAGACAATTTAACAATCAATAATAAAACAAATAAATAAATATTAAACATACCTTAATTAATTGTCTCAATAACTAAATTTAATTCAATTATCTTGTTATATTATTTTAAATTATCATAACAAATCAAAATTTAAGATATTACAATTCATATCTTAAATTTATACAGGGTGTCCCATAAGTCGACGTCCAAACGAAGTGAGGTGATGGGGGAGGTCATTTCCTATCAAAATAACCATAAATGTGGTTATCCAATTGTTTACGGTTCGAAAGTTATTTCAATTTTTGTATTTTTCTCTGAAATCGTGTAGTGCTTACACTAAAAAATTAATTTAAAAAAATCTATGAGTTGTTTGGTTGATTTTTTTTTTAATAGGATCCTGAAGGGTCTGCCTTTCCAAAAAAAATAATTTTCATGAGCTCTGTTATCATCTGTCAAATAAAAAAAATGGTTTTGTAAACACTTTCCGGTGGCAAGAAAAATATATTTGATTTTAAATTCACGTTGACAGAAAAAAAGTGTTATAAAAAAAATTGACCAATTATCAGAAAAACTTGTCCATTTAATAGAGATTCTAACGCGGTATAGTACAACTCGTTATTCATGACAGTTTTTTTTTATAACAATTTTTTTACATGCAAGTCGTGTTTGTTAAAAAATACATTTTCGAAAATTTCAAAATCTAAGTTGGCTGGAACGACTTAAACAAATTAATACGTTCCTCTTTCATTCACTACTTCTAATGTATGCTCGCTATTCGTTTTATTACTAGTAAACCTCCGACTTGACTTTTCATTTTGTACTTTGTTATTTGGACCTGCGCTTGGTAATTTGAACTTCGATCCTGTTTGTGATTTGGACTCTCTTCAAGTTAGACGCATCAAAATGGTTTATTCCCATCGGGAGTATGCAGAAATGCACTATGTCTACGGGTTTTGTGACGAGAATGCTCGGGCTGCTGCAAGAGAATATCGGGCACGATATCCCAACCAAGAACACTATCCTGACCACAGGGTGTTCCAAAGTATACATCGGTGGTACATAGAAGGTGAAATCCCTGGGAATGAGCAAAGAGCTGGAAGACCTAGACTTGACATCGACGAAGATGAAATAATTGGAATGGTGACTGAGGACCCATCTACAAGTGTTCGTCGTTTGTCAAGACGTTCGGGAGTTTCGAAGTCCACAGTGCACCGTATTTTAAAAAGGGATCAGTTACATCCATACCATGTGCAACGTGTGCAAGCACTTTTACCCGCTGATTATAACAAAAGGGTGCAATTTTGCCGAGAAATGCTACGTCGGAACAGGGAAGATCCTCAGTTTTTTTATAACATTTTGTGGGGTGACGAATCGAGGTTTCGAAGGACGGGAGTATTCAACATCCATAATTTTCACTCTTGGGATTATGTAAACTCTAGAGCTATAAGAAACGACCATTTTCAACATCAGTTTGGGGTCAACATGTGGGCGGGAATTGTTGAAGGTAAAATGATTGGGCCCCTTGAGCTACCCAGAAGGATCGGGGGCGATGAATATCTTTATTTTTTGCAAAATGATTTGGGCGGCTTACTGGAACACGTGTCGCTAGAAACACGCCGAAACATGTGGTTGCAGCACGATGGGGCTCCTTGTCACTATGCTCTAGTAGTGAGACGATACCTCAACACCGAATACACAAATCGCTGGATTGGAAGGGAAGGAACCATCCAGTGGCCACCGCGGTCACCTGACCTAAACCCCCTAGACTTCTTTTTATGGGGTTACTTTAAAGAACTGGTCTACGCGACAGAAAACCAAAACGAACATCAGCTGCGGCTAAAAATAAGAATTGCGACCAATACAATACAAAATAACGAACGGGCGTTTCGACTAATTTCGAACATTTGTTGTAACTTTAAATAAAATTTGGTTCATTTGTGTTAGACCAGCCAACTTAGATTTTGAAATTTTCGAAAATGTATTTTTTAACAAACACGACTTGCATGTAAAAAAATTGTTATAAAAAAAAACTGTCATGAATAACGAGTTGTACTATACCGCGTTAGAATCTCTATTAAATGGACAAGTTTTTCTGATAATTGGTCAATTTTTTTTATGACACTTTTTTTCTGTCAACGTGAATTTAAAATCAAATATATTTTTCTTGCCACCGGAAAGTGTTTACAAAACCATTTTTTTTATTTGACAGATGATAACAGAGCTCATGAAAATTATTTTTTTTGGAAAGGCAGACCCTTCAGAATCCTATTAAAAAAAAAATCAACTAAACAACTCATAGATTTTTTTAAATTAATTTTTTAGTATAAGCACTACACGATTTCAGAGAAAAATACAAAAATTGAAATAACTTTCGAACCGTAAACAATTGGATAACCACATTTATGGTTATTTTGATAGGAAATGACCTCCCCCATCACCTCACTTCGTTTGGACGTCGACTTATGGGACACCCTGTATATATATTTATTTATTTGTTTTATTATTGATTGTTAAATTGTCTTGTTATTTTATTTTAGATCACCTGATGAAGTATTAATTTAATACGAAACGTTGTGAAATAATAATTTGTCTTTTATTTCTTTGATCCTAATTCCTCTAATTATTTATAATGTATACAATATTGTTTTGTATTTAAATAAGTATACCAATATATGAATTTTTATTTGCTTCTGAACAAAACAAATTTTAACTTTTTAATATATAATTATATCGTAATGTGGTCGATTTTTGTTTAATTTTAGGAATACGTTTGAAATTGTATTATTTTATTTCAAATGTCAATACTTGTTTAAGTGGAATTGTCCTGACGTCCAATTTGCTGGAATTTTTATTGTTTCAATTTTCTTTTTTTTATAAATTATTATTATACAGGGACTAAATAAAATACAGCCTTCAGTATATAAATCCTTATACGCATCAAACTTTGTAACTCCAACCCTGTGGGGCTGATTTTATTAAAATTTTAACAGCGCATTTAAATATACACTAAAGGGTTAAATTTAAATTTTGAAACGATTCTGAGAATAGATGTAAAGTTTTTCGAGGATTTAGGATCAAATAAGTTAATATTAAATTTTTATTATCGCAACGTTTCAGAATTTTATTATTCCTTCCTCAGGCGTCATAAATTATTTATATATTAACTGTTTTATAGTTTTTATAGTTTTAGAGTTCATAATTTTTTTTTATATATATTTTAAAAAATAATTAATCTTCATCCAGTTGAATGTCAAAAAATATAAGATAATTTTTGACATTCAACTGGATAAAGATTAATTATTTTTTTAAATATATATAAAAAAATTTTATGAACTATCTGAACAAAATTCGTATAGACTAATATGGAAACAATAATTTATAAAACAGTTAATATATAAATAATTTATGACGCCTGAGGAAGGAATAATAAAATTCTGTACCGTTGCGATAATAAAGATTTAATATTAACTTATTTGATCCTAAATCCTCGAAAAACTTTACATCTATTCATAGTCAGGATCGGAACAAACTTTAAAAGATTCTGAGATTTTTTTCGGTATTTTTAGATCCAAGAACTTTTTCCAACCCCTAAAAACTAATATTAAAATGGCCCGATTGAGTCCATTTTTAAAAAGGTTCGTGCGTTGTGGACCATATTTCGTTACCTAATATATATCTAACCGACGCCAATAGCGTGTGTGCCATATATGGCAAATACACTAATTACCATTTTTGGTGCACGATTAATACCAAACCAGTGAACAATTTATTTTTTTCTATTTTTTTTCTGGAAAACTTACAGCTTTGAGCACTTTTGACTTTACCAACTATTTTTTACTCTCCAAACTTTATAATCTTTCCATCTGACCAACGCCAATAGTGTATCTATCTATAAACTATATATGTATAAATAATAAATATATGTACTAAAGATCAAATTGATTCTGTTAAAATTTACACGCGGCTCGTTTAATCTTTACAAATAAATGTTTATCGGGAATCTTTATTGAAACTAAATCTGCTTTTTCACATAAAATATCCTACAGACATAATAATATAACACTGTGCTTTTATAAAGTGATACAATGTTATTCTTTAGCGACTTTATAGAAATTTATCGATACAACCACGCAGTGGCGGCAAATTCCTCTTCATAAATATACGTACACATATTATACAAACATGGTTAAATTATCTCCACTAATGTGTATATAAAAATGAAATATTGTTTTCGTTTCTAAAATAATTCAGCCGATTGGCTTGAAAAATTGGAATAATAATAGTTGGACGCTTCTTGAATCACACATATAAGCTAAACAGGGTGTTCCATATTTAGATGTATGTATATAAATATCTTGGGAACTACAACTCCGATCGCGAAAATACAAAGTGCGTTGCGATCCTCAGAACTAAATCTCTCCAATGACGCTAATTCCGAGTATTCACAGAAAATAATAGCAACATTTGAACCTAAAAATTTGAAATGCCTCGACCTATAAATCGCGATGTTTTAAACGTAGGTACTTTCGGTATGCCACTATCTCACGAACCACTCAACCAATCTCAGCATAGCAGGTGTCAGGTGATCGAGTCACTCGGTCCCCTTCTACCAATAATACTGAGAATTTGGACAACTGACTTCAATCGCCTCTAGAGTTTGTCTGCGGGAGGGTGTTTTTGCGCCGAAAATTTCTAAATTTCTCCAATAAAACTTAAATATCTCGGGAGCTACAAGCCCGGTCGGGAAAATACAAAGTTCGTTGTGATCCTCATATAACACCAATTCCAAGTACCACTAGCACTCACTGGAAATAATAACAATTTGAAATGTCTCGACCTAAAAATCGCGATAAAATTCGAACCAAAAATTTCAAACCGAAAACCAGCAAAATTCTATGCAGAGCGTCAACAGGCCTAACTAGCGCCGGCCCTAGCCCTTGATCAGGTTAGATGGAGATATTCTTTCAGTGCCCTTTGGTCAACTTTTTCACTGCACGGAAATTGTGGTTCGGTTTTATGTCAAATACATAATAAGTCCCAAATTTTCAAATATCAACTTTTACAGCAAACATCAACACTTGTAGAATTTTAATTAAATTAAGTAGCTTTAATTATTATATTTCTGCTTCTTTAACATTAAGAAAGTTTCTACGCTATACAATTAAATTAGTATTTGGTGTTAATTTTAATCCGTCACTAACGCATTGTTATCAATTTTTGCTAACAATAAAATAAATATCATATCATATCAATAATAAAATGTTGTTTTTTGCATTTAGCTTTTTGGCGCCCCTTGCCACCTAGAGCGACCGCTCTCTCGCTCTACCCCATGGCCGGCGATTGGTCTAACGTTTGAGACTAAAATCAAAGAAATCGGACAAGAATTTAGAAAATGGCAACCATTTGAAGATTAAATAAAACCCCATCAGCCCATGATTCCATGTCGACGGGTAGTCTCACGCTTTTAAGTACCTATAATGCCAAAGTCCCAAACGAGCATTTAATACGCCTCCACAAACTCTCGTTAATTTCAGTACACAACCTTAACTGCTTCTGAACACAGAATTTATTATAAAATATTATTAAATAACTAACTGATCTTTTACACGCATCATTAAATATTCACAGAATAATAAGGTTGGTCTTATGTATAATGAAATTAATTCCTTTTGTTGTTAGATCGGAAGAAGTACATTAGAGTCAATTGTCGTGTAAAAAGAGAGCTCCAGATATAGCTCTATCTCTTATGGAGAGTTGTGTGTATGTAAGTCCCGTTCTAGGCTCCAGAGACTTACTTATACACGCTCGATACTTCAAAGAGATTAATCACCCGACAGCAGACCGGCCAGTAGGAAGAGCTATGTACATATCAAACGGGACCAATTCTGCTAATTCTTGCTACAAAAAATAGCAAGATATTGTAGTTACTTGCTACATTACTCGTTTACTAAAAAGTATCTTAAACTCATTTTTACACGCTTTTATTACCTTCACCAGTATGTCTCTTTGTTTGTTTGTAAGGGAATCTTTGAACCTGAAATTCACCCACTTCAAAACGTCAGATTAAACTGAAACTTTACACACTTACCAAGGACCGATGACAATATAATAATGTCCCATTATCCTGACCAGGACCTTTAGGATAACAAAAACTGGAAAAATTACAGCAAGCAAGCCAACATGCTGTACTGTGACGTACGTTGTGTTGCCTACCTCATAGTCAACTGCAAAATAGTTTTTTAGTCTTATAATTAAAATTATAGTTTAAGAAAACTAAAACAACACACGTTTATGAACTAAAAAATGCAAAATAATTCGACAACCAAATTAGCTTTACTGTCAAAAAAGCGTATTGTTTCAGTTTTTTTAAACTATAATTTTAATTAGGTATAGGTAAGAGTAAAAAACATAATATTGGATTTGTCTATGGGGAAGGCAACGCAATGCACGTTACTGCACAACGTGTTAGCTTGCTTGCTGTAATTTTTTTATCCTGAAGGTCCTGGTCAGGATAATAGGACAAACTTATTAAATTATTGTATTGTCATCGGTCCTTGATAAATGTGCAAAGTTTCAGTTTAATCTGACGCTTTAGAGTTAGGGAACCCATCTTGATAACATTAACGACGCTACACCCTGTCGGTGCACCCGTCGACAGGTAGGCAGCCTACCGTTTTTGGGATGCTAATCAGCCGGGAAGAGTTTGTGCGATGTGCCTTAAATAACTTTTTTTGCCACAGGAGGGGAAACCTTTCATAGGCACCACGAAAGACCTTGGTAGTGTGAGATTCCCCGGAGAATACTCACTAAAATTCCTCCTAGATCTCCGCCGTGTGCCCCATCACAGTATCGCTAGGTATGTCATCATGATGGACGGCATCTCTCAGTTAAGAATGAATTCCGTAAATGACTGCTAAGCAACCATTTTCACAGAGACAACAACGGGTTATCATGAAACGTCATACGACTTTTCCGATTCTTATCTCAAATTGCTTGCCTAGTGACCTCCGAAAAGATTCAACCAAGTTTACACACATCTGACAACATAAAACAAAAGTATAGCGCGCTCCCAATTGTTACGCCACTGGAAATGACATAGGCTTCTCGAACAAACTGACAGAAGTTCTGAAATGATCGAAAACGGGATGCACGCGCCTATAAATACAGTGCATGTGGGGCGCGACATTCATTCCGTCAGAGTACAATCACTCAGTCGACAGTTGGTACAGTGCAGTGAAGCGGTCACGCGGCGGACAGCAGACTTAAATAGCATTATTACATAAATTTGTGTGTGTGTGTGGTAAGAATAGTTTGTTGTTGTGTTATTATTTATAGAATCCGTTTGTTTTTCATTATTAGTTTCTTTTTGTAGTTATTATTAGAGTACTTTTTAGTTTATTTGATTTGTATTTATTTCATTTGTTGAAAATAAATCAGTTTTAAACCACCACACAGAACAGGTCCGTTACAATATTATTAGCAATCCGGTTCAACACTAGCAGAATAGAGTTCTATATAATATAAGCTCGACGGCACGACGCGATCTCTGCTCCCCGCATGGAGATACGGCAGCACGTACCGTGGCCTTGGAGAAAACTCTGCCGCATGCCGGCGGCCGACTGGCTCTTAGCTCCACCATACCATTCTTCGTTGTGCAAGACCGGAGATTTCACTTTAAAAAGTTCTGGTTATGACCGTCTTTCTATTTAGATCGAAATTAAAGAATGATGGAGTTATCGCATTTGATGATTTCACATGAAATTTCTCCTCTAGCAAGATTGCAAGATATTAGACTATTTGTATGTAACGTGGAGAATGCGTAAACTTTAAAACGCTTTTCAGTTATACATTTTACACGGACAAACTAAGTTACGATTTATTTGTATTTAAAAGAATTTTTTATCATATAATGTATACTCGTAGATGCTATTATACTACATAAACGAACTTAGGTTAGACCGTTCAAAAACGTCACATTAGTTCATAAGGCAACTCACCTAGTAGCGTTTTCGCGAAATTGACAAAACACGCCTAAAAATAGGGTGTGGACACGGCCGTGTGTTTTACGTAAATACGTTACGACCGCTCGGACGCCTTCATTGTTTTACGTTCCCGACTCTTTCATATGGAGTTTTACGTGTGTCATTGGATTTCTCTTAAGAAGCCCTTTCCAACCGTAAATGTTGTCTATATTTTGATAAGCTGACATTGCGTTATTTATTTTAATTTTTTACTTTGCCACCATATAATATATTCACTACCTATAACTATTTCACATTAATGTTTTATATACCCAATCGATATATATCGACGAGAGCTGACGATTGAAACGCAAACCAACGTTCTAGCTTCTTCGAGTCAAAATTTATGCTAAACGGACATTATGCGACGCAGTAAGGCACTATAGATGTGAGTATTCTCATCCGCCATTTTGGCGCCTTGCTTATCGCGCGTAGTACGACAACATATGACTAAAGTTAACAGATAAATATTATATATTTAAAAGAAAAATGATTTGAATGTTTGTCAAGATTTTTTAAAGGTCCTGCTGTTGTTTGTACGCGTTTACCTGTACGCAAAAATGCTTTAAAGTGGGAATATCAATGTGACAGCTGTATAAAAGTTGACAGAAAAAATTGCGGTAATTATTTATTTTTCATCACTGTACTATGCAGAATAGAAGAATTATTTGTTAATTGTAGAGACTATTGTTTTTTTTTGCGGACTATTAAAAAAAATACGGAAATGTCAGAAAATAAATCTGCCTTTGGCAACGACACTTCAATTTTATCAGCTGAAATTCGAAACAAATAAAATAAAAATATTGGATACAAGTTGTATTATTTATTATAAAAAAAAAGATATACATTAAATAAAATACATTATGGAGAAGCATTTCAATTTTTTTTCTTTGCTGACGTCGTTCCCTAAACTATTTTGCGAAATTTGCTATTTTCAATGAAGTTTTTCAAACAGTTAGAACGGACGTTAAAAAAATGCCGGATAATTCTCCCTTTCACATTGCAACATTCCGGAAAAAATATATCAATATTGTCCACGAAACATTTCGCCAAATCCGAATTTCTGTTTTAATTTCTTCCATCTATCCTGTCGACGATTTTCAATTTGTGATTCTTCAAAATGTGTCTGTAAGAAAAATACGTTTAACTGTATTTTCAAAAAAAAAGAAGAAAAAAAACGGCTGTATGTGCGGAGACAGGGAAAATTCGCATACTTCACACAATCGAGAGTTCCCACTTGGCGTCCAATTATTTCCTGTCGGGAACCTGAATAATCTCCACCCTTTTTCTGATCTATTGGTACAATTTACCGCCGAGCAACAAGGCATCTTTTTGTTTAATCTGAGAACGTATGTGCAAAATGAAACTAATCGATAAACTATATTTTTTCAATAATTTCACGTACTTTTTTAACAATACATTAATATACAAACCGGGTTTTATTCACTTACAAGTAACAATGTTGCTTCCCAGTAGTTACACAAAAAGAAAATAATAAAATCCGTATATAAACGCACTTCACATATCACTACGTCTTCCAATTTTAGTTTGAGCCCGAAAATACACGCTAATTGCAGTTAACACTTTTCAACAGAGAAAAAAAAACCCGGGTCGCAGTGCCAAAACCCTGCCGACAATATAGTGTATTTGCTTATACAGGCAGTGTGACTTCATTATGCGAACTTTAGTTGGTTTCTGGGCAAAATAAAAAATTAGACTCCTTAATACACCCCTTAAATAACATTTTTTTTCTTAATTGCAATATTATTATCAATCGAATCTCTATACTAAATTATATACACCTTTCAGTAAAGAATTCATAATCTGCAAACTAGTTTTTTCATAAAATTTGTAAATCCGGTCCTGTCGGGCCGATTTTATCAAAATTTTAGAGACACTTTTTAATTACTACCAGAGGGTTAAATTTCAAT
Source organism: Venustoraphidia nigricollis (assembly GCA_034508555.1). Lineage (NCBI taxonomy): Eukaryota > Metazoa > Arthropoda > Insecta > Raphidioptera > Raphidiidae > Venustoraphidia > Venustoraphidia nigricollis. The sequence continues at coordinate 7,862,360 of JAVRKA010000004.1, read as the reverse complement.
TTTGAAACGATTCGGAGAATTTTTTCGGTATTTTGGGGCCCAAAAACATTTTTCAACCCCTAAAAACTACCCTAAAAATAGCCGGATTAGGCCCATTTTAAATAGGCTTCTTGCGGTGATGGATTTCAACACGTGGGCCAAATTTCGTTAAAATCAATTAACTCCTTCGAAAGTTATTGCCCGCACACATATATATATATATACGTATATATATATATATATATATATATATATATATATATATATATATATATATATATATATATAAATATATATATATATACATATATATATAAACATTTTTAAAAATGGTGCCAAAGTGTTTAGGAGGTTATGAAACGTCGAGAAATTTTGGTCCGACCCCTAGGTCCCGCCATCCGACCGACGCCAATAGTGTATGTTGCCATATGGCAAATACACTAATAATGCTTCGAAATGCTACGTTGACGTATTTGTTGTCGTACTACATATGATCACAGAACACGTGCGTAAGACGAGCAAGGCGCCAAAATGGCGGATGAGAATATTTATATCTATAGAGCTCTAGACGCAGCGAAACGATCTCAAAATGGCGGTGCTTCCCCCTCCACGGCAAGCGATGCGTCACAATCATCACTCAACGTAACGAATTCTTTGATCCTTTGGCTATCGCAAGTGGTGTATGTAAATTTTGGATGTAGATGATATAGATATGTAGCTGCAGCATCAAACTGTATCCCCCAACTTTGTTATCATCAATTTTCTAAATTGTCTCCTACTATGGAAGCAAATTTAAATTCACGTCAAAAAAAGTTTTACTTCAATTATAAGGATCACTTTTGGTACATTTATATGTAGCAACATTATTTCTGTCAATATAACTCAGTCGACTGTTATTATCCCTAAGTGTAACTACTGTGCAAGCCAAGATGGCATTTGACTGACATAGAGCCTGCTTCACCACCGCAATGTACTTAAATGAGAATAAGTCACGCATTCCATTCTTCTTTACGTCTAATTCCTTCTACAAGACTCGAATTAGTCTTAGGATCGAACCTACGTCCTTTAGGTTACGAGGCAAGTGTTCTAGCTCGCATCCACCTTAGCTTAACATTCTACAGCCGATTTTTATAGTTCACGGTATACGTACAATCCGACACGTTCGTTACAGTTTCAATCTCAAGAATGAATTTTACCCTACCGCGCCAAAAAAAGTTTTAATTCAAAAACTTAAAACTGCAAATGCATTTTTTATTAGTTTTTAATTGGGTGACAGATTAAGAAATGTTGAAATGATTTTCGAAAAATGGGGTTATTGTAAAAATATCGGATAAGTTTTATTGTACAAAAGTTGTAAAAGCTGTAAAAGCTATCTAGGCCTAGTGTCAATTTATATTTTCAATTTGGTGTTATTTTTTATAATCATGCCATTATTCTCATAGTAAACTAGTTGCTACCCGCGGCTCTACACGCGATTAAGATGAAACACGATAGCGACAACAGTAGTGGAGCCTTCGGATCCACCTAGCGCCATCTAGTTGCGGGTTACAACAAAATGGATAGCATAAATAATAAAACCTTCTCCATAAAAAATATAGGTATGTGCCAATTTTCATGGTGTTCGGTCAAACGTTCATATCTCTCCCTCCTCTCTCTCTCTCTCTCTCTCTCTCTCTCTCTCTCTCTCTTTCTCTCTCTCTGAACTATTGAGCACCGAAATAATTCACTATATCAGTTTAATAAACTGAAAATCCAACTAACACTTTAACTAATTCCCAGCATGTTTTAATAAATATCAGATTTTAACCGACCACAATTCAACATAAGTGATGTTGCCTTGTAGCCATAGATATACTTTGTGTTTATATACAACAATCGCCTGCACTGCAGTAAAACTGCAGCTAGTGTCAAATATAATATGCACTTTTCCCAGCGACGTTGTTTACCATTTACCTTCGCTGAGTGTTGAGTTGCTTAGCGCCGTTAGCATATTATTATTATACAACCCGCTTAGCTTTCATTATTATTATTAAAATGGCGTACTTTTGTACAAGCCTTTAGCAAGCACGGATGCACTATTCGTTATAATTAGAGGCCGGATTGTAGTGTAACTAAACCCTTATTTATGGAATGCGACGTACGCAATGCAATTCTTTCATTACGGACTATACTGAGTACACCAAAAACCAAATCTACGTGCACAATAATGACTTAGTTACCTACTAACTATTGTAATATAAACTCTTTCAGTTATCTTATACAAGCTAACCTAACAGACGTTGTCCTGTCCACATTTCAGTAATAGTACTATATCACAAAGCCCGAACGTTGAAATTCCTGCACTGCCGCGCAGCTCAGGGCTTTCAGCTTTCTACCCGTGTGGTGTATACTATTTTTCTTTATACCCCGTCGAAAGTACGTATTTTCACGAGATAAGAAACTAGATGACTCAAATCATGAGCTATCAACAGTTGAGTAACGTGCAACTGAGTACTAACGCGTTACTGACCGGTTAGTAACCTGTAGCGTCGTCTGCAGTTTCACATTGAATTACAAGGAACACGACTGGCTAGTAGTTTGCGTTACCGTAAGAAATAAAATGATGAAACCAATAAAAAAAACCCGGGTCGCAGTGCCAAAACCCTGCCGACAATATAGTGTATTTGATAATATAGGCAATGTGGCTTTATTATGCGAACTTAAGTTGGTTTTTGGGCAAAATAAAAAAATTGACTCCTTAATACACCCCTTAAAATAACATTTTTTTTCTTAACTGCAATATTATTATCAATCTAACGTCTACACCGAATTAAATACACCCTTCAATAAATAAGTCACTATCTACAAATTAGTGTTTTCAAAAAATTTGTAAGTCCGGTCCTGTTGGGCCGATTTTATTAAAATTTTAGGGACATTTTTTAATTACTACCAGAGGGTTAAATTTCAATTTTGAAACGATTTGAAGAATTTTTTCGGTATTTTGGGACCCAAAAACATTTTTCAACCCCTAAAAACTACCCTTAAAATGGTCCGATTACGCCCATTTTAAATAGGCTTCTTGCGGTGATCGATTTCAACACGTGGGCCAAATTTCGTTAAAATCAATTAACTCTTTCGAAAGTTATTGCCCGCACACATATATATATACGTATATATATATATACGTATATATATATATATATATATATATATATATATATATATATATATATATATATATATATATATATATATATATATACATATATATATAAACATTTTCAAAAATGGTGCCAAAGTGTTTAGGAGGTTATGAAACGTCGAGAAATTTTGGTCCGACCCCTAGGTCCCGCCATCCGACCGACGCCAATAGTGTATGTTGCCATATGGCAAATACACTAATAAGCAAGAATTCAATTATTAAATAAAGTATATTTAATTCAGCAATACAATCGATGTGAACTCCATCCTGTCTCAATATCAGTATAAGCAGTTTACGTAACATAAGGGATTACACAATTCATAGAACAATACTGAATAACATTCGTTTAAATTCTTTGTTTACATTACTGATATAAACATTCAGAGCACTGTGGTTGGAACAATAAAATAAAATAAAAGAAATTATTCAGTAATTGAACATTTCGAGAGCTAAGCCCCCATTTTCAGCAAAACACTAAACTAATTAATAGTAAAATCCTTACATTTATATACAAAAACAGGTATAAAAATTAGCGTGTACTATAAACTAACATACAAGTGAAAGGTCAGGTAACAGAAACATGAGATCCAAAAATCTTTGAAGAAGTCAAAAGAGCAAGGGTCTACGTCGATGCAAAATCTGTAAAAACAAAAGAAAAACACACCGAAAAACAAACTACGGAGTCCAAAGATCAAATAAAGCAGAATAAGGTATAGGGCCGTTATCTGAATTTAAAAGTTTATGTGTATCGCACTTGGCTATGTATTTACTTTCAAAGCTGTCTAACTGATGTTTGTTATTTAATTGAATTGAATAAATCTGTTGTGGTAAGAAGTAACTATTCTTTTATTTTATTTCACATTACTGATGTTTCTTTTGAGTAATTGTGTGTGCAGTAACATAAATGAAAGATTTGTAACTTTTGATTGTTTAACTGGCAAACCGAAATCTACCCGGACGAAACCGGGTCGAAGCGCCGGTATATTATAAAGATGCATATTAAAACTCAATCCAGCAGTCGTCTCTCGGCAGAGAATATTACGCTGACATGTTATGAATATTTATAAGTTATGACTAACAACAGCACGTCATGTTACATTTTTGCATGGTTTTTAAACTACAAAATAACCAATTCCGTATAACAATACGACACGAGAACCAGCAGACTATTTTGCATAAATTTTATATTATGTTTTAAATGACATACATACATAATTAATACCAGAGTCAATAAAACTATTTTTTACAAAATGATTTAAATTGGCAAACTTCATTTATTTGTAAACCAACCTAAAAATAACGTTGCTACCCAATCACGGGTATAGCGCAATTAAACGAATTAATATTGGAGGCCAAACTAGAAAATTAAAAAAAAACATTTCCAAGTGCATCATGTGACATATCAAATGAAAGGGTTTGTTATGATAATACAAATATTTTTTTTTATAATTTTAAAAGCCATAGTTTACAAGATTTTATAGAAAACTAGCGGTACCTGTGCGAATAATTCGCACTAAAATTCGTTTCTAATTTCTCACACTCTTTATAACTTTCTTCTTTTTGTTGTATTACATTACGAAGCTCAGTGACGGTTCAAGAAAATATTTTTCTAAAACTGTCATATAGAGGCGCAAGTATCGAAAACATTGAGCTGAAGCGCCGCCATATGAAAAGTATTTATATACATGAATTTTGATTAAAAATTAAACAAAAAAAATTTACCGACCGTCAATCATGTTGACGTTGTTTCAAAGTTAGAACCTTCAGATGGCAGCATTGCTGTATATACTGAATAAATGTATAATTGTTATAATTAATTATTTTGCAAAAACAAAAGCAATAATAGATTTTTTAGTTATTGATGTCGGTAGAGCAAGCAATTATCTATAAAATGATATAAAATTTATGTGGAGCAATTGTGTGGTTTTTTCGAAAAAGGGAGGCAAACATCTTAACCTTCGCGTATTAATATATATGATATACTATAATTGAGTATTCCCTCCTTACTAATGAGCCTAAAATTTTGAATATAGGACCTCGCTCATAGTTCAGAGGAAAACCTAAACGAATATCCTAAGTTTTAAAGCTCTCACGGAAAGCCTCTCCACCGGCTCGCACTTGACCGGTTTTAATTATATTTGAAACTATCGGTTTGCCAGCGACTTCGTCCGCGTGATATAGTAAATATATTGTACCCGGTTAAATTCTTTTATATAAAATCCACCCCCACCCCGTTCGAGTAGTGTGTTCAAAAGACCGTCGTACATGTATTTCTTTTTTAGTAATTTCAGAGATACAGCGTATCCTTTATGAATGTTTCCATCACCCTGTTCACGCCCATAAGGGTTATTTTTGGGATACAATTTGGCATAGATCACTCCTGGCATAATCCTTTACCTGTCTGTAAAGTGCCATCACAATCGGCTCAACCGTTTAAAAGATTAGCCCAGACAGACAGAACAAACTAACTGAAAATTCAAAATTCGCTCTAGGAAACTTTAAAACTACAATTACAGACTACGTTACGATTTTATTTATTATTATTAATTGAACAACTTCTGTAAAATTCATGAAAAAATCAACTCTCGCAGTATGTAGACTGTAATCCATTGGCTGTATATACAAACACATCAATCATTATTCTGTAAAGAGTGCTGCATTGTACAAAGCGTGTATTTTGTCATGTCTGATATCCGAGGGAATATTTGAAAGTGCAAATCTAAGGTTTGTTTAGACAGACATCTACTTGCATCTTGCATTACTCATCTGGTAACATTTTCCGATCATGATAAATGCTCGTCCTGTTTAAACTGGGCTTTAACGTGAAGTAAAAGCTGCCGCCGCGTCGGCCTGGAGCTGCCGGCGCGGAATGCCGGCTGTATCATAGACAGTTACGGCAGCATACAGGCGCAGTGGTGAGACGGTCTAACCGCACATATCTAGTTATGAATAAGTAAATTTGACGAAAACCCGCGCGCGTTGAAGCCGCTTAAATCCCAATATCAATTTTAGATGAACCTACAAACATTGCTTTTTCTATCTATTTTTGTAACTGCTTTTACCAGTTTCAAATAAATATCTACAAAGAAACAATTTTTAATATAGTTTTAGGCATCGAAAACAAACATACAAGGCTACTAGAATACTAGAACATAAGAGACTATTAAACACGGTCACGTCTGTGAATGGTTGAGTCGACTGCTTACGTCACCGATGTCAATAGTACAGATGGGAAAAACGGGTCTTTGTAGTGATCTGCATCTTTGCATCTGGATCCCGTATGTGAGCCGGCTCACTGAACCGGTTAAAAAAGAGCCGAGTTCTGAATATGTTACTGCAGTCTGCCACTGAGTTACCTAGTTCAGTCAATCATATCACGACCTGTATAGAATCAAGAATGCATAGCCAAACATGTGATGCATGAGTCATTTGAGCTGACAGATGCATTAAAGCAAGAACTGATACGTAAGTGTAAAATGTGCTTCCGCGTGTTAAGTGTTTCATTGAGTTATGCGAATCTGTTGATCCGTCGGCTCAAAAAAAGTGAGTCGGCTCTCACGGATCTTCTGTCGGAGTCGGCTCTTTGAACCGGTTCAGATCTGAGTTACCCAACTCTATAGCTTGATTTTTCAATCATTGTTATCCCAACTATTTGGAAAAAGACTCCACAAGCCTTCTCTCGCGTCTCGTCAAGTCACACCTTCAACGATGCTAACGCCCAACCTTAGTTTTTAGTAACAAGGACAAAAATGTAAGCACCGCGGTCCTATTTAGTCTACTTTTTGATCCCCCTTCTATGTAGCTGTACGTTGTTTTTGTCTAAGACAAAAGCGTGTGTTTGTAATAAGAAAAAATGGGCGTGTTTGAAGTTATACTTCTAATGCGTAACGAGGTCATCTTAATGCGTAGATATTAGGCATGAGTGAAACAGAACCGAGAATAAAAAAATTTGCTAATTTTTTTAAAATTAATTTTGTAACATTTATTGTTAAATACTTTTTTATCACATTAATTATAGATTTATTTATTACTAATATAGATTTTTGTTCATAAAACATTTATGAAAATCAAATAAAAGTTCGAGTAAGAAGTGATGTTTGTGATGAGAAAGGTTTCTCATTTGACATATTTTGTTTCTTGTGAAGAAGTCATCTAAATGTTGTTTGCCTTTTTCTGTTTCATTTAGCAAGCTGTTGTCGATAGCAAGATATTGCACAAATGATACTTCGTCTTGCCTTTGAACTTCTATCAATATTTGAATCATTTTGTATAAACTGATCCTTAATTTACGTTATAGTGGCTAATTGTTTTTCTTTTAGAAAGCACGTAATACTGAAACACCGTTAAGCGAAGCAACGTTAAACGAAGTCTTACTGTATATAGTTATAAATACCCATAGTAGGTCCAAAGTTTACAAAATACCGATCAGAAAATATGCAGTGAAACAGTATCTGGATATTTGTAACATAATTCCCGTTTGTGTAGGTATCAGTATAGATAAAACGTTTTTATGCAAAAGAGTAGAGAAATATAATATCTGAAAATATATTTATTTCCAGACGATTCGACATAAACAATTTAGCCTTGAGACCACAGATATTTTGTACCTGTGTCTATATGTGTGTGTGTGCTTTTAGCCACAGCCCCATTCTTACTAATGCCTATAGATAATGTGTCGGTACATCGCTTACTACACTAGTACTTATACAGAATGTTCTAGATCTAGGTGAACCGACCCTGAAATATGAAAAAAACTCCAGCCAATTGGGCGACAGGACCATTCTAACTTCAAGAGTGTTGATATTTGATCTATACATATAAATAAAATCGATAATTCCATACTTTGTACAATACAGCACTCTTTAGATAGAATAGGTAGAATAGATATATTTGTACTGCCCTAAGTGGATACATCGTCAATTACAATATAAAATAATAGTTAATAATTACAATTAAAAAATTCATCCATGCTGTAAAATACAGACCAGAAATACTTTTAAATTAGTTTCAAATTTTTTAAAACATTCAATGCTTCTTAAACCACAAGGAAGTTTATTACATAAGACACTTCCAATATAATCCGGGTTTTTATGAGACAGTGTTAATCTGCACTTATCTAGTCTGATGTCTTCACGGTTTCTAATATTATAATTATGTACCTCATTGACTTTAGTGTATGAATTAATATCTTTTTTGATTCGTAAGATACATTCAAAAATAAAAATACTATAGGAACTGTTAAGATGTTATTATTTATGAATGTGTTTTTGCAAGTTTTTTACATAAGTAATGATTGATGCGTTTGTATATATAATAATAATAATAATAATAATAATAATAATAATAATAATAATTTATTTATCATTTGGACTAACAGTATATGACAAGTCAGAGAAAAAAAAATTTTTACATGAATTCAGATACTTTATAAAACATTTTAAGTAGTAAAAATTGTTTTACAGCACTTTTAAATTTCTTTAGGTCTTCAATTTTTTTTATTTCTTTTGGTAGACAATTGTAAGCTTGAGTAGCACTAACCATAAAGCCAATGGATTACAAAGTCCACATACTGCGAGACTTGTTTTTTAAATGAATTTTACAGAAGTTAGTTCAATAAAATCGTAACATAGTCTGTAATAAATTGTACAGTTTTAAAGATTCCTAGAGCGAATTTTCAGTTTTCAATCAGTCTGTTCTGTCTGTCCGGGCTAATCTTTTAAAAGTCTGAAACGATTGTGATGGCACTTCACAGACAGATACAGGATTATGCCAGGAGTGATCTAGGCTACATTTTATTCCAAAAATAACTCTTATGGGAGTGATCAGGGTGATGGAAACCTTCATAAACGATGCATCTTTAAAAGTACTTAAGCTAAAAAAGAAATACATGTTCGCCGGTCTTTTGAACATACTACCCGAACGGGATGGGGGTGGATTTTATATAAAAGAATTTAATCGGGTACAATATATCTATTATATACCACGCGGACAGACCGCTAGTATACCTATACTATAATATATAAAATAAAACTTCTGTTAAAGCGCGCAGTATCGCAGCTAATGACTAGTAATAAATATTATGAAATTTGTTACTCGCTTGCATGGTTACATAATATGGTTTTACTTGTAAAAATTAACCAAAGCATGCTTGTCAGCTACGTAATTTATTTTTGACAGATCTTCAAAACAAAAGAACAGCAATTTTTTTCAAAATATATCTTAAAGTAATTAAAAATTTACGAAACTTGTAAACTTGTAACCACGCAGCGGAGCCCGCAGTGACGTCATTTCGATCCTCGCAGCTAGCACAAGTCCCAACAGCGATTCCAGCGGCAAAACCAGCCTCGTGTACACGGTTGTTTGGTATAATTAATCTCAACGTGATCAGAAGACTTTTATTACTTAAAAACAAAATATACATCCGGTATATGAAAATCTGAGAAATGAGCATCACTAGATACATAGGCGCGCCTATACTTAAGTGTTCTCATCTAATTCACTCACCTTCTATTCACGCTTACGCTCCCTTGCAATAACCTAGGGTCTGTACCTACTTTGTATCGTTCTCGAAGACTTCCTTAACCGCACGCCATTAGTACAGGACGTTTTTTTTTTGTCCGTGTTCCCGAACAGTGGGTTTCAACCCTTTTGTCAATATAGAATAGATGCGATAAACAATTTTCTCATCTCGAATTCCGAGCCGAGATCGAGTTAATTTATTGAGATCTCGTCGAAACGAGAAATAAGCTTCGAGAAATCTCGACAAAATTGTAGAATACCTATCGCAATATTCATAAAATTATAGTTCATAAAGTATAGGTCGCGACCCGGCACCGTGTCGTAGAAAAATTTTGCCGAGTCGTAAAAAAAAATTTATTAATTTTTGTATATGAAATAAGCAAACGCATAACTTGATTTCTTTTAAAAAATAAAATTGTTTTGTAAATAAATGGGTTTTTTTTTCATAAGATGAGTCGCGAAAAATTTTAAAACCTCGTCCCGGGCTGCGGTGAAAAAAGTTTGGGAAACGCTGTGCCTGATATATGATAAAAAAAGTAATTATTTGAACTAGTGGAAATATTTTTAATCTATATAAATAAAAATCATTTGCCGCGTGTATGAAAGATCGCTTGAGAACGACTCGACCGATTGGGCTGATCTTTTTTTTTTTGTTATGTTCGTAATTGTCAAGACAAGATTTGCATGAAAGAAAGTTATTGGAAAATCCACCAGAAAAGTCGAAAATTCGGATGCTATTTTTGTATGAAAATCTCAATAAAAAATAGTAAAAAATTAATTATCAATTTATTTAATGACATATTATCCTTTTAAGTAGGTACTACAGAAACGTGAACTTAACTACTTTACTAGACATGAATTTTGGTCGAGAAGTGACTTTTCGAGAATTCTCGTTATCAAAAAACTAGCGAAAAGTCCAAAATTTCTCGTCTCGAATTTCTTCACGAAGCAATAGAGCAGCGCTGCTAGAGACAGTTACACAAAACCAGTGACAAAAATCGCAAAATAAAGTTTTTCCATCCGAAAACACAAGATGAGAATCAGAAAGCAACACTTTATCAATATAAACCACCATAGTCTTCCTATCTTATATATTTTACCTTTATCATTTCTGATCAACCATGTAGAAGTCGATGCATTGTACAATGTACAGTGACTGCTTCAGACAACTTTTAAGTCTACACCTTTTCTTTGCACTGATACACACGCATTAAAGGTACGGACACACTAAAGGCAGTTAACCTTAGACGCTCTCTATAGTTCCCACCATCAGCACCGGCCCTAGTCCTTGATCAGGGCAGAGCGAGATTGTCTTTTAGCGCTCTTTGGTGGACGCTTTCATTTCACAGAAATTATACTTTGGTCTTATGTTAAATAAATAATAAGTCCCAAATTTTCAAAAATCAACTTTTATTGCAAACATCAACACTTGTTTAATTTAAATTAAATCAAGTAGCTTTAATTATTATACGAAGTTGACTCTATTTAAAAGAAGTTAATTAGAGTGGTTGTGATCCTTGATGATTGTTAGATAAGTGTGGATAAAATCTGTGGCACAGGATCAATAAAAACACAATACTGAAGTTTAAATTTGCATTTTCACTGACGTTTCGGTGCGCTTTACACCATCTTCAGAGTTCATATCAGTATTTCGTCGAAAGATTAAAAACATGGTGATTGGTTTCACAATATATATAAATAGGTAAAATGGATTAATTATTATACTTCTGCTTCGTTAACATTAAGAAAGTTCCTACTGCTATATTATAATGAAATTAGTATTTAATGTTATTTTCAATGTCACTAAATAATAAAATCTTGTTTTTCGCATTTGACTTTTTGGCGTCCCTTACCACCTGGCGCCTGGAGCGACCACTCCTCTCGCTCTACCCCAGGGCCGACGCTGCCCACCATATTAACACGAGACTCAGTATGGCACGAAAGAAGATAGTCATAGAAAATGTGAAACGACATAGGTTTTTTTATGATTTTTGCGTCCACAAAAACGAGTGCATATGATAATTCATTTTTTGGACACTAATAGCGCTGATGCTTGTGAATTATTAAGGTCCCTAGATGTGACAGATTACCACAGCCTTCTACTATTTTGAGGCAAACGATTCAGTTAAAAGATAGAAAAGTTTTCGTAGCTGATGAAAAATAATAACAAGTTTAAAAATACACATTGATGACAGATAATCATTTTCATATTCAAAAATACGTAAATTACCCAAGTTATACAATATCACAGTGGATCCCGATCCTTGGTAAGTCTACTAATCTAGGAGCTTTAAGACGTGTCATGCCGTTTTAGCGTACGTTTTACGAGTCCTCGCGGATACCTTAGCTTAATATTATATAATACATAATATATATAATAATATATAATACAGCCGACAGGTTTGTTACATTTTCAATCTCAACAGTGAATTTTACCCTACCGTACCAAAAGAAGTTTTACTTCAAAAAACTTTGATATAGGTATATAAAGTTATCAAGAATTTGAGTTCGTCAATCAGTTCTGCTTTATATTAAACCACCAAAATAAAATAAAAATATTTTTTATCGTAAATTTATTACTGAAATTGTTTTTACCTTTTTTAAAAAAAAGTGTAAGCCTGCAAAATTTCACTGCAGAAACAATTTTTCAGCTACTCTATTAGAGATGGCATACTTATCAAGACAATATTTCTATAGAATTCGGTCGACGAGCCGAAAGATGCAAAATATCTCAAATAGAAATTCAAAACACTAGTATATCCGTCTGTCGCATGTAGTGCATTCGCACCTTTACACGCTTCTCCTATTCCAACCCATCGCCGCCATATTGATTCCCTTACGCGTATTGTTCATCCCGTTCTGTCATATCTCAAGAACTTTTATTCCTCTGTGTTCGCTCCGTGCACAAGGGCAAAAAAAAAGAAAAGTTCTTACTTAAAAAAATTGAAAACATAAAAATATTTAAAGTCACAATAATCTTTAGTCTTGGGAATAATCGAATGATTTTGATAATCGAAAGGCTGCTTTTCCAGTGATTTTTATAATCGAATGTTTCATTCGAAATGATTCCGTCAGACGATGTATCATACTAATAGGTGCGTTGGTACTATACGTTAATGAATGAATGTTTCAACTCTCGAATTAATTTTGCACTCGATTTCGATTGAGAGAGTCAGCTACATACATATTATAGTTGCATAGCACAGACACAGATAAAAGACGTAAGTAATCGTATTCAGTACTGTGCATTGCATAGCATCTCGAGTGGTTAGTATGCGAGTGAAAATACAATGCATTCGATATGATTATTATAAAGAAATGAATTTTCGATTATGAGACTTGAGAGAGTCACCTGCATGCAGATCTTAATAGAACAGAGGCAGACAAAAGACTAAATAATCATATATTAAATTGATATGCAATTTGAAAGAGACAAATGCATGGCCTGTTTTAAAGAGTTAAGAAAGAGCTAGTACAATAATTTATTACTGGAGATTATAAGTTGTAACTTGTAGCTATAAAAATCATTCGAATGATTTTGAATAACTTCTCAAAACATCTCGAAATATTTTAATAATCGAATAGCTCGACAGTTTTCACTCGAAAAAACCCATCTTTAAAATTTTAACAAAATTGAGCCGCGAGTGATAGACACTGTATATGTAGCGCCTGCGCGGTGACTCTATACAGAAGTTGCCAACAGCTGTACACTGCGTACAGAATCAGCCGGCAACTGTACGCTACGTATAAAATGACTCAATGTGGTGCAGCCAATCCTTGTTTGGGCTAGATCACGTGACCTGTTGGTCACACTCTGTTATAGTCACTCTAGTTTCGACTAAGCCCGCCAAGCAAACGCACGGAGCGAATGCGTGTATAGCGCGTACCTACGTCTGAACTCATTGTACATAGCAGGTCTGGCGAATCACAGCATGACTAACATTGTAACTGAGAGCTGCTAGACATTTTTGGGTAGGTATTTGAGGCACTCTGAAAATTTATTACAATACCTCTTTAGTAATATACGAATGCAAAAACACAGACCTGGCTGAAGGGTATAGCGGGGCTTAAGGCTGTCGGAACGCTCTGAATTTAAGCCACAGTACGAGGCTAAAAAATACTGTCGCAAGAGTGCCGCTGTAAGTTGATTACTCTAACTTTTGGAAATATTTTGAAGATTTAAGAAACTTTTCACTTTAGGTTTGTGATGGAACAATTTTGTGAAATAAGTACGAATAAGGTCGTAATGTGACATTGAAACGTTTGTTTTTTGGCACAATTAATGCCAACTTTTTTCTAGTAAATCGTACATAAATAACAAAAATAGTAATAATAATAATAATGCGTTTAACGTCCGTTTCTCGACTTTATGTCATAACAGACGCCATTCGCACCATTACTATTTTCCATTTACCACTCCCGTTATTTTCTACATTTTTTAAAACTTCAACTTATATAATAGCAACGGGCGAATGAAGGAATTATAGGAAATTAGGATACTAAGGTAGGTAATTTTTGAACTAGGAGTTTGATAGGTAATCGGCCATGGCCTCAAATAAGGAACCATCTCGATATTTATCTGGAATTAATTGAGGGAAACCATGGAAAACCTCAATCAAGATGGCCGGTACAGGAATTACCGTTTCTCGGCGAGAGGCAGTAGGAAAAAGTCCCAGCCACATCTGCCCCTGCCGGGAATCGAACCCGTACCTCCCGAATGCGAGTCTAGTGCTGTACCACTACTCTACCCAGCTCGGTTAAATAACAAAAATAGTCCATTAGAGACCTAGATTTGTACTTTATCTGCCTTATGGAGAAATACTTTTTGCCAAATTGTTGGCGAATTGTCTACAATCAGCTATCAGCCGAAGCTTTATTTTTGGCTTAAATTCAAAGCGTTCCGACAGCCTTAACCGACCCTCAAATTTTTAATCACATGGCAGGTAGAATGTCCCACCGAAATGACCTGTTTCTTTGAATATATCTATTTTTAGTCACCAATATTATTCTGTTTAAATTTCAACATGCTTTAAATATATTTTAAAATTTTTCAAAAATATAATTTTGCAAACACCTAGCTAAGTCTTAGACCCGATTAAGAAATCTGTTTTTTTTTATTTTTCAACTCCTTAAATACTAAGGTCAAGGTACTAAAATTTTAAGATGCCTCAAGGGCTTCTTATTGCGAAAAAAAATTTGCTTATTTAAAAATTTGAAGGTCAGTATAGCCCCGCCACCCTTTAGTCAGGTCTACGTTTTTGTATTCGAATATTACTAAAGAGGTAAGCATTGTACAAATACCTACCCAAAAATTTCTAACAGCTCTCCTACTATTGGATCGTTGGTACTTCGTATAACCTCCAGTCTCCTCCATCTCACGCCCCACAGACTTAACACTTTTACTTGCACCCAGCGTTTTGATTCTTTCAAAAAGAAACGGTCTTTGTGTTCACATTTTATGCTGCCTTTGAAACGTTCTGCTTACTCACTGTATAGCAATGATTATAGTCTGCCAAACAACTGTTAAAAGAAAACTCTTGCGAGTCGTTTTAAGAAAAGGTTTCGCATAGACACATTCGAAATGAAAAAAATGACAACAGTCTCGAATTTATCATAGGAAAATTTTTAAATTTACTTTTTGAACATTTTCGGAATATTAAAAAAAATTGAAATTTCGAAAAAACTAAAAATTGAAAAAAATGAATTTTCGAAAAAATTCAAATTTTTGAAAAAAATTCAAAACTTCAAAAAAATCAAAACTCAATGAAGAATTAAAAATTTCGAATTTTTTCAGCATTTAAATTTTGTAATTTTGGTTGAATGTTGTGTATTAATTTAGTAAAAACATTATTTTTCAGTCAAAGACTTTCACCTGGTGGCCCGCTTCAGGATGCAGCGTACGTCAAAGTTAGATTAGTCCATTATTTATTTAATAACCTAACCTCTGACTATCCTTTGAAACAAAAAGTGCTTAGCCTTGCCGCTACACAGGTGAAATACACTACAGAATAGCTATAATTACTTAGCACTGAAATTTTTTAACAAGCTTTCTATTCATATGCAAAGCTTGCCTACGAAAAAATTTAAAAAAGATCTAAAATTGTTTTTTACGTGCAACTGATTTTATGTTACCAATGAATTTTTAAAATTTGTTTTTAATTATATTTTCTAGCTTCACACTGTATTCAATTCAAATATATTCTACTATTTAAGATATTCAATTCCTTTAGATATATTTTTAGTTCAAATATATCGATATTCTGTATCCACTTTTTTAATTGATGAAATTTTATTTCACTGGACAAATAGTTCATATATTGTTTAAGCTAACTGTAGTTTGGCACGCGTTCTTATACTTGGATAGTTAAAAAAATACCACCGTGTTTTTTCTGTCGTTCAAGTGTCTACTTTCACAGAAATAAAATCCAATAAATTAGTTTTTGAAGTGTATTTTCACTCTTGTGCTTGACGCAAAGAGAAACTACAATTAAATTTGAGTTTAGATAGGACCTACGGCACAAGGACTACTTTAGTAATTATTGTGTCGCTAGAATGTAATGCATTGTTTTAAATAGACCTACACCTACTGTACCCGATGCAAAATACTGTAGTTCCAGTACTATTTAATATCTATATCAAATCGAGAAGAATTTTTGAAGTAAAACTTCTTTTGGCGCGATAGAGAAAATTTGATTCTTGAGATTGAAAATGTAACGAACGTGTCGCAATGTACGTATACCGTATACTATTTGAAAAGGCTGTAGAACATAAAGCTATGTTGGTGGCGAGGTAGAATAGTTGCCGCGTAGCCTAAAGATCGTAGGTTCACTCCCGGCGGCCGGTTTAATAAATTTATTTCAAAAAAATTATTTATTTTTGAGACCACAATTTTTAACAGTTATTTGTAAATTATTCAAAATTAAAAACAGTAAATTAATTACTTGTAAAAATATATCCCGACAAAAACTATTGTAAAAATATATTTCCTTCCGTAGTTTTTCTGTTTTTTTAATACAAGAATATTAATAATGCATTTTAATTCATAAATAATAGCTATGAATATGTATTCAAATGTGTATTGTTACTAAAAATGTCAAAAGCATTGTTGCGTGCAGAGGTGGTCACCTTTTAATTACAGCATTGCGGCAAAAATTAATTGGATATGCAGAAATTAAAACAAGTATTAATGATTAAAATTTTCATAACAACAAAATATCAACCGCTATACGTACTGCTATTATCTATAATAGTTAACACATAAACCGTTTTCTTCCGACAGTTCACCAGCGGTTTAGACTAAGCCGATTTACATTTTTAGTGTATTTGCCATATGGCAACATACACTATTGGCGTCGGTCGGATGGCGGGACCTAGGGGTCGGACCAAAATTTCTCGACGTTTCGTAACCTCCTAAACACTTTGGCACCATTTTTAAAAATGTTTATATATATGTATATATATATATATATATATATTTATATATATATATATTTATATATATATATATTTATATATATATATATATATATTTATATATATATATATTTATATATATATATATATATATATATATATATATAGGTATATATGTGTGCGGGCTATAACTTTCGAAGAAGTTAATTTATTTTAACGAAATTTGGCACACATGTTGTAATCCATCACCGCACGAAGCCTATTTAAAATGAGCCCAATCGGGCGATTTTAAGGGTAGTTTTTAGGGGTTGAAAAATGTTTTTGGGACCCAAAATACCGAAAAAATTCTCCGAATCGTTTCAAAATTGAAATTTAACCCTCTGGTAGTAATTAAAAAGTGTCCCTAAAATTTTAATAAAATCGGCCTGACAGAACCGGACTTACAAATTTTATGAAAACACTAGTTTGCAGATAGTGAATTATTTACTGAAAGCTGCATATAATTTGGTATAGAGGTTCGATTGATAATATAACAATTAAGAAAAAAAATGTTATTTTAAGGGCTGTATTAAGGAGTAAAATTTTTTATTTTGCCCAAAAACCAACTTAAGTTCGCATAATAAAGCCACACTGCCTGTATCAGCAAATACACTATATTGTCGGCAGGGTTTTGGCACTGCGACCCGGGTTTTTTTTAAACTTTATTTCGGACTAGTCACTTCCCGTGGCTCCGTCCGCGAATGTAATGAAACACGGTAGTGGAACATTCAGCAGCACCTACCAGCTAAATTTCCAGTCCATAGAAACTGTATTTTAAAAACTAGAATGTGCTAATTATTGACACCCCTGTACTTCCCCTCTTTCCACTCCTTAGAAGACGATTTTAGGATCGCTACTCAACAAAAGAAACATGTCTGCCAAATTTCAAGTCTGTAGGTCCGGAAAGTATCGTGAAGACCTGTCAGTGACATTCATCCCCTATTTCGCCCCCTTTAAGTTTTTTTATTTTGAGACAAAAGGTAGCATTTTTTAGGATCCAATCTATCTGATCCTTGTCAAATTTTATCGAAATCGGTTCAGCGGTTTAGGCGTGAAAAAGTAACAGACAGACATACCGCTATCAAACTAAGCCTAACAAAAAAATATTAATTAATTATTAACTCAGAATTTTATATATATATATATATGATTGAATTAGTATAATAGCTATTGTCTGCTATAATTGTTAAGAAACATTCATTGTTGTAGCACTATATTTATTATTCCAACACCCGAATCTTTCCACTTTCGCGGCGGAATGAGTTAATCAATCACTCTACGGTGCACACAATTCAACATTTTAATCCTTCATAATATAGCGATTTACAACACTCAAGTCATGTCTAGCTACAGCTAAAAGTAATTGGCTCTCGCATGTAGTGAATTTGAGTGTTGTAAATCGCTATATTATGAAGGATTAAAATGTTGAGTTGTGTGCACCGTAGAGTAATTGATTAACTCATTCCGCCGCGAAAGTGGAAAGAGTCGGGTTTAAATCCCGACGGTGACGTGTTGGAATAATACATTTTTCTAATATAGCGCTACAACAATGAATGTTTCTTAACAATTATAGCAGACAGTAGCTATTATACTAAATGAATTCAGCAGGTACGTTAGCTATAAGCGTATGTTAAAATCTACTTATATGATTGAAGTAAAAACAACAAAAGCAAAGTAACAAATTTCAAGTGTAGTTCGTTTTTTGATAATTCCACAGGAACCTAACATTTTTTCCGGGATAAGAAGTAATAAACTATCTGTGTGCCAAATTTCATTCCAATCCGTTCAGCCGTTTTCGCGTGATTGAGTAACATCCAAACATACAAACTTTCACATTTACAATATTAGTAGAATGTTATGATAATATTAGTAGGGGTTTCAAATAGACGAGTTATGAAAATAAGAGAAACTATGATTTATTAATATACCAGTAACATAGTTATACAATGGTGAAATGACGTAGTGGTATTCACAAAAGTCTTTCTAAAAAATCGCATATCACACTTTAAATTGAACGAAAGAAAGTCAGAAGATTTTCTCTCAAAAAAATACTTCGCACATATTTTACATGTAGACACTAAATTGTCAGTAGAAGTACACTATGCAGTGCAATCTTCAAAATTACCAATTTAAATTGGCGTAAGATTACTTAAAAACATCATACATTGATCTACTTTCGACATGTACCCATTACCCCCATCATTTTTCCCGGTTCTTCCACCACGTTGTAAAAATTTATTAGTGTATTTGACATATTATGGCAGGTACACTATTGCATATATGAAAACTTAAATTATATGATCACATTCTAAGACCATTGTGAAGTAAAATTTTTTGCCAATGTTTGCTGCAAGCCAGTATGAATGAGTTAAGAGCTTAAATCTGATTTCATTGCAGTCAGGAAATGACAGAGCTGGCATTATAACTGTCGGTTGAAAAATCAATTTTAACACCCATATCAGCAGATGCACTTGGCATGATGACAGCTGCCACCCGAGGCCTCGATCCATCCTTATTTATATTCATCTTACGTAAGTAGACAATGCGCATCTCAAAAGACATTCCAAATCGTCATATTATTCAAAAAATTTAACGTAGTCTTACTTTAGCTTGGCATATTTACCGTTCCGAGAAACAATTTTGATTGCGGGTTTTTATGATTTCTCTCTCTCAAAAGATAATAATAATAATAATAAATTTTAAAGATTGTTCCGATCCTAACTAATTAAATAGATGAAAAATTGTCTGAGGTAGATAATTTTTGACACTCAAATAAATAGAGATTGTATATTTTAATTAGTTTTTATAAACTATTTGGCTAAAAATTATAGACTAAAAAATCGTAGACTAAAAAATGGAAACGACAAAACAACTAAATAAAACAGTTAATACATAAAAAATAATTTATGGTATGTAAAATTGTTAAGATTTGTTGTTTTTGTCAAAAAATATTTGTACTTATATGTATTGTTTCCAGACAGACACCTGATAAAAGAATAAATAAATTCTGAAACGTCGTGGTAAAAAAAAAAATTAGTATTGACTTAAAAAATTGATCCTAAGTCCTCAGACAATTTTTCATCTAATAATAATACATTTATTGGTCCTATAAACCGAAAGGGGTATATAAAGTCAGCAAAAAAATGCTATTTTGCAACTCTTCGCTGCTTAAAACATACAAATATTTGTGAATAAAACATACACAATTAAAATATTACTACAAATACATAACACGTAATAGTGGCATCTCTTTATGGTATAATATAAATATAAAATATAAATTGGTATAAAATATAATATTATATAAAATATCAGAGTTCAAAAACTAAATTGCACAACAGAGGCTTTATGTTAATGCTGCAGAAATTCAAACTCGTTTGAAATTAAATGCACAAATTGTATTGCGTAACTAATTTCATCATTGATGGGCTACGCGCGACACGTTGTGCCATAACTTCAGTTAGAAGGTGCAACTAGCAGGTTAGTGTTTTAAAAATGTTGAATTTTATAAATTAACGGCATGTTCACAACAAATTTAACTGAAGTTTGCATAAAATCGCGTATAGTATATGGGTGACCTTGTTTGCACAACAACTTTTAGAATTTTAGAATTTTCAAGTGTTTTATTTATCATGATTAGTAATTCATGTTCTACCAAGTGCCAAGCGAAAAATCAGTGCAAATTATATTTTAATGGTGAGTATATTACTTTAATAACAGCATATTTTAAATTATTATTTTTTTTAATTTAAATAAATAACTTTTTAGATAAACTATACGAACTAAATAACGAAATGTTCTTACAAAAATATTATACCACATTGTCTTACATAAGAGTGTTTTTTTAGTAAAATTTGTACATTTTAATTTAAATATGGTTTATTTAAATTAACCAAGTAAAAACTGTTTTTATAAAAATATTTTATAACAACTCATAAGTATGTTGAATTTAAAAATGTTATCTCAGTTGCCATTTAACGGTGGATTCTTTGTTAAAACAATGTATACTTTATATAAAATTACTTTATTACTACGTTTTTTTACGGTTAATTAAAATTATACTGATTACCCTGATTATAAACAAATTATTTATTTTCTCAATATATTTTCCAAACACACGTGGAAAAAATTAGGAGTTAATAAGCTTTTAATTACAAATAATCTTATTACGTAAACTCAAAAGATATCGGTAAGGAGCCTCATCACATTTTAATTAACAAAACTAAAAAAAAACGGGTAATTATTAAGCTCCTTCTTTTATTCACGTAAAAAGGCTAACATAGTAGTGTTGTACTTTTATAAACTTTATAATTAAACTTGTTTTGTATTTACTTGCAACTATTTTAATGATGCTATTTGTTTTCTACACAAAATAACGTACAAAACGGAATTTAGAGAGAAGATTGCGACAGCAGTAGCATAGATGTCATTCATAAAAGTCAGATAAAACTGTCGTCGTACAATGACACTACGTTATTATGTACATGCAAATTTAGTAACCTTAACTCTTAATTCACATGACAGGGTCTATTAGACCATATCGATTTTTCATACAACTTTGACACAGTAAAGTCCAAGCGACACTGATGTCCATCTTTGGATTCATTTTTAACACGCTTTTATTAGCTTCACCAGTATGTCTCTTTGTTTGTTTGTAAGGAAATCTTTGAACGTGAAATTCACCCACTTCAAAACGTCAGATTAAACTGAAACTTTGCACACTTATCAAGGACCGATGACAATACAATAATTTAATAAGTTTGTCCCATTATTTTTTAAGTTTTTTTATCCTGAAGGTCCTGTTCAGGATAAAAAAACTTAAAAAATTACAGCAAGTAAGCTAACACGCTGTACAGTGCCGTACGTTAAGTTGCCTACCGCATAGTCAAATACAATATTGTTTTTTAGTCCTATAATTAAAATTGTAGTTTAAAAGAACTAAAACAACACGGTTTTCTGAACTAAAAATTGCAAAATAATTTGACAACAAAATTAGCTTTACTGTAAAAATCGTGGATTGCTTAATATCAGTAATAAATTTTTCAGTTACTAGCTAATTGTAAACGTACAGCTATTATGAAAATTTAAGTAGATAGCACCCCACGCTTTTTACAGTAAAGCTAATTTTGTTGTGAAATTTTTTTGCAATTTTTAGTACATAAAAGCGTGTTGTGTCAGTTTTTAGTGTATTTGCCATAAGGCAACATACACTATTGGCGTTGGTCGCATGGCGGGACCTAGGGGTCGGACCAAAATTTCTCGACGTTTCATAACACCATTTTTGAAAATGTTTATATATATATGTATATAGGTATATATATATGTGTGTGCGGGCAATAACTTTCGAAAGAGTTAATTGATTTTAACGAAATTTGGTCCACGTGTTGAAATCCATCACCGCAAGAAGCCTATTTAAAATGAGCGTAATTTGGGCATTTTAAGGGTAGTTTTTAGGGGTTGAAAAATGTTTTTGGGCCCCAAAATACTGAAAAAATTCTCAGAATCGTTTCAAAATTGACATTTAACCCTTTAGTAGTAATTAAAAGGTGTCCCTAAAATTTAAATAAAATCGGCCCGACAGGACCGGACTTACAAATTTTATGAAAACACTATTTTACAAATAGTGAATTATTTACTGAAAGTTGTATATAATTTGGTATAGAGGTTCGATTTATAATAATATTGCAATTAAGAAAAAAAATGTTATTTTAAGGGGTGTATTAAGGAGTAAAATTTTTTATTTTGCCCAAAAACCAACTTAAGCTCGCAAAATAAAGCCACACTGCCTCTATTAGCAAATACACTATATTGTCGGCAGGGTTTTGGCACTGCGACCCGGGTTTTCTTAAAGTCTAATTTTAATTATAAAACAAAAACAATATTGCATTTGACTATGGGGTAGGCAACACAACGTACGTCACTATATAGCGTATTAGCGTGCTTGCTCTGATTTTAATTTGTAGTACCTAGGTACTCAGGAATGAAGGAGATCCTAGAGAAGAAAGGAACATTTTTGCAATATCAATGTCCAAGTTTTTTTTTTTGTTAACCGTATTTCATGGTCCACATTAACCAAGATATCCGGGACTCCACTATAATTTTGTGTTTTTCTAGTTAATTGGAGTGTACAACATGTTTCACATGAAGCACTAAGCGCTTATCTAAACGCTCGAAAATATCCAAACGGTTATGAGGCCATGTTCGTTTAATACAGCGCTAGTTCTGTTGAACTGATCCATAAAAGTAAACTGTCGGAAAACAGCTTTAGTGCTTTTAAGTTTTGCAGCTGGAACTGAATGGCGCTTAAATAGAGGTCATTTAAAATTGCACATAATATGTTCTATGTTAAACTTATGAAAGAAAATAATCATACAAAATAAATCAACTTGCGTTAACAATAAGCACAGAATACAACGTATAATAATTATTTGTAAGTTTTAATTGGTCTGCTTAACCCGCATTTAAACATATATTTTCACATTAAAACTACTTATATATGTTAATGATACAACAGCTTACCATATAGGACAGGGCTTTCGAAAAACAGAGTGTCATATTTATTCGAAATATAAACGTTTTTGTTTTCCATTTTCGAAAGATTCTAATAGATGTATTCTGTTAGACAGTTTGATTTCATAAGTTTTAAATTTATTTTCTCTTTTTACTCGACTGCCAAGAAGGGTTACGTTTTTCGCGCGTATTTATGTATGTAATATCCTTACCTCGTATCATCCAAATGATCAGACGGATTTCTAAAATTAAGGTACCGTTGGATTTGTCTCGGCAACCCAAGTGGCGGTATTTAGGTGTCTCCAAATGAATCCAATAGGATATCAAAATGGAGAATATTAAAGGTGATTACAAAAATATATTCAATTAAATGTAATTTTTCATTTATTTACTTAAATTTATTTATAACAGCCACTTACAGATGTAAATTGTTTTCCGGAGATGCTAATCGACCAAAACTAAAAAATCTTACAGTAAAAAGATGTCAATAAAAAAGTTAATTAAAAAAATCAAAAAACCCGACTGCGTAAAAAGAGAACAGAAAAGATAGAAACAAGATCAAATGTTAATATGCAGTCGGAGGCATACATGTAGTAACTGCAAAAATAAAATCCGACTGCATAGTATCATTTGAGCTTGTTTCCATCTTTTCTGTTCGGGTTTTTTGATTTTCTAAATTTACTTTTTTATTTCTTAATTATATCTTTATTTAGCATATAAATGCAAGCATATTACTGTAAAAATCACAAATATCTAATAGAACTTATACATAAAAATTTTCTATATAAAAAACTACGTATAAAGTCGCTCATAGGGAGCTCATTATAAAAACAATATAAAAAATATAAAAAGAACTTCACTTTTGTTCTAACTCTAACCTAAATCTAACCTTGTTGTGAAATCTGTTACTAGTGTGCATATGTGATAAACCTAACGTACACTTTTCAGAGTGAGTTTCACTGAGATATCGACTGTACTCTAATATACTATAATGATCTTTATGATCATTATATCAAACAAAAAAAAAAAATAAATAAAGCACAATAAAATTTGTTTTAATCAAGACGAACTTAAAATATGTTTGATCACAGCGAGATTGAAAATTATATTATACTCGTTTGTTTCTTAAGCGTTGCTAATAGAAACTTATAACAAAACAATGTTGTGGTCGATAATGCAAAGTATTAATGTTACCCGGGTGCCAGACACAGACAAATATTTGAACAAAGACTTGAACCCATGTTTGCTGCACCAGTCAGACATGCTTTGCAGACACTGGTAGCAAACGTGTCTGCAAAGTATTCAAATTAACAAACAAGATGGACGACGATTTTCTTTTTTAATTCCTCGATAGAGCAAGGCACTGACAATTTATTATTTATCCTGATCCAGGCATCCTTGACCAAATTTCTATTTTTATAATTTTTATTTTTTGGGTTCCATATACATGGTTCTTCTTCAAGTAACTCAATAAATTCAAGGACACTTTCGTTGCTCCAGTCCATCTTGCGACTGAACAAAATGACCGTTCTACTTAGTGATTTACGAGCAACTGAACTTTGCGCAAGTGTAGCAGCTACGCAAACATTTGAACTTTGAACGCTTTGATGCGCACTCGAAAAACCGATACCGAATGGCAAAGTGCAAATGTTTGATCAAACTTTGAACAAATACCCAAATACCCGTGCCTCACAAGTGTTAAGGCCCCAGTACACAGTGGTCTATAGTGGGCCATTGTAGACCATCGCCATTGTGTACAGAGGGTATTGGTCTGTAGTGGCGGACAATAAATTGTGAATCGTGATGCGCAATCCATTTGTTGTCGGTTTTTTTGACACACTTCAAAGGAATCGTGGCGTGGCGTGGCCTGTGGTGTTTACACAGTCGCCCATTGTTTGGATAGGTACCTACTTTTTTTGTTGCGTGCTATACTATTTAAATTTTTAATCCCTCAAAACGTCAGTATCCTGGAGCAATGAAGAGACTTTTAGGTTTATAATACTATAATACTTGTAAATAGTATATAAATAAATAGTCGCAGCCGTAATTACTTCCACGTCCATCGCAAGTGCTTCGCCAGGCAGAAATGAGCCATGGGCCATTGTGTGAACACCAAGTGATAGTGGCCTACAGTTGCACATTGCAAAGCATGGCCCACTACAGACCACTGTGTACTGGGGCCTTAAAAATGTGTTCAAATAATTGTTCAAATAAGTGTTCAAATATTGTTGCTATATCTGGCGCCGGCTTATCACAAGGAGATCCAACAATACCAAACACAAATATTAGGTATTTGACTGGTGTTCAAAGCCGACCCTAGCATGCTGTATAAGTATGCATAGATATAGTTAGTCAAAGTTAAATTAAAGGTGTTGGTAAAGAGCTATTCAGATTGTTTGGAATAACAAATGTTTGGCGTGGAACGGTTAAGCGAGGCTCTTGATCTTTCATAACACCTGTGGCAAGTATGAATGCAAAGTCATTTGCAACAGCTGTATATACAAATTCTCATAAATTCTCCACTTTCGGTGGGATATGTTTATCTATCTGCACGCTACCTTTTTCCCTTCCCTACGGTCCTACCGCTACCGCCACACCTATGTATATGCAACCATCCCAACAATTCACGTAAAGCCAAAGGCTAGGTATTTCCATAAGACGCGAGACTCGAACAAGGCAACTGATATTCGACTGAGATTGATGATCCAATCTAATTAAAGAGGTTGTCGTTAATTCTCGGCCATATTCGGATCGATACGTAATCTGACGCATGTTTTCATTGGATAGCACCAAGGGTTTCATTCGGTTACCAAAGATATAATATAAGAAAAGAATAATTGAAGTTTTTACTTAGCGCAGACTGCGATTGACGATCCAATCTAATTAAAGAGGTTGTCGTCAATTCTCGGCTATATTCGGGTCGATACGTAATCTGACGCGTTTCCATTGGATAGCACCAAGGATTTCATTCGATTACCATAGATCAAATACAAGAAAAGAAGAATTTAATTTTTTTTCTTAGGGGAGGTATAATTCCATCAAAAGGTGAAAAGGGGCCAAGTTCGATACAAAGAACAAGTGGGTTTGACAGTTTTTACCGAAAAAATGGAGTAAGATCTAAGAAGATACCAAGTTTTCACTTAGCATATTTACATACACGAGTCATTTATTTACAATATAAAACACAAAGACTCGCCAAGACTTGGCACCTTCATAGATCTGACTTTCCAGGTTTTTTGATGGGATTTCAGTACGTTTTGTGAAATTAAATTCTTACGTATTCTAATATTATCTAGACACATAATATTATACTTCATTATATGACACGTTATATGTATCGACTACACGCGAGTAGTCTTCGGACGACCGGCTGATGCATTTGAGTCGATGCTTCCAAGCACCGACTAGACACTTGTGAATTATGATCATCTTCAGTCACTGAATGCCCCAAAATCATAGTTTTTAGACACTTGTATCCTAGAAACTATTCCACCTAGACGTGTGAAATTTTTAATACTGTTACCTACTTCATGGTATTCTTAGCCTCTCTGAAAAAATTCGGTTCTGTGACGTAGCTAGTATCGGAGATAGAGGGGAGATCGAAATGGTTCATGTAAATATAGCGTACAGTGCTTTACAAGAACTAGCGTACCTATTTTGGATAATGTCAACCCACTATTAAAAAAAAAAAAAACGAAATTATTAAACTTTGTATTAATATTGTTAAACTCAAATTTATATTCACATGTATATATTATCTTTTATATCTATTTAATCACAACATTTAATAGTTATTAAAGCTTGATAAAGTTCCAAACAAGGAACGAAACGTCGCTGAAAATAAAATATTAAGTGTTTTACTTATAAATAAAGTCCTTTTTCCCGAAAAATCATTTTTATATTAAAAATTGCACATCCGCTACTAGCAAATGTGTTATCGCTTTGCGCGTCAAGGTTGAGTTTCACTCATATAAGAAGTTATATCTAGAGTAATTTCGCACGAAATCCATTAAAACTGTAGTTTTTTTAAAAGGGGAGATTCTGTTCTATAGAACAGGGCCATTTCTAAATTGATTAGAGTTCATAATTACTTCAAGAATTGCAATTGAAAATCGCGAACAGCAGTTTTCTGTACGTATATACGTACGTCCGAGCTCTACAGATCGCAATTTGCCACGGACCATCTTGAACAATATTTTTTATTCACCATTAATATACTTTATTCTGAATTAAAACAGGATTTTCTAATTGTTCATGATGAAATTTGCATTTTTGTTTTTTTACTTTAAACTCTAATATATATTTAGTTAGCTTCATGCAATAAGTACATACCTATAGCAAATATAAACCATTTAAAACATAATTCCCTATTGTAATTGGTTACAAGGTAATCATGCAAAATTAAGTTTTAATCCAACTGTTCTGCAAACGGAATTTTCAATGCGAAATACCGTTAACGGATTCTTGCGAGAAAGGTTGAACCAAGTTTCCGTCGGTATAGTCTGTATACATATTGACTTAAATTATACACAAGGAATATGGAGTCGATCATAACACAACACTGTATGACTTTGCTCCGTGAGGAACATACATAATGTCGTATATTATAGGGGTGTACAGTGTACACTGTACACAGTGTTTCCAGTCGAAAAAAAAATCGTACGTGTACTATACTTCTTTGGTGTGATGGCGATAATTGATATTAACATTTTCGTTAAAGATATACATTGATAAAATAAAATACAGTCAAAACCGCGAGTAGATTACTTCTTGACTCAGGCTCTGTCAGGTCACGGATCTTTTAAGAAATATCTTTATGATAGAAGGAGAGCAGCGACAGATCTGTACTGTGGGGAGACTGATGACGCAGAACATACCCTGTTTATCTGTTCCAGGTGGGATGTATGTAGAATCAACTACAACCTTCAAACAGGACACACCTTTAATGACAGGAACATGATGTCAGACTTATGCGCATCTGAGGAATCATGGAAACTGGCATACGGGACAATACGGTATATAATTGAAACCAAAAAGATAGAAAGTCGATAGTGTGATATCAAGGCGGCTTCCCTACTGAAGTAATGCGAAAGCGGTTTCCAGTGGGAGAAGTGAGTGAGTGAGGGAGTTTTAGCCGGTAGGAGTCCGGCACTACCTGATGGTGTCCATGATGGATTTCCCCCTCACATAAAAAAAAATCAAAACCGCTTACGACGACATCATTTAGAACAACATACCGGTTATATTGATCAAAATCATAGGTCCCGGCTGAATGCTATATGACCGCCTTATAAAAACACTGCTTTTTACGACATTACTTATTACGGCATACCGCATTAAGCGACTACATTTAAATTAATATCTTATCTTCGGAGAATTATATCTGTTAGAACGACCAGCTGGATTGTAAACAAAATTCGACAGCACAGAAGTGTTCCAAACAGACTAATTTTACAGATTTTATGAATACAGAAAAATGACAATGATAATGTGAATATTTTTCCTATTAAGGCTGGCGGAACGGTTTGAATTTAAGCCAGAAATAGAGCTTCGGCTGTCAACTGATTGTAGACTTATTCGTCAACATTCTGCAAAAATTCTTTCTCTATAAGGAAGATAAAGGACAAATCTATGTCTCTAATGGACTACTTTTGTAATTTATGTATGAATGAAAAATACACGTTTTCAATGTCACACCATGACCTTATTCGTACTTATTTCACAAAACTGTTCCATCACAAACCTAAAGTGACTCTTCCTTTTTCGGAAAAGTTTTTTAAATCTTCAAAATATATCCAAAAATTAGAGTAATCAGTTGACAGCGGCACCCTTACAATAAATTTTTTTAGCCTCGTAGTTGGCACCAGTTAAAAATTGAAACGTGCGGATGATTTGAGCGAGACAGAGCTAAAGAAGGCCAAACCCACAATATGTCTTTTGGCTACCTCGCCCCTTACCGCTGGGTCTCAGCACAAACACAGTTCGGAGCGTTCCGACAGCCTTAATATCTATGGATTTATATGTACCTACACATTCAATAATCACGTTTTAAATACAAAATCTACTATAAGAAAAAAGTTAGTACTGCGGACGGGACCGAAACTCGTATCGGGCTCAAAATCGAATTTGAAAAAAAACCACCGCCGATACGAAGACGAAGCTGATAGGTACTAGTCTCTATCTAGCTGTCGATACCAAAAAAAGACCGATAGTAATCCACACCCACATAATCGGATCGGCTCAACAAGGCAATGCAGGTATACGGACATTGGGTATTGAAGAGTCGATCCGAGTCGACTAGTGTGTGGGAACTCATTTTATAACTTCATGTATCCCTAAACTGCCGATTGTGTCGAGCCCGTCCGATCCGATTCAGTGAAGCGTCGACCTTAATATCGATGTCGTCTCGGTATTGACGGAGATACTGATATGGAGACTATAAATAACAACCTCTCCTCGGTTCAGCAGTGAGATCTGTTTCAAATTAACCATGCCTGCAAAAAATTATGAAAAAAATAAAAGTTTGATTTCAACTGCTGATTGTAATTTGCAAAATAAATCAGTTAGTGTGTGGTCGGATGGCGGGACCTAGGTGTCGGACCAAAATTTCTCGACGTTTCATAACCTCCTAAACACTTTGCCACCATTTTTAAAAATGTTTATAGGTATATATATATGTATATGTATATATATATATATATATATATATATATATATATATATATATATATATATATATATATACGTATATATATATATATATATATTTATATACATATATATATATATATATATATATATATATATATATATATATTTATATGTGCGGGCAATAACTTTCGAAGGAGTTAATTCATTTTAACGAAATTTGGCACACATGTTGGAATCCATCACCGCACGAAGCCTATTTAAAATAGGCCCAATAGGATCATTTTAAGGATGGTTTTTAGGGGTTGAAAAAAGTTTTTGGGCCCCAAAATACCGAAAAAAATCTCAGAATAGTTTCAAAATTGAAATTTAACCCTTTAGTAGCAATTCAAAAGTGCCCCTAACATTTTAATAAAATCGGCCCGACAGGACCGGATTTAGAAATTTTCTGAAAACACTAGTATGCAGATAGTGAGTTATTTACTGAAAAGTGTTTTTAATTTTAGTGTAGACGTTCGATCGACAATAATAATGTTAAGAAAAAATGTAATTTTAAGGGGTGTATTAAGGAGTTAATTTTTTTTATTTTGCCCTACAATCCCTTAAGTTCACATAATAAAGCCACAAGGCCTGTATTAGCAAATACACTATATTGTCGGCAGGATTTTGGCACTGCGACCCGGGTTTTCTTTTTTTTATATTTCAACTCATCCTTAAAACATATGCAAAATATGCGGTAAACATATATCTGTATAAAACTAAACAATAAGCAAGGAAAATATGTGTGTTATTTATTTTCTCTTATATGTTACATATTTGTTGATGGAAATTTTCATTTGTGGTTCACGAAAAAAGATAGGAAAAATATATAAGTAATTTTCTTGTCAACGAGTGTTTCCAAACAGAATTTGTTTTTTTTTTATTGTTTTCATTCAGTAGTACATTTATAGATTAAAATAATATTCTCTATATCAGAGAAAAACTCATTAATTGGGTAGTGACAGAGAAAATAAATATTTTTTGTGCAATAGATTGGTTTAATTTTCGCTAGATCCCAATTTTTCTTTACCAGCCGCTTCGCCTTCGTTGACGTTATTTTTAGGGTTCCGTACAAAAAAAACGAACCTTTATAGGACACTATCTCTGTCTTTCTGTTCATCTGTCACAACTTATTTTTTCGGAATCTACTAGATGAAAAAAGATTTATTTGGTACATACCTATATAGAATTAGATGACCTTATCACGGAATACAGCGTAAATAAACAAATTCCGATGCTGGGGGTAAATTTTGAGAGACAAATTAGAAAAATATTTTTCAAGTGCATTTTGTGACTGAAGGGAATCAAAACCTATAGGGTATTTCCCGTTGGCCTAGAACTATGAAATTTAGCAAAAAGCATTGTCTTATATCACAAGTAAAGGAAAAAATCTGAAAACCTCACAAAAAAATTTTTTTTTTCTATAAACGTCAAAATAGTGCATACTAGAGACATCGGACGGAATCTCTTAAAAGTTGTTAGTTCAGGTATTTCTGTGCCTTAGTGTGTATTACTATGACCGCTATAGCAACAAATAATAAAAATAAAAAAACTCGGGTCGCAGTGCCCAAACCCTGCTGACAATATAGTGTATTTGCTAATACAGGTAGTGTGGCTTTATTACATGAACCTAAGTTTGTTTTTGAACAAAATAAGAAAATAACCCCTTAATACACCCCTTAAAATAATATTTTTTGTCTTAGTTAAAATATTGTTATCAATTCAACATCTGAACCAAATAAAATACACTTTTCGGTAAATAAATCATTATACGCACACTAGCGTTTTCATAAAATTTGTAATCTTTACTAAAGGTTAAATTTCAATTTTAAAACGATTCTGAGAATTTTTTCGGTATTTTTAGGCCCAAAAACTTTTTTCAACCCCTAAAAACTACCCTTAAAATGGCCCAATCGGGCGGTGGTGGATTCCAATACGTGGACAAAATTTCGTTAAAATCAATTAACTCTTTCGAAAGTTATTGCCCGCACATCTATATATATATATATATATATATATATATATATATATATATATATATATATATATATATATATATATATATATATATATATATATATATATACACATTTTTAAAAATGGTGCCAAAGTGTTTAGGAGGTTATGAAACGTCGAGAAATTTTGGTCCGAGCTCTAGGTCCCGCAATCCGACCGACGCCAATAGTGTATGTTGCCATATAGCAAATACACTAATAAAGTTAATAAATTTAATACGGTGGTACGAAACCCTACGTGTGTGAATATGACTCGCACTTTGCCAGTTTTTGCTATTACTTAGCCCGATTTTGTAGTAGCTCAATGATTATTCTATGCCCTTGTGAGTGATGATTAACAAACACAATAGGGAATGACACTAGTTGTTGTAAATGAGTTCGCTGAAAACGAGCCTTAGAAACTTAAAATGCAGTAGTAATGACAATATAACGTTTTTTTCCCGAATGAGTAACTTTATTGTCCGTTTATTTATGACTATATTTTGTTTAATTAACTTCAAGCAGTACGTTTTTAACAGAACACTCTTAATTAAAACATGTAAACGTTCTGTATTATTTTTATACAACAGGCAAATATTATATATGTTTTTGTCTTTCATCTTTAATAACGAATGAAACGTCCGGTTCCCGTCATAACAGAAGCCATCCACGTCTGAATAATCTAATTAAATAATTAATTAAAAATATAAAAAATAAATTTACATTTTTTTATTCGAAACGTCATTCCACGCAAACATTAATATTTTATTTAAAACAAGTAAATATTCATTAGCATTTATAAAGATATCGTACGACAAAAATTTGTTTACAACACACACAACACACACACGTACACAGACGTTCATCGAAAATAATCAAAATAGCTTCCTAAGATCCCAAAGTGTCGGGATCTGATAAAAACTTAATTTTCAAAAGTCGTACCGGAACCAATAAAATTAAATAAAAATAAGTAGCAATTTTTTTTTATAGTTTTCAATAGCGGGAAATTAAAAATCTTTAAAAATTATATTCAATGTTTTCCAAAATGATGATTAAGAAGATTTATCAGAATCGGTTAAATTTCATTTTTCGGCTATATATCTATGAACATACATTTAGTTTCCCCTGTAATATATATTATAATCTATATTCAAAATTTAAGCGTAATATAATGACTAACTCCTTAAATTAGATTAGATTAGTTTAATTGTATAAAAGAAAGTGTTTCTTATTGGAAGGAGAGTGACATTTAACATATAAAAAAAATCATACGATCAAAATATTACAAATTTTCAAAATTATCTTGAAACATGCTATTATATAAAATACATAAATTCGAGTTGTTATCGTCCATTACAGCTTCTTTTCAAAAAAAAAAAAAACAAAAAAAAATTTTACAATTTGAAAAGAAGCTGTAATACAAATCAAAACCATAGTAGATTGCTATTTTTTAATATTTTAAAACTATTGTTTTTAAATGAATGACAAGATGATCTCACTGCAAACATATCAACAAGGATTCTAAACTATAAACTTGCCTGAAGAAGTAGGAAACTAACCTACGAAACGTAGCAAATTTAGAAAAGTTAGAATTTTCATTTATTTGTGTCCAATTACCCACGATCCATAAACAAAAATACATAAATGTTGTTTATAATATAGTTTCTTGTTTTTAATAATTCTACAAATAATTACAGAACATTGTTAATAATAAGTAATAATAGTTATAACTTTATTCCATAAAAACTTAGATAAGTGTGGAACATGTCAATTCGAACGACGGTGCACACAAAATTCCCCTACAGAATAGAGAGAATGCTGTATTAAATATTCAAAAAGTTTAGCCTTAAATTTGTTTAAAGACTGCAATATAGAAATATCATCTGGGAAATGATTAAAAACTTTTATAGCAGCCGTGGTTACATTTTTCTCAAACAATGCCGTGTTATGATAAGGGATTGAGAGGTTGCTCGCAGCACGCGTATCATAATTAGAGTAGTCACTATTTTTAGAAAATAGATTCAGATGTTTTTTCACAAACACTGAAAGCTCAAATATAACTAGACTTGGTAGAGTTCGATTATTACTTGTTAACAATTATATTAGGTTTTGATAATTATTTTTCTCTCTTAAAACAGTACCTAAAAAAATATTGGCGACTATAGGTACGTAAATCGAATACTCCATAATAAAATGTATTAAATTTTCATGTGACTAGTATACATTGTGCTAATAAGCTCGGGGTTAGCTTTATAACAGATAAAAAAAAAACAGGGTCGCAGTGCCAAAACCCTGCCGATAATATACTATATTTGCCAATGCAGGCAGTAGTGTGGCTTTATTATGCGGACTTAAGTTGGATTTTGGGCAAAATAAAAAATTTAACTCCTTAATACACCCCTTAAAATTACATTTTTTTTCTTAATTGCAATATTATTCTCGATAGAAGGTCTACACCCTTCATTAAATAAGTCACTATATGGAAACTAAGTATAGTATTTTCAAAAAATTTGTAAATCCGGTCCTGTCGGCCGATTTTATTAAAATTTTAGGAGCACTTTTTAATTACTACTAAAGGGTTAAATTTCAATTTTGAAACGATTCTGAGAATTTTTTAGTTTTTTTTTTTGGGCCCAAAAACTTTTTTCAACCCCTAAAAACCACCCTTAAAATGGCCTGATTGAGCCCATTTTAAATAGGCTTTTTGCGGTAGTGGATTCCAGCGTGTGTACCAAATTTAGTTTTAATCAATTAAGTCTGTGGAGAGTTATCGTGCTAACACGTATTTGTGAATTTATTTTAAGGTGAAACATACAAATTTCCGTTTACATGGTTACACAACAACATTTCTGACAGCAATATAATTATTGCGCGTTTATTTGAAAATAGAACATAGGAATGCGTACAAGTAATAATAAATACACAATATGATATTATGATTTTTTTAACTAATCAAAGTAAATTTTCGAAAATTCTCCCATTCACTGCCAAGGAATGCCCTAAACGGTCATGAAAATTCTTCAAAACGTTACTTAACTGAAGAGGTGTTATATCTCTTTTAAAAGCATGGGTTGCATACATATTATTATAAACATTTTCAAAAATGGTGCCAAGCTGCTTAGAATGATGTAAAACGTCGAGAAATTTTAGTCCGACCCCTAGGTCCCGCCATCCGACCAATGCCAATAGTGTATGTGCTTTATTATGACAAATACACTAATGACTGCATAAATTTTAGTGCCTTCCTATAAGTGAGATACACAGCAAAAACAGTAAGAATGGGACACTCTGTAGATCCGATTAAAAATGGTAAGTAGAGCGTAGAGTCAAGCCTACTAAATTAGTAGATTCCAGAGTATATTTCCATGTTATGTAGTACCGCTGTACCACATGCCGTCTTCACTCTGTAGTTTGTAGTCTAGACCCATGGCCGTGCCTCAGGATTATAATTAAATACGCTAGGATTAGAATTCAGTTGACCTTAAACGAATAAATGCTAATATCCACATTTCTCTCTAATATAACCGTATGTTTTTAAACTATTCTGTACTATTAATTTTGAGTTAAGGTGACTCATCCCTCAGATTTTAAAATAGGCTTTCGGGAAATTTCGTAAAATTCATTTTATTACTATTTTTATTAACTGCGATTAACTATTAAGGCTGTCGGAACACTCTGAATTTAAGCAAATAGAGCTTCGGCTATCAACTGATTGTAGACTTATTCGTCAACATTCTGCAAACATTTTTTCTCTATAAAGAAGATAAAGGACAAATCTAGGTCTCTAATGGACTACTTTTGTAATTTATGTACGATTTACTAGAAAAAAGTTGGCATTAATTGTGCCAAAAAAATACACGTTTTCAATGTCACACTATGACCTTATTCGTACTTATTTCACAAAACTGTTCCATCACAAACCTAAAGTGACTCTTCCTTTTTCGGAAAAATGTTTTAAATCTTCAAAATATTTCCAAAAATTAGAGTATTCAATTAACAGCGGCATCTTTGCAATAGCATCTTTTAACCTCGTAGTTGGCACCAGCCAAAAATTGAAACGTGCGGATGATTTGAGCGAGATAGAGCTAAAGAAGGTCACACCCACAATATGTCTTTTGCCTACCTCGCCTCTTACCGCTGGGTCTCAGCACATACTGTGTGAAAGTGGTCCAACACTGTTAAGTTTCACGAAATGTAACTTGCTGCCAAAAAATTTCAACATATAGTTTTGCTCTAAATATTGAATTCGTCAATATTTCTTTACAGCACGTCATAAGATTTCGAAGAAATGGAAATGTAACAAAAAATGAAACTCCCAAACTCGCCACTCAGTGCAATAGTGACAGGCAGGTGAGAGGAGAATATCGATTGTCCATTTTTTTACGAAGTGGGAATAGGGAACAGAACTATATAAAAATTCGATCGAAGATTTAAAGTGATTTGATCTCCGAAATTGTAAAATATGCTCTCGGGAAATTTTGTACTGTGGTCGCAAAATTCATTTAATTACTGTTTTTATTAGCTGTGATTAAGCATTAAGCTTTACAAAATTTGACTTGCTGTTTAAAAATTTCAAAAAACATATATTCTTGCCCTAAAAATTCAATCAAAAAACGTGATATTCGATAATATTTCTTTACCGCACGTAATGAAATTTCGAATTATAAGAAAGCAAATTATATTTTGAAGTTTTTTCTTTACAAGCTTATGACCTCATGTTAAAAATACTGACAAATTGGGCTTGCTCAATAATTTTCTGTAAAACAAGCTAATTTTCTCGTTTTTATTATTGAATAAAAAATATTGAGACACCGAGTAAATTATAAGAACAAAAATTGCACGCTCAATGAGATCTACAATCTTTGTTTGAATAAGTTTTTTGATATTTGTTTCAGTTTTTGAAAAAATCGCTTAAAACTAAAATACACGTTTACTAGCCCTACTTATTAAAACTGACCTTTCGCATTTCGTTAATCGAAAACATTTTTGTTATTTTCTATTCGTTAACTCACAATAAATAAAAAACGAAAAGAAAATTACATTTCAGAATCAAGTGAACTTGTAATTGACATAATGAAAATAAATTGAGTTTATCCGGAGGCGTGATAATAAAGATTCACTGGCTGAAACTTCCGCAATGCATTCTTTGTAAATAAACTCTTCTTTTCTTCACTAAAGGATCTCTATTCTCTGCCTTTTGTGTTGCTTGACTCAGGGCTCTCACATTACAGCCATTGATAAAACTTACGTCGATGTAAAATTTTTCATTTAAACCAGATGCGACTTATCCAATTACTCTGCAACTCCTCTTCTAGCTTTGCCAGATTTTAAGTGTTCTGCACTGCGACCTGTTTTGTCTTTTACAGTTTATAGAAACCACTGCTCAAGCAAAATTCATTGATAGTTAATAAGCGGGAGTGTAGTCAAATTGTTGCCCTGGGATATTTAGTAGAAAAACTATGCCATTCACATCAATAAAAATGTTTATTCATAATTTTTAATTTTATAATGTCTAGACAAACTGACAGATAATCATTTTAACACCTTTGTCAAAACAAATAAAAATCAGAAACAACGGCCGTGTTTTGTTTTGTTTTATAATTTAATTTAATATTTATTTCATTTTATTAAACTAGCCTTGCCGCATAGAACACGTCAGAACACAATTAAAATACAATTCTTTTTGTTGGTTATATCCATTTTATTCAATGATGTATATTGTTTCATGGGGTAATTGGACAATAAGTGAATAAAAATAGCACTACATATTACAATAAGACCCCGCTACCGCGAGAGATACGTTCCAATAAGTTCCCACGCTATACGAAACAGCACTATACGGGGTCATCTTAATACGTAAATAATTAATAGGCATAAGTAAAACAGAACCGAGAATAAGAATTTTTTTTTTAATTTTGTAACATTTATTGTTAAACACTTTATCACATTAATTGTAGTTTTATCTAATATCGATTTATGTTCATAAAAAAATTATGAAAATGAAATAAAAGTTCGAGTAGAAAGTTATGTTTGTGATGAGGAAGATTCCTCATTTGACATATTTTGTTTTTTGTGAAGAAGAAACTTTTCGTATTAAAAGAAATAGTAATAATAATAATATAATCTTTATTTATTCCGTTAATAACTTGAAAGCTGTTAGGTTAAAATGCAAATAAAATTACAATTCGTCGATAAAGTACAAACATTTAACAATTAAGTATTTTTTGACTGCCTTTTAAAAATTAGCAGAGGCAGATGTTTAATGTCGCTTGGTAATTTATTATAAATGTCCACTAAATTGAAATTAACATTTTTTCGGAACATTGTAGATTTAGGTAGTAGCTTACGCAGGTTGTCCGCTTGTCTAGTATTCCTATTATGGATCGAATGGTAAAAACCGCATTGAAATTCGTTCAGTCCCGCTCGGAACGCTCTGAATTTAAGCCAAAAATAGAGCTTCGGCTGTCAACTGATTGTAGACTTATTCGTCAACATTCTGTAAAAATTCTTTCTCTATAAGCAAGATAAAGGACAAATCTAGGTCTCTAATGGACTACTTTTGTAATTTATGTACGATTTACTAGAAAAAAGTTGGCATTAATTGTGCCAAAAAAACACACGTTTTCAATGTCACACTACGACCTTATTCGTACTTATTTCATAAAATTGTTCCATCACAAACCTAAAGTGACTCTTTCTTTTTCGGAAAAGTTTTTTAAATCTTCAAAATATTTCCAAAAATTAGAGTAATCAGTTGACAGCGGCACCCTTGCAATAGCATCTTTTAGCCTCGTAGTGTGGCACTAGCCAAAAATAGAAATGCGCGGATGATTTGAGTGAGACAGAGCTAAAGAAGATCACACCCACAATATGTCTTTTGCCTACCTCGTCTCTTACCGCTGGGTCTCAGCACAAACTGTCTGAAAGTGATTCAACACTGTTAACAGATTCAATCCATTTTACAACCGGATGAAACCGGCCTAGACTAGACTGTAAATTTTTTCGTGACAACCCTGGTGTAATATAAGTAGATGAACTTAAAACAAATGTTTACATATTCTTATTATGTATCTACTTATCCAGCATCGCTTTTGTTTACACTGCACAAACCCGTAATTATCATCCAGTAATGCACACGAAACTGTTCAACAGAGTACACCGTTTTTCGAAATTAATCTAGAATATTTATTATAACTGTAAACAGTTTAAAATGCTAGCAAACAAATTTACTGCAATAGTTTTTTTTATATACCGGCGGCTATTCCATTGTTTCTAAAAGGAAAGTTCTGTATTGAAAATGCTTTTATTGAAATAAAAACGTGCAAAATTGTATCACATTTTATTTTTATTGAAAAACACAAAAAGTACATAACCACGGACATATAAAACTCATATTCTTGTTACATGATACCAATTTTTTAGACACAAATACAAAATGTATTCTAGTGCCTCCTTACAATTTTTTCTTCCTACCCTGTCAAAAATGCGTACTTTCTTCGATTTTAAAGCAGGAAGCCTAACATTCATGCACTGCAGGAATTACTCGCATGCCGTCTGTAACGGCAGACCGAAACAGTTTTCTCGTGCACACTGATACAAAAGTACGTACTTTCGACTTTGCTTTTAAGGCAGAATGTCTAACATTTATGCTTTTCTGGAATTACTCGCACGCCACCTATAACAGCGGGCCTAAAGTAAGTAGCAGCAGGACTAAAGAGTTTTCTCGTGTACACTGATACGTGTGACTGCCGCCAGCCAGTTGTAGCTAACAGCTGTTATTGCGTATAAAGGCCAGCTTACTAACAGTAAAAACAAGAACAACTTACCGACAGGTGCTAATCATAAGCGACTCTCTCAGCTCCCTCGCAGCGATTAACCAGACTCAATCGGCGTTTATCATAATTCAAGAAATCAGACAAATAATGCACGACCTTTCGCTCAATAATGTCGCAGTCACGTTTCTGTGGGTTCCCTCACACGTTGGAATAGAGGGTAACGAGCTAGCTGACATAAGCGCAAAAGAAGCCCTAACCTCTGAGGCACCCACAGAAGAAAAAACAACAAGTACCCAAGATATAAAAAATCATATTAAATATGTTATCTACTCCACCTGGCAAGATCAGTGGAAAAACACAGCAAACAACAAACTAAGATCAATCAAAGACAAACCTACTTTTTGGGAAAACCCAATAAAACTTACCAAATTAGAAGAAACAGCTATTACAAGACTAAGATTAGGACACTGCAAACTTACGCACTCTCACCTCATGCTGAAAGAAGATCCTCCAAAATGCAACACCTGCGATAAATACATCACGGTAGAGCACCTCCTTGTCGAATGCTCTGTGTACGCACCCCAAAGATCTGCGGCCGGACTCAAACAGAACCTTCGCGAAATTTTGAAAAATGAGGAAGGGAATATCCAAAAATTATTACGCTTCCTACATGACACCACATTAATGTCCAAATTATAATAATTAGTCCCATTCACTGACCTGCTTTGCACTCCCACCATACGTGGCAAAAACCAAAATCAATTCAGATCCCACATATTAGATATAAGACAAATATCTAGAGACATAACTTATTTTGTAACCAATTTGTACCCTTTGTATAATTGTTAATAGTGCTAATAATCGAAAGGTTGATGCACAATTATGTATTTTTTTTTCTGTCAATAAAAAAAAAAAAAAAAAGTTATATTGTGATATTAAGTAAAAATTAATCAAAGAAAAAGATGGACGAATAATTAAATATTTTGATAATAAATGCACTTTTACCTAAATAAAAATAGTATACACCACACGGGCAGGCGATTGAAATTCCTGAACTGCGCAACATAGGGATGTCGAAAAAATATCGATATATCGATATTTTTAGGCGATATTTAATATTTTGATATATCGATATAAAATTCCGAGTATCGAAAACCGATATTTTTTTCCAGTAGCAACACTTGTATGTACCGCGACTGACTATGGCCTTTAATTATTCCGAAAATATCAAAAACTCCACTGAAAAAGAAACATGTGTTTTTACATATATTTTTGAAACATACTTTTAAGTGCGTTCCAAAAACAACAGTTTTTACCGCCTTTTTCGATATTTTCGGAATAATAGTCAAAATAGCCATTCATACAATGATTCATTTCATTTTTACAACATTTAAAATATTTTTAATTATTTCAATTTACATCTCGATTCATGCTGTACCAACAATTTTTTGTCGAATGGCACCTCTGGCACGCATGCCATAGGTTCGCCATCCCTGGCTTTATTATATGTTCGATTAATCTCTAAAATTATCTGTTTCTAAATGTATTAGACGTTTGATTAATAAACGAAAAAAAATTCCTATTGTTTTTTTGATTTCAGATAATTATTTATTATTTGATTTATTAGAAATAATGTCCGTTAAATGCTATTTGAGATGTATACTAAATTTCTTCTAGTGCCAATGTTCTCTTTAAAATTGTACCAATATATCGATATTTTTTTAAAAATATATCGGTACCGATATCGATACTTGAAAAAAATATCGATACGATATATATCGATACTTTTTGGCACTTCTGACGTCCTTAACGCAACATAATAATAATAATAAATTTATTGCACAAAAGAATACATAGTACATATGTGACGTCGCAATGGTACAATTTAAAAATATCAATTTAAAAATTATAATTTAAAAATTCAGTTATGTCATAAAAACAATGACTATTTAAGATCGGGTATCATGTCGCGCAATGCAGGAATTTCAACTTTCTGCTCCCGTGAAGTAATATACTATTAGTTATATTTGTAATAAGTATTGGTAGTATTTTATTTAAATTTTAAAGGAATATTTTAATTAACTAAAAGGTTAGATATTCCAATTTGAAATAGTCTCGAATGTTTTTCGATAAAAACAATTTCGACCTCTTTTATGTATTTTTTTTAATGATCCGGGCGTCCATTCATGCGGTGATGGAACCAAATAAATACACATCAAATTTCGTTTAAGCTGATTAAAATTTACTGAAATTATCGCAAACACACTGAAAAAAGGTTTTCGCTTATTTTCTTCTTTTGTGGTGAACTATACTCGCGATAGCACCTCTATTGGATTCACTTCTTAAATTTTGAATTTATAGTACAAATATATCATGTAGGTAAGTAGTTACAGTCGATTCACGTTGGGCTTGACTGATCTTTCCGTGAAGCCGATATCTGTCTCTCTCTCTCTTTCTACAGATCAGATATTTCAACTGGATGGAAAGAGTGAATGCAATGAGAGTCCTCAATATCATTATACAAGCCCTACAAAGAAATGACTATTCATAAATTAACTTGTTGTACAAGTAGCGAGAAAATTAAAAAACCCGGGCGCAGTGCCAAAACCCTGCCGACAATATAGTGTATTTGCTTGTATAGGGCCGTGTGGTTTTATACTTTTATTATGTGAAATTAAGTTTGTTTTTGGGCAAAATAAAAAATTTAACCCCTTAATACACCCCTTAAAATAACATTTTTTTCTTAATTGTAATATTATTATCAATCTAACGTCTACACCGAATTAAATACACCCTTCAATAAATAAGTCACTATCTACAAACTAGTGTTTTCATAAAATTTGTAAATCCGGTCCTGTCGGACCGATTTTATTAAAATTGTGGGGACACTTTTTAATCACTACCAAAGGGTTAAATTTCAATTTTGAAACGATTCGGAGAATTTTTTCGGTATTTTGGGGCCCAAAAACAGTTTTCAACCCCTAAAAACTACCCTTAAAATAGCCCGATTAGGCCCATTTTAAATAGGCTTCTTGCGGTGATAGATTTCAACACGTGGCCCAAATTTCGTTGAAATCAATTAACTCTTTCGAAAGTTATCGCGCGTACACACACACATATATATATATATATATATATATATATATATATATATATATATATATATAAATAATAATAATAATAATACTTTATTGCTCCAAAGACAAAAAATATTGTATAGGAGAAGTCAGTATGACAATCAAGCTCTAAAAAAAAAAATTACATATTAAAAAAATCCTCAACAGAGTAAAAACATTTATCAGAAAGAAAAGCCTTAAGTTTTCTTTTGAACTGTCGACAACTAGCA
Organism: Venustoraphidia nigricollis; assembly: GCA_034508555.1. Taxonomy (NCBI): domain Eukaryota; kingdom Metazoa; phylum Arthropoda; class Insecta; order Raphidioptera; family Raphidiidae; genus Venustoraphidia; species Venustoraphidia nigricollis. The sequence continues at coordinate 7,818,917 of JAVRKA010000004.1, read as the reverse complement.
GCGTTTTTTATTTCGTGAGGAATATGATTAAATATCCTAGCACAACAATATAAGGGACTTTTCAAGTAGAGTGTTAAGTTAGGTCTAATGCTTCTTAAATTGTTCTTATTTCTTGTACTGTATTGATGACCAAGAAAATCAAAATTGTTGTAGTTGTTCCTGGCAAAGATAGCAGCTTTATAAATATATACAGATGGCACTGTTAACAATTTCTGTTCAATAAAAATATTACGGCAGGTGTCTCATGATCTAAGATTAAAAATTATTCTTAAGGCTTTCTTCTGCAGAAAAAAAATACGATTTGAACACGTAGAATAGCCCTAAACAAGAATTCCATAATTAATGTGCGAATAAATGGAGGCGAAGTAATATGTCAGAAGCGTTTGTCTGTCGACGTTGGACGAGAGTCTGCGTAGAGCAAAATTTGATCTTGCTATTTTAGTGGAGCATTCATTGATATGGTTGGTCCAGTCAAGGTTCGAATTAACTGTAACACCAAGAAATCTAAATGAGTCCGTGTTGTCAATAAGGTGGTCGTTAATAACAACTGCTGGTTCGGTTTTAACTTTGGCTCGTTTTGTGCAGAACAGCATTGAAACAGTTTTATTTAAGTTCAACTGCAACTTGTTGTGTGCACTCCAATCGTATATATATCGTAATATATATATATATATTGTCACGTTTTTTCCTTTCTGTTGCCCCCCTATGAGTTAATTTAGTCCTTAAACATCTTCTTAAAGTTCCCCTCTAACGATACATCGTCGATGTTTCACTTTATGCAGTCATTTAGTAGGTGAACCAGCTCTTTGAAATTGTGAACGAACGGTACGCTGATAGTGCGCACGATTTTTACGCAATAGACATGCGACCGGAACGTTTTTGTCTTTTTTGGTTTTTGAAAATTTTTTAGTCAGTCAAGGTGTGGCCAGCAAGCTGTTCACTGACGTTTGGTTTGCGCGAATTTAATTCGCTGCTAAATGATTTTAATTTATGGAATTGTGTGTTCTTTTGGGCCTAATTGGGGCACTGTTGATTGTGGTTGTTGTGCTGTTCAAACAACAGGAGCGATTTGCTTGTAAATGCGGGATAAATAAAACGGCGCAATTGTGCGTTTTTTCACGAAGCCGACATTACGACCTTGTGTGACCTTGTGGATAAAATTCTACTCTTTGAAAGCGTAGGAAGTGTTGGAAATCATTAGCATCATCCAGGAGGGTGCTGATCTCTTCATCGGAAGCTGTTATCTTTTGCCAATCCGATTACCGTTGGTTCTGCCCTACGAAATTCTACAATACCTCTGCCGTACCTACCAGATCATCAGGACAACGCCCTACATTTGATCGCGTCACATCCAGTAAAACTTAGTACGAGTTTCCTGATTTAAGGTACAGTGTCATTTTTATTTATTTTGTCCACAAGACAATATTAAAAGGGAAATGTTAAAGTGAATCAAATTGGCATTAGTGAAAACGTATTGATTAATGTTGAGTGTAAATTTATGATGTTGATTTAATTTTGACGGTTTATAATTTGATAAGGAATTTTTTTGCAAAACAGTAAATTTTGTACGTAATACATCTAACTCAGTTCAGACTTGCAGTGTAATTAGAATGCTGACCTTGACCATTATATTGTAAATTATACTTGTTTTTTTTGACAGTTATCAGTCAAATTATTATTTTATAAAATATTAAAACTTAAATATTTAAATTTATTCCGAAATGGAATTCTGGTTATAATTGGCCGATTATTTTAACGTGTCATAGTATTTGTTTTGTTTGTTCATTTTGAGCTGACGCTAAGAACGCTGGAGCTCAGTTAAGTTGTGAAGCTTAATTTTAGTTAAAGCCGCGTCTCTGGCCTTGCACTCTATTAAGCACTTGATTGCCGCGTGAAGTTTCTAATAAATAACTATTCTTGCTCTCTATAGTTTGCTGTTATCTCTCCTGCCTTATTAGCGTTCAGCTAATGATATTGTTAAATTATAGTTATTGTTTTGTAAATCCGTCTTTTAGCTAAACATTAAAACTAAATATTATATAATCTCTTTTGAAGGCTATTTTCTAATATTTATTTATTGATATTCATTATTATATTGTTGTTGTTAATTTTGATTAAATTATTTCGAGCATTGTGAACTAATAACTGACAACGGTGTGACGAACACTAGTTTCAATCTTTTGATTAGTTATCCGCTCATCTGTCGAGTAACCTCATATATCCTGAGCTTCGTCCATTCAGATATTGTTAGTTCACTGCTCCTGTTGGTGATGTGTAAACGGTCAGATTCTGATTAGAATCTATTTTTGTGTTTATTATTGATCTGATTATTGCTTCTGTACAACTAGTAATCGTTTTTCTCAATGCTAAATTAACCATTTAACTTTATGAAAACCTGCAGCATAGTTTTTTGTATTAAATTTTATTTAAATTACGTTGGGGTTATTTTTTTGTTAGGGCTTTTCCTTAATTGTTACTTCCAGTTGAATCCTGCATCTGGAAGACACGGCAGAGGTAGAGGAATTTCAAGGATTGGCGCCCATTTTTGTCTTTTTATCAGCTTTTCTATTTAGACCGTATGGTTAGTTGCGTCTCCTATCTCTCCATGCAACATCTGATTAGGGAAAGGACCCTTTGTCCAGACGTTGCCTCTCAACCTGCGACCCCCCGCTAGCTGGCCGGGATCAAACCCTCTGGGTGGGGTATTGTGTGTGTCTTTTTCACAAAAAAGAGACGTTACAATATATATATATATATATAATATATATATATATATATATATATATATAAATATATATATAATATATATATATATATATATATATATATATATATATATATATATATATATATATTTTAATGTTCTCTTGCGTAGACGGACTCCCACTTGTTGCAACACTGTCTAAAAAAAAAGAGAAAAGAAAAGAAAGACAACAATTGAATCTGTGTTGTCGGCGTCGCAGGAGGATATCAGTTCTTAAGTTGCTGGGCCCGTTTAGTTTCTTTGATAGTTAATTTGATATCCGCCTATGGGCGTCCGATCAACACCGACCCTTAGGAAAGCAAGAAAGAAAACAATACAGTGTTTATTCCGTAATTATAATTAACAGTTTTATTAGACGTGCAGCGAGGTACAAAATCCAGTAGCGATTGTTCCGTACTTGGATGTGAGGCGTTCGTATCAATAATACTTTTGCGAAGAAGTAAATTGACCTCAAAGTACTGATTTAAATACAATCGCTTGAATAACTAAGATTATAATAAGGTGAGCTATTGTACTATTTAATAAATAACGGACAACCCAAACGCAACACACAATTACTTCAGTAAATTCAATTAAATATAAGATAAGCTATTTTACTCATTAATTACAGACAACTTAGATATTACAGACAGACAACAGGACAAATAAATAACATAATACAGACTTAATAATAACGAACGGAGCCGATGCTTAAATACTACAGACAGAACAGAACACAATTCGCAAAATACCGACTTAAAAACTACGGAACAGAAACGGACACGTCTATACTTCACCAGGTACCGGAACAGAGAGCTTACTTAACTAATATAATTCTACCTTAATAATAACTAACGGAGACGATACTTAAATACTACGGACAGAACGGACCACATTTCGCAAAATACCGACTTAAAACTCCGGAACAGAAACGGATACGTCTATACTTCACCAGGTACCGGAACAGAGAGAGATTGTTATTTTTTTTTTGTTTATTCTTCCACGAAACCGTCACCTAGCAAACATATTCATTACACAACAATGTCAGGCTTTATTGTTCGTTGCTAAGTGAGGCATGATATCGTAGTAGCCACGGATATCAGAAAATGCAATACCGAATCACAGCTGCCTATAACTGTTCAGATATAATTAAATTATTAACTATTTATTTAATTAACAATTAAGGTTATACTATATATTCTTGTGACATATGGGCATAATGTCACAATATATATATATATATATATATATATATAAACATTTTTAAAAATGGTGCCAAAGTGTTTAGGAGGTTATGAAACGTCGAGAAATTTTGGTCCGACCCCTAGGTCCCGCCATCCGACCGACGCCAATAGTGTATGTTGCCATATGGCAAATACACTAAAAATCATCACCACCTCATAAAAATACCATTTTTATTTATTCTCAGGCTACAGCTGCTTTTGAATTCATCATTTGTAGGACAGTTTTCTCAAGAAGTAGGTATACAAATAAATGAGTAGGGATTCTTATAATGAAAACATTTATACACGCGTTTAGATTAATATCAAAATTAAAATTTCTGTTCTAATTTTCGACCAACTCGACAACCAGCAAAAACTGACATTAACCTATAAAAAAACTTTTAAAAAAATATATTAACCTCCTTCAAAAAAATCACTAAAAAGATGAAAATAATAAATTTTGAGGTCGGAGCCAATTTCTTTACTAAAACTTTTAATTACATATCTACTTTTATTAAATTGGCGCCGACCTCAATATTTCATTATTTTCATCTTTTTAGTAATTTTTTTGAAGGGGTTTAATATTTTTTTTTGTTTTTTTTTAAATTTTTTTTTAGTGGATTTGATTTCGCACATTTTTATTAATAATATTTCGTAGTTGCTTTGTTTATGAATTATAATAAAAAAACTTCTGAACCGATTTAAGTAAAATTTATGTGGGATCGCCCTGAAGGCATGTCCTATTAAATAAGAAAAGAATCATCATCAAAATCGGTTCACAATGCTGGCGATATGGTAGCATTCATATAAAAAGTATGTTTTTTTGATGTCGTTTAAAAATGGATGAGCCGATCTTAATAAAAATTATATGGACCAATTCAGTAGCATTCTGAACAAAATGGCGGTTCATAATTGGCGGTGTATTCGCGTAACAAACATACAAAAAAAAACGTACAACCGAATTGAGAACCTCTCCTCCTTTCTTGAAGTCGGTTAATAAAATAAAGGTATCCAATAATCCAAATATGCTTTCAACCTAGACTTAATATGAAATCGTTGTTTCAGATATATGCAACAAGAATGTAATTTGTGCTGTCAATGTAAGAATTTATTTGTTTGTCACTTTCTAACAAATTTACAAGCATACAAATTAAAGTGAGACAGAAATTTAACAGCTCTGTTAGTTTTAACGTTGACCGTACAGAACAGCGCCATTAACTTCAATTTTCTTTTAATTTGCAATTTAATACCAACGCTAAAATTACCACACCAAAGCGATTAAAGTTCGACTTTGAAGAAAAGCACAGAGTATATAATTAAAAGGGCAAGTGGCAAGTTAAATTGCCATTCACTGTACATAATTGATCTGCACCATCATCGACATGAGCAAGGCTCAGTCGGTGTGCCTCTCCACTGGTCACGCGTTTCGCTTCCTTGCATCCGTCCAACCAAATGTCCATCTACGATTGTTTTCCAACTACCTGTTCACAAGGCTCTACATATGGTCCAAGAGTTCGTGGTTACTGAGTACCAGCTGTTCAATAGGTTTTCTTTATCACCCGAATAGCTCTGTCTTACGAGCACTTTGGTTTGTGTAAATGCACGTTTTCACATATCGAAAATCGATAATTTCTGTCAAAAATCTTGCTCATCTTATTGATGTTAATGCTTCAAAATAAACTAGAAATATGTACCATTCTTCCCATATGAATTTTAACTAGTGATGAGCAAAACAAGACCAAGACCAAGACTGGGTCAGTCTTGGTCTTGTTCTTGCTTGTTCGGTCTTGGTCTTGCTCAAATATTTCTAGTCTTAGTCTTGGTCTTGCTTATATAGTCTTGGTATGGCTTATATAGCTCTTGGTTTTGATCTTGTCCTTGCTTATATAGTCTTGGTCTTGCTTATATAATCGCGGTCTTGGTCTTGGTCTTGTGTGTTAAGTCTTGGTCTTGCTGATGTGACCAAATCTATTGTCTATATATAGGTTTACTTTTTGTTCCTTTCAAAAACGCGTGTTTTTAATATGATTAAAAAATCCTTTCCCCTACCTTACATAACCTATTAGATGACTAGCAATTTTTTAGAGACGATGTAAATAATTGCCAATTTGTCTTTTTCAAACAGAGAAGAAATTTACGCCCAAAAGTCAGTAAGAAGACAAAAAATAAGCAAAATTTTTGGAATTTATATTATTTAGCAATAGTCATGCATATTTGGTCTTGGTCTTGTTTGCTCGGTCTTGGTCTTGCTAGAGTAAACAGAGTCTTAGCCTTGGCCTTGCTTTCTTGCAAGACCAAGACCAAGACCAGTTTTACTCATCACTAATTTTAGCCAAGTTTTTACAGTTTATTTGATCTAAATAAACCATTTAAAATCAGATAACAACGAAAAAATTAGCGTAAGATTTTACACAAATGTTTGTACGGAACAAATTTAATTTGAAAAAAATTATTCAGCAAACCAAATTTGTAATATAAGTTTGTAAAGAAAAAACTTGAAAATGTTAATTAGCCTCCCCGTAATACGAAATCTCGTGACGTGCTGGCAAAAAATATTATATCACGTTTTTTTATTCAATTTTTAGGACAAATATATATGTTTTTTAGAATTTTTAAGCTGCAAGCCCCATTTTGTGAAGCTTAATGCTTAATGACAGCTAATAAAACACTAATAAAATAAATTTTACGATCGCAGTTCGAAATTTCCCGAAAGCATATTTTCCAATCTGAGGAATCAATTATCTTAATAACGTGTTTTAGAATTCACTATACCCACGTTTTTTCCACATCTAATTCTGATTCAGGTTGCTAATTTATGTGAATTTCCTACTATCGCGAACGGTTTGATCAGATGAGTAGCTCTCTTTCATATTTACATTAACCCTATCATTTAACAAAATCAGTCAGCTAACATGCCACATCGAATGCGCCTCCTGTATACAGAGTGTCTCTTACAAAATGCACCTAATTCCTCATTTATATGAATGTTCCCAGCACGTGTCCGGAAATGCAATAGACGTTTGTAGATATCATATGATTTACTGCTGTTTCCAACTAATGTTAGTAGGTATACTTTTACCGGGATATCAAAAATACACACTTTTGTAAAGTTTATAGAAAAAATGAAATGTCTTTTGGAGAACATTATGTTATATTCAATTGGGTAGGCTTTCACGGCTGGCATTGTTGCAAAACTTCTTGGTTTCCGAGCTTGTATGCCGTGGTCCATTGGTATTTCTACCTGACGTTTCGTCTACAACTGCGGTAGACATTATCAAAGGCGATGTGGTAGCGGGCGAAGTGTCCTTCTCGGCTGCTCACAAGCAGTAGTCGACACGCTTGTGAGCAGCCGAGAAGGACACTTCGCCCGCTACCACATCGCCTTTGACAATGTCTACCGCAGTTGTAGACGAAACGTCAGGTAGAAATACCAATGGACCACGGCATACAAGCCCGGAAACCAAGAAGTTTTGCAACATTATGTTAACCCTAAACTTGGCAAACACTGATTTAGGTTTGCTCAGTAGACTGCCACCATTTTCTTTTGTAATGTTTACGCTATGATAAAATAAATGGTGACAACAAATAAATAAAAACACTTGAAAATTCTACAAAAAGTATTATTAAATGATTTCTCGATGATCGTTTCGGACAATAAGTTCATCCTCAGGAATATAAAACATATATATATATATAAACATAGTAGATATATATTTTTATTTATTTGTTATTATTAATCATATTCTACCAAGTGCCGAGTGAAAAATCAGTGCAAATTATATAAATGGTAGCGTCTATTTTAAATGCTTTGTTAAAACGAGCGAATATCGAGTTTTAACAACCACACGAGCCATAAAAGCATCAAGATACATGCTATATTTTTTGCACGTACCTTCTATAAAATATCTGATTCTCACGTCATAGTAAGTATATTTGTAATATTTTTAACAGTTCAGTTCGGTCATATTCGAATTATATATGCACTATTTACGATAGTAACGCCTATTATTGTCTCTTTTGCTCATATGCATTGAAATGGCAAATGACAGATATTATTGAATCGGTAAAATCGAATTACTTTTGTTTTACTTTACGCACTAGTGCGAAAAGAAATGTTTTACTACCACTAAATAGGCATGAAAATCAGCTATTTTATGAGGGGTCGTACAAAAACTTATTTTATCAAACACGTAGGTATGTTGAATTGTCAGAAAATCTGATTTGACAATGACCTTAGATTGTCATTACACATAATTCTTCATAAGAAAAGCATTGCCGAATTTTAAATCGACTCTACTCAAAAAATAATTGATCAATCGAAGCGACATGTGCATGTGTTTAACATAGTTTTTTTGCACAATTTTCACGTCGAAACAACATTTTTCTACGCATTTTATCAACATTTAGCTTGAGCAGCGATCTTTCGCTATGTAGAACAATAGTTTGTTTTTGTGTGAATACAATATCTGATGTTCTACTTGACAAGGAGTTTCACAACGACGTTAGACTGCTCCTGCATATATAAAAACTGTAATTATATGATCACAAGCTAATGTCATTGTCAAATCATTTTTTTTTTTTGACAATGCTTTCTGCAACCCAGCATTAATTTGTAGTTTATTGTACCTGAACGTCAAAGCAAAGCATAAACAAGAAACGGTCCAAATTATTTATAGGAGATTATTATAATACGGTTTTGAATCCGCTATAATTGCGTATCCGTTGACCGCATTTCTCTCTGCTTTCCTCTCCGCTATCTTCTCCATACACTTAGAATGTGACGGACCAATATTACTAAAGATGTGATATTTCGAGTGAAAATTGTCAAACTATTCAATTGCTAAAATATCTCGAGATGTCTCGATCATTCTAATGATTTTTATGTCTGCGAGTTACGACTTATAATTTCCAGTAATGAAGTATTATACTAGGCTCTTTCTTCACTCTTTAAAACACTGCCTGCAATTATAATAATAATAATAATAATTTATTTGCGTTGACTCTGTACAAATTTGCAAACGTCAAAAATACATATAAGATATTACAATATAAGATAAAGTTGCTAAAATTACATTAAGAGATAAAATTGCTAAAAATTACACTAAAAATTTTACACTGTACGGTACTAAATTTATTAAATACTCTTTTAACTGTTTTTGGAAAATGTTTCTTTTTTTCTCCTTTTGTATTGCTTGGGGGAGCTTTTGAAAAATTTTATGCCCAACATAAAGTGGCGACTTTTCATAAAATGTTGTGCGATGTTTAAAATCCAAACAAGATATATTTCGGAATTCATGCCTCAGTCTCACAGGAGTTTTTAGAAATAAGTGTTTTTGATGCATGTGAGACAATAGCTCATATGCATATATTCCAAAAACTGTTAGAATCTTCTCAGTTTTGAATACTGTTTTGCAAGTCTCTCTCCGTTTTAAGTCATATATTAGTCTAACTATCCTTTTTTTGTAGTATCAATATCCTGTCTGCTTCAGTGCTACAGCCCCAGACCAGGATTCCGTATTTTATTGTAGAATATCGTAGAATATATATTGTCTCTCAGATTGCATTTCACAGTATTTAATATGTGATTATTGAGTATTTTATCTGCCACTGTTATATATAGCACTGCATGTAAGTGACTCTCAAGTCTCATAATCAAAAATTCATTCGTTATAATAATCATATCGATGCATTGATTTCATTCACATATACTAATTTTCTCATTTTTATCTGTTTTTAAATCGTTTATTTTAGATCAAACAAACTTTACAAACTTAGCTAAAATTTATACAGGAAGAATGGTACATATTTCTAGTTTATTTTGTAAGCATTATCATCAAAGATTGTATAGAAATTTCCATAGAAATTAGACATTTCCGAAACTATTTATGCACTGTTAGTAGGTAGTGATGAGCAAAGCAAGACCAAGACCAAGACTGGGTCAGTCTTGGTCTTGGTCTTGCTCAAAGACTTTTAGTCTTGGTCTTAGTTTTGCTTATATAGTCTTGATCTTGGTCTTGCTTATATAATCTCAGTCTTGGTCTTGTTCTTGCGTATTAAGTCTTGGTCTTGCTTATCTGACCTGGTAGTTACATTTTTTTAATAATAATTTTTTTAAACACTATCATTATAAAGACTATTATTTTGTTCATTTCAAAATACGTTTTTTTTTAATATGACTAACAAATCCTTTCCCCCACCTTAAATAACCTATTTTTACACTCTATAATCGTCATAGATGACTAGATGACTTAATTATGGTATCATATATTGGGGAAACTCGACGTTGGCAATTCGAGTTTTTAGGTTGCAAAAAAGGGTGGTAAGGATTCTGAGTGGGGCTGGACGATTGGAGCATTGTAGAGGGCTTTTCAAGTTGTTTAGAATTTTAACTCTGCCATCGCTTTTCATTTTACAGTACGCATTATTTGTCAAAAAGAATAGTTCTTTATTTACTTTGACCTCTGCTGTACATTCTTATAATACTAGGCAAATTGATAACATTTACATTCAATCGTTCAGTACTACATTGGGCAGTAAAGGACCTAGACACATGTGTCAAAAAATCTGTTATACGACAGATTGATAATTGCAATAAATTTAAAAGTTCTCTGAAACTCTATTTAATTGAAGAAGCGTATTATTGTCTGGACGAGTTCTTTGGGAATCTCTCTTAATTATGACCTTTGACACTATTTGTTATTATACATATATAACAAATAAAGAGATTTATTATTATTATTATTATTATTATTATTTAGAAATAGTCTTGCATATTGATCTTGGTCTTGCATACTCGGTCTTCGACTTGGTGTTGATCCTGCATCAGGGGCGTAGCTACCGCCGTATATGCCGTATCAATTATACGGGGCCCCCGGGCCACGAGTGCCCCCAACGTGCGTAAGCAAAAATTAATGAAAACTTCCCAATTTTTTTTTTATTTCAGAAATGACAAAAGTCAGAAAAAGCAATTTCTTTTTTTCCCGCGTAAAGCGTGCGTTCAAAAGTTGGCAACACCCTACATCGGTTATCGCGGATTTCCCCTATAGATAGCTAGCTATCATCAGCTATAAATGATTTAATAAATCAGTTTGCCGAAAAAAAGGCAAGGAGAGTGTATATTCAATTTAAATTGTTTGTAAAATTTTGGAAAAAGTGACAGATAATTATGATGAATGAATATTTCTTTTAATTTTATACAAACATTTTTTTTCTTTTGTGAGAAATCTTTACCCTTCCTAAGGGCCCCCAAACAAATTTTTATACGGGGCCCCGCCAAGGCACGCTACGCTTCTGTCCTGCATACTCGGTCTTGGTCTTGGTTTTGCTAGTTTAAAGATAGTCTTGATCTTGGTCCTGCTTTTTTGCAAAACCAAGACCAATTTTTCTCATCACTAACTATGCGGAACCCTTCGTGTGCGAGTCCGACTCGCGCTCGTCCGTCTTTTATTCAAATACAATTAGTTCTCCAGATCAGTTGGAATTCGTATAACTTTCTTCCAGTCTATGACGGGAGAACGGTGCAATGGAACATACAGTGTACAAACAATAGGATATTATATATAGTGTGCTGTGGCGCTTTGAGCAACGGGGAGTGTTCGCGCACGATTGCATTATCCGCCTGATTTGTTACATTTTGCTGTGAACCTGTCTTTGATTAAACATACAAAAGTTCTCTCTGTTTGTGTTTTGAACAGAGAAATCCGGCATCAGCAGCAGAACCGGCCGCCGCCGCGCTGAATGCCTGACACAACTATCGTGCCATCGCCGCCACATGCATTCCCGCACCGTACCTACATAATATGCAACACAAACATTCTGTTGTTTCGACCGTTCTCTCTAAACAACAACCGAAATCCCAAACAATACTAACTGCTCATTGCTCATTGCTTATAACATCTCAGTCTCATGAATTTATATTATCTATAACTATATGTACAGTTGACTCTCGATAATTTGACACTTAAGGGACCAGAGAAAAATTTCAAATTACCAAGATTTCAAAATAACAGGAGTTTAAATAACCAAGAGAGAGAGTAAAAAATTGTGAACAAGAGTTTGATCAAAATTCGTGATTTATTATTTTAAACATTTGTACAATAATTTACTTATTAGTGTATTTGCCATATAGCAACATACACTATTGGCGTCGGTCGGATGGCGGGATCTAGGGTTCGGACCAAAATTTCTCGACGTTTCATAACACTTTGGCACCATTTTTAAAAATATTTATATATATATATATATATATATATATATATATATATATATATATATATATATATATATATATATATATATATATATATATATATATATACATACAGGGTGTTTCAACCGACGTTGGTTAGCATGGGTAACTTTGTTATTAGTGGAGATAGAAAGTCGGTTAAATGGGCAAAGTAGTGCAGAAAATTAGGCTCATTAACGTCCCGTCGAAAAAACAACTGAATTTTGACACCCTATGAATTTATTCAGAAAATAGTGCAAATTGCCATTTATGAAAACTGGCCATAATTTATGAAGATATTTGAAAATTTTATTGACCATTCTTTGATAACTTTTTAAGGTCTTTTCAGTGGCGTAGGTTTAATTTTTTTATTTCCACTACATAATGAGATATTGACATGAACTTTGGTTTTTCTTATAGACGGCATTTTTGATTTTCAGTTATTCGAATTCTGCTTATTTTTCTGAATAATTTGACATAGCATATCCTATACCTAAACCAATGAGAAGCTACAAAATTGATCAAAATAGCTTTTTGACGTTATCCATACCGATCAAAGTGTGCCGTGTAAAACAAAATTTGTTGAAACAAATACATATCGACAGGTTAACAATCTGTCGAGCGACCGCTACAGTTTTGCTAATTCATTTTGTTTGATTTACTCTCTAAGATGTCTCGAGCCTTCTCAAATTTGGAGAAACAGGCTATTTTTGCGGGTACATTCAGCGTAACAAAATACCACGTGGGCTTAAGCAAAATACTTGAACCTTTATGCAGAAAGGCGACAGCCTTATTCAATAACTTTTAGGAACTTAAATAGAAATTTAAAGGTATACGGTTCATTTTCAAAGGAAAAAGGCAACATTCAACACTGTGAAGAAGAATTAGTTGAAAAATGTTTTTGGGTCCCAAAATACCGAAAAAATTCTCCGAACCGTTTCAAAATTGAAATTTAACCCTTTGGTAGTAATTAAAAACTGTCCCAAAAATTGTAATAAAATCGGCCCATCAGGACCGGATTTACAAATTTTATGGAAACACTAGTTTGCAGATAGTGAATTATTTATTGAAGGATGTATATAATTTGGTATAGAAGTTCGATTGATAATAATATTGCAATTAATAAAAAAAAACGTTATTTTAAGAGCTGTATTAAGGAGTCAAATTTTTTATTTTGTCCAAAAACCAGCTTAAGTTCGCATAATAAAGCCACACTGCTTGTGTTAGCAAATACACTATATTGTCGGCAGGGTTTTGGCACTGCGACCCGAGTTTTCATTTTGAAAAGAAGTCCTAAATTTTTTGTTGAGTGAGCGATTTCATTGTCCAATGAATTTTCGATAGTTATGAGAGCTGCGAAGAAATCGTCACTTGTAAACAAACGACAGGTCTGTGCATGATAAACGCTTCTAATTATAGAGAGTAGGGAACCCCGGACTTCAAAATATTGCATGTTCCTTTAACTTCAAATTACTGAATTAATATTGATTTTATTCAATTTATCGGGTATTTTTCAAGGGACCGGGAGAAAATTTCAAATTATCGAGGGATTCAAATTAATGAGTGTCAAGTTATCAAGAGTCGACTGTCAGTGTGCACGAGAACACTGTTTCGGCCCGTTGTTACAGACGGCATGCGAGCAATTCCAGCCGTGCATAAATGTTAGGCACCTACTTTCGACCGGGTATGTAGAAAATGGCTGACAACATGTGAAATTGAATAAAAAACTTGCAATAAAACATGTTGTTTCCATAAATTTAACTATAGCCTCAACTTAATGAATTTAATTAATCTTTATTAGTAGGTTAAATTCAATTTGTTAATTTGTCAAATACAAAATTAACTGGTCGTGTGATATAAATAAATAATAATTAATTTAAACAGGAATGTGCTTTGAATTTGACGCTAAATGGTTGAGCATCGTCTCAACAAAACATTTCCCGGTCTTGAGCCAGGTTCACACGGGGACAATATTCAGAACATGACAATAGGGCAAGACAATAATGTGATTTGAGGACAAGACAATGACTATTCAATTGTCTTCTGAGATAACCCGGCTTGTTCTAGCATCTAAACTGTTCTTAAACGAACAAAACAATATATGGTCGTTTTTTAGTACCTATGTGGACTATAACCAGATATGATTATGTACTTTGATTTCTGTTTTGTTGAAATCGAGGATTTTTTTGTAAATTAGCTTTACTTTAAAACACATGTGTGGTAAATTAGACTTAAAAGATTTTAAAAGTATAAATTGACATAATAACTTGACGTTTAAAATTTTAAAACCTCAAGATGAATCTGTAAAGGAAAACATGTGAATGTCTGAAGAATGGGTGTTGTAAACGTATTTTTAGTGTATTTGCCATATGGCAACATACACTATTGGCGTTGGTCGGATGGCGGGACCTAGGGGTCGGACCAAAATTTCTCGACGTTTCATAACCTCCTAAATACTTTGGCACCATTTTTAAAAATGTTTATATATATATATTTCAACGAAATTTGGCCCACATGTTGAAATCCATCACCGCAAGAAGCCTATTTAAAATGGGCCTAATCGGGCTATTTTAAGGGTAGTTTTTAGGGGTTGAAAAATGTTCTTGGGCCCCAAAATACCGAAAAAATTCTCCGAATCGTTTCAAAATTGAAATTTAACCCTTTGGTAGTAATTAAAAAGTGTCCCCAAAATTTTAATAAAATCGGCCCGACAGGACCGGATTTACAAATTTTATGAAAACACTAGTTTGTAGATAGTAACTTATTTAATGAAGGGTGTATTTAATTCGGTGTAGACGTTAGATTGATAATAATATTACAATTAAGAAAAAAAATGTTGTTTTAAGGGGTGTATTAAGGGGTTAAATTTTTTATTTTGCCCAAAAACAAACTTAATTTCACATAATAAAAGTATAAAACCACACGGCCCTATACAAGCAAATACATTATATTGTCGGCAGGGTTTTGGCACTGCGACCCGGGTTTTTTTATAAATTAAAAACAGTACCAATACAGTATCTAACTTAATTCAACCGAATTTGAAGCATCATTTTTATCAACGTCATTTTCCTTAATTTTTCTCCGATAAATTGAAAAGTCGTTTTCAGAACACTGTTTTAGCTCCTATTCAAACATAATATTCTTCTTTTTCTGTATTGTTTTTTATGTTATTACTATATATTCTTACAAAATCATTTCTTCATTAAAAAAACCCGGGTCGCAGTGCCAAAACCCTGCCGACAATATAGTGTATTTGCTTGTATAGGGCCGTGTGGTTTTATACTTTTATTATGTGAAATTAAGTTTGTTTTTGGGCAAAATAAAAAATTTAACCCCTTAATACACCCCTTAAAATAACATTTTTTTCTTAATTGTAATATTATTATCAATCTAACGTCTACACCGAATTAAATACACCCTTCAATAAATAAGTCACTACCTGCAAACTAGTGTTTTCATAAAATTTGTAAATCCGGTCCTGTCGGGCCGATTTTATTAAAATTGTGGGGACACTTTTTAATCACTACCAAAGGGTTAAATTTCAATTTTGAAACGATTCGGAGAATTTTTTCGGTATTTTTGGGCCCAAAAACAGTTTTCAACCCCTAAAAACTACCCTTAAAATAGCCCGATTAGGCCCATTTTAAATAGGCTTCTTGCGGTGATGGATTTCAATACGTGGCCCAAATTTCGTTGAAATCAATTAACTCTTTCGAAAGTTATCGCGCGTACACATATATATATATATATATATATATATATATACGTATATAAATATATATATATATATATATATATATACATATATATATAAACATTTTCAAAAATGGTGCCAAAGTGTTTAGGAGGTTATGAAACGTCGAGAAATTTTGGTCCGACCCCTAGGTCCCGCCATCCGACCGACGCCAATAGTGTATGTTGCCATATGGCAAATACACTAATTATCAACAAAAAATCGATATTTTTTCATGGCGACAGGTTGATATCAAAATTAGGGATGTAACGATACATAATTTTGCCGATACGATACCGATACCGATTATTGTAGTAAATAATCGGCGATACCGATACCGCTGGCTTAGTAGAAAATAAATCAAATAAATAATAAAGTATGTACCTCGGGCGTTTGTACGTCTTTATTATGCTTGAAACTTACCTATATTTAACAGAGAATCATCCTTTGAGAAAGTAATAAATCGATTAATAAAGTCAGTAATTAAAGTTTAATTTTGGCAGATTTTTATTAAGAAACAAACATTTTTTCAAATTATTAGCAGATAATCTGCTGTGTTACCATGTCGCTCAACAGCGCAGCTCTCCCACCTGCGACGCTGCGGCAATATCACGCGCATGTGGCGTCGTTTCGCGCGCTTTTCAAACTGTTTGATATCGGTAGTATGTAATCGGCGATGCCGATATATCGGCCTACCGATTAAATCGGTCGATATATCGGTATCGGAATCGGAATCGTTACATCCCTAATCAAAAAGAATGGTCATTTTTCAAATAATATGATAGAATGAAAATAATAGTTGAAAAAAATTTAAAAAAACACGCTTTAATAGCAAACCAATGAAATTAATAGTTTAAAAAAATTAAAAAAACACGCTTTAATAGCAAACCAAACTAAAAAGTAAAATTATGTTTTTATTGTAAAAAAGCGTGGGATGTTTGATATAAAATGGTATAAATATTTCATTGGTAGCTATTCGTAAAAGTAGAGTTAGTATAAAAATAGTAATAAGCACCCCACGCTTTTTTACAATATTTTTTTTTTATTTTTTAATTCGGTTTACTTTTAAAATATGTTTTTTTTAGTTTTTTTAAATTATTATTTATTTTTTAGACTTATGTTTTTAATCTGACGATCCTGGTCAGGATAATGGGACAAATTTATTATTGTCATTGGTACTTGATAAGTGTGCAAAGTTTCAGTTAATCTGACGTTTTGGAGTTGATGAATTTCACGTTCAAAGATTCCATTACAAACGAACATACAGATGATGCTAATAAAAGCGTGTTAAAAAGCATCAAATTCAAAAATAGTTTTAACTAAATACGACAACTTAAATTATCAAATTTATCTCTTAGTTCCATACCCTAAAAAAATCGGCAATTATGTACGATCTTGTTTTGAATATTGTCCCCGTGTGAACGCGACTTTGCAGACATCATTTGAAGCATTTACTGTTCTTAGAAGTATGCAAAAATTAAACAGTTAGCAGCTTATAGCAGAGAGAAAATTAGATTACTCGCTACGCATATTATAATAAAGGCTAAAGCCGACACATTATGCACGTATTTAATTTAAAACCTGAATACAAATTGCATTCTAAATTCAATTTTCTACATTCTTTCATAGCATTTCACGTAAAAACGTTTTCTCCGCCTTTAAAGCAGAACAGTAATAACTTTAAATTCACAACATTGTTAATTGTTCGAACTTCAAATGACTTGTTTTATTTTATAAGAAGTATTTGAATATTTTTAAAAAACATTGTCGTATAAAAGACCGTCCATACTGTACCCGCATGGACCAGAAAAGCTTGTTTGTACCCATGTTAGTTTATGGCTCTTTATCAAAAGTTCTATGTGTTTATCTGTGGTATAATACTCGCCACGGTTCTAAAAGGTTCTGAAGCTAGCCACAAACAGCGTCGCAAATGCTTATTTTAGAACCGTCTTGATTGTTTTGTGGGAAAGGAAGACTCCCACCAACTCCCAGTTACCGGCACAGAACGTGCGCTTGTCGGTGATTGGTTATCGCTGGTTGGCGTGTCATTTGTTGCTTTCCTGCTATAAAGTACAGTCCAGTACGCTATTATTAAGTTGTTTCTTTAATTGTTAATTGATCAAGATGCCTAATACAGTTTTGCATATGACAAGCACGAAAAATAATTTTTTGGATGACTATGCAAGGAATTAGACCTTTAGATTAAAGAAAAATTAAAAAATTAAAAATAATAATATAGGGCGAGTTTGTAGTTTTTCAACTGACTGTACCTGCGCATGCCTCCATTTGCATCTACCTTCAGGGCCTTTTAGAACTGTGGCGCGTATTATAGTTGCCAATCAGAATCAACGAAAATATGTTCATCATTAATACAAATAAACAGTAGCTTCGTCCATTGTAACTTTCAACTTCGGTGCACAGCTTATAGAATACCAAGTTTTCAGTCTCGATTAAATAAAAAAAACTAGGTACCGAAATAATTTTTATCGGACTGAACGGGACTCAAGACATAATCACAATGAAGACGCAGGTTAAGCCTAGTTAAAAATAAAGCCGTTCTTTTAACTCAGTCATTTTTGAGTAACAGCAATATTGTGTTAGATTTCTCGTTTTAATATATTTTTATTATTGTCACGGTAAACATTGACATTTAATTTCTAATTTTATAGACGCTGATGATCTTAGATTTTGAGCGTCTATAATCTACAATCTCTCTCTCTCTCTCTAAATTCTATAAAACTGAAATTATATTACGCATGAGAACCTAATAATATAACACACCTTCCGCCTTCATCGTATATTTTTTTAAACGATGAAAGAATTCTACTGAGCGTGAAAAAAAACTGCAGCGTAGCTCTACCTGTATGTAATGTACATTTACGTTTTTAAAAGCGTTTACAATTTACATCGCATCTTATATAAATCGCTCAAAATTTTCAAAAAAGGAAAATCGTCTGCAAGTTAATTAAAATACAATCTGAGACGAAATTATACACGTAAATATAAGGCCAACCGTGTATCCTTTTCTCATATTTAAAAAAGTGGGTGCGTGAACTTATGCTTTTGAAGTTATACTTCTTTGGCGTGCTTTTTAAATTACATGCAAATTATTTATTGAAATAATAAAAAGTATAAAAATAATATATTCAAAAAATTAACATCAAATATATTAAAATACTTTCAAAATGTTATTTTGGTATTTACTTTTTGCTGTTGGATGACACTTAAAACGACTGTTGATTGTAATCGGTTATACTCGTCTAGTATCGGTATATATTATTTCTCAAAAGGTGTTTTTGTCGATATGAAATATCTCCCTTTATTAATACTGTATGAAAATTAATCATTAAATTCCCATTTTGAAGATTATTTTTCTCTTTAATGACGAAAGATAAGTTAATATCTTAAAATCAATGTTTTCATAAAATTACAATTTAAAATTTTTAACAATTCGTTACAGAAAATAACATTCTGTTTATTTTAACAGTTGTCAGTAATATTAAGCGACGTAGTAACTCTCTGAATAGAATAGAATAGAATACAATTTATTTCCACCCTATTATATTATGTAACTGACCACTTACGGTGCGAAATATTCACACGGGTCCGCTATTATATACAAAAAGTGCATTGATTTCGTCCCTCTGTCATTTCAATCTGAGCCCCTTATGTGTAGATGTCGTGGTTTAACCAGAACCTCGTGTTAGCTGACATCTTTAATTGCATGTGAAAATAAATCTATTTACTTCACTAATAATATAATTAATAATGCGTTTAACGTCCGTTTCTCGACTGTATGTCATAACAGACGCCATTCGCACCATTACTATTTTCCATCTACCACACTTTCCGTTATTTTTCTACATTTTTAAAACTTCAACTTATGTAATAGCAATGGGCGAATGAAGGATAAGGTAGGCAATTTTTGAACTAGGAGTTTAATAGGTAATCGGACATGGTCTCAAATAAGGAACCATCTCGATATTTATCTGGAATGAATTGAGGGAAACCATGGAAAACCTCAATCAAGATGGCCGGTACAGGAATTACCGTTTCTCGGCGAGAGGCAGTAGGAAAAAGTCCCAGCCACATCTGCCCCCGCCGGGATTCGAACCCGGACCTCCCGAATGCGAGTCTAGTGCTGTAACCACTACTCTACCCAGCTCGGTACTTCACTAATAAATGAATATGCTTTTAAAGTTTGTGATAGCGTTATTTCGATTTCATACAAAATGAAGAAAAATTACTGGCCTTTCGTATACAATTAGTTGAAACTATAAAATGAAACGGCTGACTGAGCTTATAATGTGTGCTGAAAATGTGACAAGAGCTTTTGTATAGTCATTAAAGTTTAAACATGCATGCCGAACCGTCGATATATGTAGACCGAACGACACTATAGTCTATTAGTATAAATCTATGATTACAAAACAAAATGGCCGATGTTATATATTTTTTTTATTACATACAATTGTTAGACTGCATTATAAAAAAATGATATGCTAAAACATCCTGTTTTAGTGTTCTATTTAACCAAAATGTTTTTGACTCGACAGTAAAATTTTAGCAGCTAACGAAAACTCGACGGTATGAAATATTAGTCATAAGAAACCCAGACTAAAATGACAGATGAACAAAATCAATGCACCTTCTGTCATCTGGATGGATAGATAGATTGTATATTATAGACGCTCAACATAATCTACAATCTATCTATCCTGTCATCTGGAAACCGTATAATAAAGCAGACGACTATAACCTTTAATTACAACCAACAGTCGTTTTAAATCTCATCCAGCGGGAAAAAGATAAAACCAAAATAATTTTTTGAAAGTGTTTTCAAATATTTGAGATCAATTTTTTGTAAATATTATTCTTAAACTTTTTGAAGATTTTATATCAACAAATTATTTGTATATAAGTATATTAAAAATTAATTTTTAATACCGCCAAACGCATGTACATTAGTACACGCACCCACATTTTATTAATAATTTTATTTCTATTTGGACACGCAAAGATCTAAAGAATAGTGAAAAGAGCCTTAAAAAAGTTTCGAAATTCATTTCAATTTTCACTCAAAATTGTCAAATTCAATACCATTTTCCGCTTCTGATTATAATTTTTGCTAATAATCCGAAAAAGTAAGGGCAAAAAAATCATCAGTTTATAAATATTTGAAAAAATAAAAAAAACGGTCAAGTGCGAGTCGAACTCGCGAGAAGAGGGTTCCGTACTATTCCGTTTTTCATGAGTACTTTAAGACTTAAGATTTTCGTTTCAATTTTCCTGTAAACTATGGGTGAGATCCGACATTCCCTGTTTTTTTCAAAATTTTAGGCGCAGTAGTTTCTGAGATTGGGGGGGGGGGGTAATGGTCAACTGTTTTTCTATTTTCTTAAATAACTTTAAAACTATTTATTTTAAAATTATAAAAAAATATATTTGAGACCCTTACTACAAGTCTTTTCATTTGATATGTCACACGGTACAGTTTGCAAAACTTTTTTTTTAATTTCCTGTTTTTTCCCCAAAAATTTCCCCATGTTTTAAATTTGTTTATTTACGTTACACGTCCGTCTCTGGGTCATCAATCTACATATGTGTACCAAATTTCAACTCAATCGGTCCAGTAGGGAATAAGGGGGGCTAAATGGTAAATTTTCATCTATTTTCTTAAATAACTTGAAAACTATTCATTTTAAAAAATATAAAAATATATATATTTGAGACCCTTACTACAAGCCCTTTCATTTGGTATGTCACACGGTACAGTTTGCCTAACTTTTTTTTAATTTTCTCATTTACCCCCCAAAAATGACCCCCATGTTCAAAATTCATTTATTTATGTTACACGTCCGTCTTATGGTCACCGACTTACATATGCGCGCCAAATTTCAACTCAATCGATCAAATAGTGCGGCGCAAATTGGCTTTGACAGTGGGACGGACAGACACACGAGTGATCCTATAAGCCTTATAGGATCACTCGTGTGTCTGTCAAAAGGAAAAAAACGGAACCCTTATAGTATAAGGGTTCCGTTTTTTTCCTTTTGAGGCACGGAACCCTAAAAACACGCTTCCGACTTCCGTTATCAACGTTTTCTTCCCCAAAAATCCCGTAAGCGCTGGCTTTTTGAAAATCTAAGGTATAAAAAAAATGAAAATCTGAAATAAGCGACTTTTCCTAACGGTCACAGATGTGTACGCCAAACGAGACACTATAGTCTATTAGTATAAATAACGGCGTCATTCTCTTTGCATAGAAATTGGAATTTTCCAAGCGCAAAGTAAAAAATAATCCTACATAATTCCGTAGCCCTTTGCGTGAAAATTTCCACTATTTATACAGCATCATTACCACCTACATCCATTTTCCCATTTTCTCGTAACCTTACAAATTCTCTTTACGAAAATTGATATACATATAATACAAGCAAACATAAAGATGATAACAAAGATTGTATTTCAATATACTATGTGCAATTTTCTTTAAAACTGGCTCTGTGCGCATCGTGTCAGTTTTTTGACTACTGCTGCATTGCCAAAACCCTGCCACCAATCGGTAATTCTCAAAGGTGTTTTTTGTGGCTATGAAATATCTCCCTTAATACTGCATCAAAATTAATGTTTGATACGCCATCTTGGAGATTATTTTTCTCTCTAGTGATGAGAACTAAATTAATATCTTAAAATTATTGTTTTCGTTAAATCGTTAAAAATCGTTTGATAAACTTTTGAATTTTGTTAGGAAATTGTGTCTAATAATAGTAACAAGTACTTTTATTTTAAAGTCATAAAGAGGTATTTGATTTAAATCTTAGCATAATAGTCGACAATATATTAAACTTGGTAGTTTGAAAAACAAATAATTTTATTTCTGAAATCACGCCTGTTATAATGAAAAGCAGAATTACTGATTATAAAGATTTTTTTTTATTTTTTAACGGGAAATTGGACAATTCAAAAATAGTTAAACTAAATTAAAAAATTGCGACGTTTCGTTAAATCTTTGTAACTTCTAGCACAACTGAAATGATTAAAAATACAGATTAGTTAATGAAATAATTACAATTTTTTTTATAGAATTTAAATAATACCTTTAACTAGTTAACCATAACATTAATAAAATTTAGATATTTAATAATACATATATTTACTTCAATAAATATTAAATAGTAAATATTTAAACAAACTGAAATTATGTAATTTTCTTTCCAAAACAAATTTCAAACAAATACTAAATATGTTTTATTTTTGCTAGACAATTTTATTTTTTATATTATAATAAAAAGTAACTGCGGTAACTAATTAATTTAGAAAAGCAATTGACTATTTTTTTTTATTTAAAATAATAAATAAATGATAGACACAAATATGTGTAAAACAAATAGAAATATCACGAACGTTATAGTTAACAATTTTTTAAAATGCCATTATAAACTAAATTTACATTTTGTGTATCAGAACGCAAGTTTACTGACTTGTTCAATTTTATAAAAACCATTTCACTCAAATTCCTTTTTAGCATATTTTGCTCACGATGTAAAACTGATATTTCATTTTGATCAAAACAGAAGTTATGTCCTATGTCAAAATGATGGTTAGCCAACGCTGTTTTATTAGTTTTCAAAAAATTAGTAATCCTACAATCATTTCTGTGTTGTTTAACACGTTCTTCAAGTTTCTGTTTAGTCTGTCCAAGTATCACTTCA
Organism: Venustoraphidia nigricollis; assembly: GCA_034508555.1. Lineage (NCBI taxonomy): Eukaryota > Metazoa > Arthropoda > Insecta > Raphidioptera > Raphidiidae > Venustoraphidia > Venustoraphidia nigricollis. Next base: position 7,795,276 of record JAVRKA010000004.1, on the reverse strand, counting down.
AAAAGATATGCTCCTACATATCTACATGCGACATTTTCGTAGACATTTTTAGTGTATTTGCCATATGGCAACATACACTATTGGCGTCGGTCGGATGGCGGGACCCAGGGGTCGAACCAAAATTTCTCGACGTTTCATAACCTCCTAAACACTTTGGCACCATTTTTAAAAATGTTTATATATATGTATATATATATATATATATATATATATATATATATATATATATATATATATTTATATACGTATATATATATATATATATATATATATATATGTGTACGCGCGATAACTTTCGAAAGAGTTAATTGATTTCAACGAAATTTAGGCCACGTGTTGAAATCCATCACCGCAAGAAGCCTATTTTAAATGGGCCTAATCGGGCTATTTTAAGGGTAGTTTTTAGGGGTTGAAAACTGTTTTTGGGCCCCAAAATACCGAAAAAATTCTCCGAATCGTTTCAAAATTGAAATTTAACCCTTTGGTAGTGATTAAAAAGTGTCCCCACAATTTTAATAAAATCGGCCCGACAGGACCATATTTTCAAATTTTATGAAAACACTAGTTTGCAGATAGTGACTTATTTATTGAAGGGTGTATTTAATTCGGTGTAGACGTTAGATTGATAATAATATTACAATTAAGAAAAAAATGTTATTTTAAGGGGTGTATTAAGGGGTTAAATTTTTTATTTTGCTCAAAAACAAACTTAATTTCACATAATAAAAGTATAAAACCACACGGCCCTATACAAGCAAATACACTATATTGTCGGCAGGGTTTTGGCACTGCGACCCGGGTTTTTTCGATATTGAAACTAATTCTAAAAATCCCGAACTGAAAACCAAATATTCTGGAATTGAGGATGATCCGATATTGAAAACCCTAGTTCGCACACATCTGTTACTGAACAACTAACGTAAAACAAACTGTTGTTGGACGAAATATAACCAATATGCGAACATTATGCAAACTGTCTCTATTTGTATTATTTTATTGATACATTCCACAATATACAACATGGTTTGTTATTCAAATAGAACACACAAGCTTCGATAAAATATTCAGCGGACTGTATTGTGCGTATAACGTGGTCGTCGCACACTTTTTCGAAGTGAAACTTCTTATGCGGTGCCACTTCCTCGACGATATAGATAGTTCCTTTTAAGAACATTGTCACACGGGGCATTATATTGCTGGCAATAAACAGTCGCAATTTTGATATATACCTTTAATATATGTACGCGATACAAAAATAATTGTTTAAAAAAACTAAAAAACACGCTTTAATAGCAAACCGAACCAAAAAGTAAAAAAATATTTTGTTATTGTAAAAAAGCGGGGGGTACTTGATATCAACTGGTATAAATATTTCATTGGTAAAAGTAGAGTTAGTATAAAAATAGTAATAAGCACCCCACGCTTTTTACAATAAAAAAATATTTTTTTCTTTTTAGTTCGGTTTGCTATTAAAGCGTGTTTTTTAGTTTTTTTTTAGTCCTATTTTTTTATCCTAAAGGTCTGGTCAGGATAATAGGAGAAATTTATTAAATTATTGTATTGTCATCGGTCCTTGACAAGTGTGCAAAGTTTCAGTTTAATCTGACTTTTTGAAGTGAGTGAATCCCACGCTAATACAAGCGTGTTAATAAATAGTATAATGGCAGTAGGGCGATATTACAAAATCACGCAATTTCTTCTTCAGATAATTTACATTATTATATCATAACCATTGAGTTATCTCTGTCTGACGTTTTTTTCTTTTCTAATTTTTGTGTATTTTTATTTTTGAATAACTTGTATTATATTGTTTCGATCAGTGACTGCTACTTACCAAGGTTATTCGGGATTCCTTAGATTGTAAAATATGTTCTCGAGGAATTTCGAACTGTCATCGCAAAATTCATTTTATCATCGTTTTTAGTAGCTGCACTTAAGCGTTAAGTTTCACAAAATTTGGTTTGCTGCTTAAAAATCTCAAAAAAAATATTTTTTTGCTTTAAAAATTGACTAAAAAAACATGATATTCGTCAATATTTCATTACAGCACTTCACGAGATTTCGAATTACGGGAAGGCAAATTAATATTTTGAAGTTTTTTCTTTACAAACTTAAGTTAAAAATACTGACAAATTTGGCTCGCTCAATAGTTTTTTCAAATTTAATTTTCTCTGGACAAAAAATTATGTAAATCTTATGCCAATTTTCTCTTTTTTATCTGATTTATCGTTTATTTAGATCAAATAAACTGCAAAAACTTGGCTAAAATTCATATGGAAATAATGGTACATATTTCTAGTTTATTTTGAAACATTAACATCGCACATTGAATAAGATTTTTTATAGAAATTAGATATTTCCGAAACGTAAGTATATTGTACATGGTCCCTCTTTTCTACTGGGCACGCTGGGCAAGTGCCCAGGGCCCCTAGTTCCTGCCAGATCAGCATCCGATAACCGATACTTTCGACAAATGTAATATGTATCGATATATTTTTTAATAATGTATTTGTTAATTATTGATTTGCTTAGTAATTACGCTGTGTTTTTTAAAAAAAATAGTCCTTTTTAATAGTCATAGGGGTCCCATTATTCGAAAGCTCCCAGGGCCTCCAACAGGTTAAAGACAGCCCTGCACTGGTCGTAACATCGAGCTATGCGAATGAAAAAAGGAGCATTTTGAGCAGGTGGGACTCAGTAACCTTAAAAACCTTAAAAGTATAGTTAATATATTTTAAGTTTGCATAACCAGCATCATAACATATTAATTTTTTAAGTAGTTTTAACCCGTGGCTCTATTTGTAGAATTTGGCAGAAACATTATCCCGAACGAATTTAAATTTAACTACCAATATAATATTGATACTGTACCTACCTACCAAATTTTATTAAAATCGATCCATCCGTTTTCAAATGTTATCGATACAAACAGGCAAACAATACATACTTATTATTTCATGCAAACTAGTTCCTTATTTTAGATTTTGATACAAAATATCCTAAAAATAAAGGCTAACTATGAATGTGCTGGATTGCAACTCATAGAGTCTGCCACTGGCCGGATTTGTTTCAATATGAACTTATAAAGCGTTTGACTGGAAAATGAATGCTTCAATCATTTTTTTCTAGAAAATTCAATTGTATTTAAAACGTTTTTAAATTTCGTGTATTGTTTGTGTTTTTAAAGCAACAGGAAACTACATTTCGTTGAAATATAATAAAAGACATTTCAGAGTTTAACTTAATTTGGTATTTTTATAACCAACATTTCGAAATTTAGTCAAAACAGACGTCACCGACCAGGGTTGTACCTTTGTGGCAGAAAAAAGGTCACAAACATAAAAATGTTATAGTTTTATAGCCTCGCCACCGTAGTGATGGGCGTTGATTCAACGAACTAGTTAAATTAACTGTTAATCGTTCGTTAATGATTCAACTGTTTTTGTTTATAGAATACTTCATGTATCATTAACAAAACCCAGAGAACTCTTTCAACCAAAAGATCTATTCTCCATGCCTTCAATGAGGAAAGGAAATCGACACCATCACGAACCACAGCAGTATTCAGTTTTGACTTGCTCAAGAATTTTTTTCAAATTTAATTTTTTCCGTACAAAAATGTGTGTAAGCCTTATACTAATTTTCTCGTTTTTATCTGATATTAAATCGTTTATTTAGATCAAATAAACTGTAAAAACTTCGCTAAAAGTCATATTAAAAGAATGGTACATAATTAAAATTCATTTTGAAGCAATAAAGATTGGAATTTGCACTGATTTTTTACTCAGCACTTACTTAGTAGAACATAATTAATATGTTTTATATTTCTGAGGATGGACTTATTGTCCGAAACGATAATCGAGAAATAATTTAATAATAATTTTTTTTAGAATTTTCAAGTGTTATTTTCTGTTATCATTAAATTTTGAATAAGATTTTTCATTAAAATTTTCTAAATGTAAGTGCATTTTGCATGTATACAGACATTCATCTGCTTATAAGATAGAGCTATGATGGCGAAGAAGGGGGCATATTGAACAGCTGGTAAACAGTAAGTTGAAATTCGACCCTGTTACCGATACTATTGCCTTCGGCAGTCAACATTTTTCATCGTTATTTCACATTTTGAAATAAATACAATGCGAAAAAAGCATTTAACAACAACGGTTATTGTATGCCGGCGTACAATGTAGGGTTTAATCTACAAAACAATTAAACCCAACGGACGGACGAACAATGGAGTCTCACTATTAAAAGGTTAATTAAAAACTAAATCAGAAAGTCTCTGCAGAGAAAAAAAGGAGAGTTTAAAAAAACTAAAAGAACACGCTTTTATGAACTAAAAAATGCTAAATAATTTGACAATAAAATTAGCCTTACTATAAAAAGCGTGGGGTGATATCTATGTAAATTTTCCTAATAGCTTTACGTTTACAATTAGTTAGTAAGTGAAAAATGTATTACTGATATTAAGCACTTCACTATTTTTACAGGAAAGCTAATTTTGTTGTCAAATTATTTTGTATTTTTTAGTTCATAAAAGCGTATTGTTTTAGTTTTTTAAATTCTAATTTTAATTATAAGACTAAAAAACAATATTGTATCTGACTATGCAGTAGGCACCGCAACGTACGTCATTGTACAGCGTGTTAGCTTGCTTGCTATAATTTTTCAAGTTTTTTTATCCCGAAGGTCCTGGTCAGGATAATGGGATAAACTTATTAAATTATTGTATTGTCATCGGTCCTTGATAAGTGTGCAAAATTTCAGTTTAATCTGACGTTTTGAAGTGGGTGACTTTTACGATCAAAGATTCCTTTACAAACGAACACACATATAGGTGAAGCTAATAAAAGCGTGTTAAAAATGGTTTTGTCCGCACTTTTACCAAAAAGCATCTTCCCTATATCCACATCTACTTTAAAATTTTAAAATCGGCGTAAATAGACAACTAGGTTCATTATAGGAATATTTTTGCCCCGATTTCTAATTGAATGTAAGTATAGGTGATTGTGAAACTAAAAGTGAAATTATTTTATTTTTTTAGAGGCACTCTGAATCCTTCTTTGAAGCCAGTTCAACATTTTTGTGAAGTCCCGTCTACACTTGCTACTCAATGTTATTATCAACAAAGTTGTTCAACATGTAAAAATATCGATGAAAAGCAAATTAGTTGTTATTTCAACAAGTTATTTGTTACCGATCGATGAGAATGTTGACAACAATGTTTTGGTAATATGTTGCGGCTGGGTTCACACTAATGTTTCATATGTACTAACATCGCAGTTTCTCTCTGTTGGATTGCCGTGCCTATAGACTAGAGATTAATGTGTGTTTTGGTATATTAGAATAGAGTAGATAGCTCAGTGAAATTTACTCTGAAAAGTGTAGGTGCGTGGCATACGATATTCGAGGCGAAACGCAGTGCAGGAATTTCAACTTTCTGGCCGTGTGGTGTATACTATTTTTACAAGTTTTTATTTAACTTGCAATGTATGCATGTATGTTCGGGTCAAATCTTGTGATCGATTTTTCTACCACTTTCCGATATCCGAGCATGCTGAAATTTTGCACACGCCTTTGATTTTGAAGACAATACAATATAGTATATTGAATATTATGGTGGATCCAATATGGTCGCCTCCATAAAATGGCGGATTACCTTCTTCTTTACAACTCCCTGCCCGCATGGGTATCAAATGAAAGAGTATGACAAGTAGGATACAATGAGCAGTGTGACTTCATTCCAAATCCAAAATGGCGGCTGATCGATTTCTTAACAACCCCCTCGATATGGATATCAAATAAAAGGATATGACACGTAGAATACAGTAGGCTATGTGATGTCATTTTAAATCTAATATGACGACCAAAACAAAATGCCGGATTACATTTTTGTTTAAAATCCCCTCGATATTTGTATCAAATGAAAGGATATACAGTAAGCTGTGTGACATAATTCTAAATCCAATATGACGGCCGACACAAAATGGCGGCATACACAATTTTTTACAACGTCCTCGATATTAAATAATAATGGGAGCGTTTGACAAGTAGAATATTAGAATTAAATAATCAATTCATTTTAATAAATTGATGTTTAAATAGTAAAAGTTTTGAAAGACCAAAAAAAACAGAATAAAATATTAGTAAAAAAAGACTTTTGAAAGACAAGCTTTTATTGAATTGTACTAAAAAAGAAAAATATTTTTTAGTAATTTAGGTTCATAATTATAAAAGCATGGGTCGTTACTATCATACGATACTAACGACCCATGCTTTTATAATTATGAACCTAAATTACTAAAAAATATTTTTCTTTTTTAGTACAATTCAATAAAAGCTTGTCTTTCAAAAGTCTTTTTTTATTAAATTTTTTTTATACCCTATCGAAAGTACGTACATTCCTATCAGTGTGCATGAGAAAACTATTTCGGCCCGCTGTTACAGATGACGTGCGAGTAATTCCAGTAGAGCATAAATGTTAAGCTTTCCGCCTTAAAATCGAAGCCTAAAGTACGTACTTTCGACCGGGTATAAAGAAATTCATGTTTCGGCAACAAGTTTCTACAACATGTGGACAAACCTTTATATACCACTTCATTTGTTCAATATTTAGAATATAATTTATTCTTTATTTTACGGACATAAATACGAAAAAATCTCTGGCAATAATTTATATTTATTTCCGTACAGAGCGGACATGCTTATTGTTGTGGTAATTTTTCTAAATATTCTATTTGCTTTGAAATAGGTGGTATTCACGTTCAGAAGCGGACAGCAGGGGCATTATTATACATAGAATAGGGTAGGTACGTTATATAATAGTGGTGACCACAGGACAGAGTGACTTATGTAGAGTTTTTAGCAATTGCTTAAAATGACTGTTTACCAGCTGTTTAATATGCCCCTTTTTCACTGGCAAAGAATAGAATAGAATAAATTTATTATCCGAAATAGCCAATAAGCAGGGTTCGTCAAATTAAATACAATTTAAAAAATACATTATAAAATCATACATGTATCATAAAATTTATTAGCGGAATATAAACACGCTTTAATTAATAATGAATTAAGGACTCTTTTAAATTTAGACAATGATAATCTCTTCATGTCAGTAGGCAGACAGTTATATGTAGTATTTTAAAGCCGAATATTCTGGGCTATGACGAAAAAGACTTATGTTAGGTTTGTGGAAGCGACATTGAGTTGTTATTACGCGTTGCATTGTGCGTTAGATACTTACTAATATATTTCTGCAAATGACATAGCGAGTGATAGATATATATAGATGGACGCTATTCATAACAAATGTGTATTTTTATGAATAAAGTTTTATATTATATTATATATCGATGATTTGTTTCCAAATGTGGCTAACAGCAATTTTGAGCTTTCTACGCAGTGTCACTAAAATTATTGTTTTCTTTTGGTTCCAAATGTAGTTTTAAGCATTATTTGACATTTTACAATAATAATAATAATAATAATCTTTATTCCATGAAGAAAATACTGCAGTACAGTGTGGAATGAGTCATTATATAATGTAGCTCAACGTAATCCTAAATAATATAAATATAGTTTTTTAATTCCAATTTGATACAATCTTCCAAAGTTTGAATTTAGTTTCCTGAAAAATCAACATTTTGTAGATAGCTACTTATGGAATAAGACCATCGATATATTGATGGAACAGTAAGAATGTCTATCTTAGGACAGTTGGGTGTGTGATATGTATGCTTATAAAATACACTTACGTTTCGGAAATCTCTAACTTTTATCAAAAATCTTATTCGATTTTTGATGTTAATGCTTCAAAATAAACTAGAAATGTGTACCATTTTTTCCCATATGACTTCTAGCCAATTTTATACAGTTTATTTGATTTAAATAATTCAATTAAAATCATATAAAAACGAACAAATCAGCATAAGTTTTGTGCAAATTGATATACAAAAGAAAAAAATTATTGAGCAAACCAAATTTCTCAGTATTTTTAACATAAATTTGTAAAGAAAACTCTTCAAAATGTTAATTTTCCTCCCAGTAATTAGAAATCTCGTGGCGAGCGAAAATGCGTTTTTTGAAATTTATAAGCAGTAATCCAAATTTTTTAAAGCTTTATGCTTACAGCTAATAAAAACCCGGGTCGCATGCCAAAACCCTGCCGACAATATAGTGTATTTGCTAATATAGGCAGTGTGGCTTTATTATGCGAACTTAAGTTGGTTTTTTGGGCAAAATAAAAAATTTGACTCCTTAATACACCCCTTAAAAGAACATTTTTTTCTCAGTTGCAATATTATTATCAATCGAACCTCTATACTAAATTATATACACCTTTCAGCAAATAATTCACTATTTGCAAACTAGTGTTTTCATAAAATTTGTAAATCCGGTCCTGTCAAGCCGATTTTATTAAAATTTTAGGAGCACTTTTTAATTGCTATTAAAGGGTTAAATTTCAATTTTGAAACGATTCTGAGAATTTTTTAGGTATTTTGGGGCCCAAAAACATTTTTCAACCCCTAAAAACTACCCTTAAAATGACTCGATTAGGCTCATTTTAAATAGGCTTTTTGCGGTGATGGATTTCAACACGGGGGCCAAATTTATTTGAAATCAATTAACTCTTTCGAAAGTTATTGCCCGCACACATATATATATACGTATATATATAAACATTTTCAAAAATGGTACCAAAATGTTTAGGAGGTTATGAAACGTCGAGAAATTTTGGTCCGACTCCTAGGTCCCGCCATCCGACCAACGCCAATAGTGTATGTTGCCATATGGCAAATCTAAAAACAGTAATAAAATACATTTTGCGACCACAGTTTGAAATCTCCCGAGATCATATTTTACAATCGCCTTAAAACTTCGATTGAATTTTTATATAGTTCTGTTACCTATTACCACTTCGCAAGGGTAATCGATACGCTTCACTGCATCGATTGATTAAATCGGAATTATCGTCACCATACTTTTTTATCAAAAATGTGACATACGTTACTTTGTCTTATGAACACCGATTGTGTTATTCGTGTTCAGTATTCGCCAGTACAATACAGAAAACAAAATGCATTGTTCGCAGAGCGAGTTTCAAATTCAATTTGCAAATAGGTGTATTGGCCACAGGCTGTTTGGATCAACAAAGGCACATCGCCGGTTTACAGCTATCGTTATTCTAAATATACAAACCACAGTCTACTATATACACTGACTTCACTCTAAAATCGTTTCAAGAATTTTAGATCCGCTGTCACTACGTCATATGTTCCGTTTTTGTCTGTATGAGTCAGTCAGTTTTACAATCTATATATGAATTCTTTCGTGACTCATTTTTTTTTTAAATCTATATAATAAAATTCCAGCCAATTGAGCGAAAAGACCATTCCAGCTTTAGAAATATTTATATTTGACATATTATGATAAATAAAATAAAATGTCTGCTAACGTGCGCGGTGACGCGGGTAACGGCCAGTAACAAATATGATATTTACTTCTCGTTTCCATGGTTTCAAAATATGGTTTCACGTACATGTGAAAAATAATTAAAGCATGCTTATCAGCTACCTAATTTATTTTTTACAGATCTTCAGAACAAAAGAACAGTATTTTTTTTATTTTCAAAATACATATATCAGAAACTATGAAGTTTAGAAAAAAAAAATTACGAAAAATAAATAGATTAATAAACCGTTATACCAAGAAAACAACATTATAACATATATCTCTTCTGCTCATGCGTCGATTATCCCCAAAAACAATAAGGCTCTTTATATTTGCATATTTAATATCCTCCCAAAATTTGGTTTCAGTCCGGTCATCCGTTTGACCTGTATTGTGTTAACAGACAAACACACGCACAGACTTTATATGATGAGATTAATTCCGGACTATCTGTACTTGTTGTGCATTTAATTTCAAACGAGTTTTAATTTCTGCAACACTACAAATGTTTGCATAACAGCCTCTGTTGCGCAATTTGTTTGCAGGTGTACGGGACCTATTAAATGCTTAAGTTTATAATCAGTTGTTACTGTGTGAAATCCACCTATTTCGTACCGCTATATCTACATTTTAAAACTGACTGTAGGACATCAAATCTGGTTAAGTAATATGCTTACGCAACACGATGTAATTTTGTAGATATTTTTGTAAAAGGCGATCAGTTTGAATTAAAACGTGTACAAGATCGGACATTGTATCCAAATTAATGAATAATTGTTTGGTTTGAGTTTTTGTTTATCAATTTATCTAATTAAACAAAATAAAATTACTTGCAATTACTGTTCAAATTAATTTTTTATTTATAAGACGTTTCGACCAACCATTTTGGTCCTTTTCAATTTTTTAATTTGAACAGTAATTGCAAGTAATTTCATTTTGTTTAATATTCTATTACTGTTGGTAGAGTCAATATTATTAATTTATCTAATTGTTGAATTTTTCTACATTACCGATTGCTCATCTGTGATATTCATAAAACATTGTGGTATACTTTACCAATATTGAAAAAAATGGACATAGTTATAATTATTAGGTGAGACTCGCGTAAGTTATGCGGAATAACGCAAAAAGCTGTTTTTCCGGGCGTCGTGTTCGTTTAACAGGCACTTTTAATAAAATTGTGCAACACTTGTGAATTTGTGAGTGCATTTGTGAATTCCATAATTCCATCTATCATATATTTTTACCTACGATATTTTTAGTTTTATGTAAGTATTACATGTTAATATGTATTGTTTTTTCAAGTGATACTTCTTTTGGCGTGTTAAGAATAAAATTTTAGCAGGCAACGGAAGTTGCACGCTCACAGCTAACGAAAATTCGACAGTATGATGACAGTATGAAGTTGGCCATAAAAGGCTTAGACTGAAATGACAGGCGAACGAAACCATTACATATTCTGTCATCTATTTATAACATTTGATTGCTACCAATTGTCGTTTTAAATATCATCCAACGGAATTTATATAATATCGTATTTTTTTATTACTCGACGGATTGAATATAAAAGTACAATGTAAAATTTTGAAAGTGTTTTAAAACCTTTGAGGTTAATAAACGGTTTGGAGATTTTATTACAAGAAATTATTTGCGTGTATATTAAAAATTAGTTTTTTATCACGCCAAAGAAGTATAACTTCAAACGCGCGTATATAAGTACGCGCACCCAGTTTTCTTTTCTTTTAATTTTGCATTCGTTTTACAAGAATACAATTAAAGTAAAAATACATTAAATTACTACAGGTAAAAGTTGCTCAGGGTTTGGAAAATATTTTCATCTCGATTTTTTTATAATAAAGCTAGTACAGTAACACTTCGCTTAACGCTGCCCACTTAACGCGCTTTCTAAAAAAAGTTTAGCCATTATAACGTAAATTATGGATCAATATATACAAAATGATTCAAATGTTTATAGAAGTTCAAAGGCAAGACGAAGTGTCATTGATATCCCAGCTTGCTAAACGAAACGAAAAAGAAAAACGACATTAGATGACTTCTTCACAAAAAACAAAATATGTCAAATGAGGAACCTTCCTCATCACAAACATAACTTCTTACTCGAACTTTTATTTGTTTTACATAAATGTTTTATGAACAAAAATCGAAATCAGCAATAAATAAATCGATAATTAATGCTGTAAATAAGTATTTAGCAATAAATGTTACAAAATTTAACAAAAAAAAACCCGGGTCGCAGTGCCAAAACCCTGCCGACAATATAGTGTATTTGCTTGTATAGGGCCGTGTGGTTTTATACTTTTATTATGTGAAATTAAGTTTGTTTTTGGGCAAAATAAAAAATTTAACCCCTTAATACACCCCTTAAAATAACATTTTTTTCTTAATTGTAATATTATTATCAATCTAACGTCTACACCAAATTAAATACACCCTTCAATAAATAAGTCACTATCTGCAAACTAGTGTTTTCATAAAATTTGTAAATTCGGTCCTGTCGGGCCGATTTTATTAAAATTATGGGGAAACTTTTTAATCACTACCAAAGGGTTAAATTTCAATTTTGAAACGATTCGGAGAATTTTTTCGGTATTTTGGGGCCCAAAAACAGTTTACAACCCCTAAAAACTACCCTTAAAATAGCCCGATTAGGCCTATTTTAAATAGGCTTCTTGCGGTGATGGATTTCAACATGTGGCCCGAATTTCGTTGAAATCAATTAGCTCTTTCGAAAGTTATCGCGCGTACACATATATATATATATATATATACGTATATAAATATATATATATATATATATATATATATACATATATATATAAACATTTTTAAAAATGGTGCCAAAGTGTTTAGGAGGTTATGAAACGTCGAGAAATTTTGGTCCGACCCCTAGGTCCCGCCATCCGACCGACGCCAATAGTTTATGTTGCCATATGGCAAATACACTAAAAACTAACAAATTTTCTTATTCTCGGTTCTGTGTCACTCATGCATATTATCTATGTATTGAGATGATCCCGTTTAAAGCTGGTTCGTATAGCGCAGGAACTTATTGGAATGTATCTCCGGCGTTAAGCGGGATCTTACTGTAATTTAATAAATGTGAGCACGAATCTACGAACACAAACAACGTTTACACGAGTGAAGCCGCAAGCTAAATTTTTGTAACAAAATAGATAACATATAATATCTTATTTTTCTTTTTTACCTCGTAAATGTGAAGTCTCCCTAATACGAATAACCCCTTGTCTCAAATATTTCACCTTATAGCGAGGGAACTTCTATATCTATATATGCTTATACAAAGAAAAGTAACACTGTTTCATCGCTGATAAAATCAATTTAAAATGTCTTCCAAATTGAAAAAAAGATGGCTACATAAAAGCATTGCTGTCATTCAGAGAGCATCAGTTTGATTTAGTGTTCTATTTGATAGCTGATGTTTGCTCTGTAGTTCGCTATAATACGACTTTTGTCAATACACAATAGGAGATAGTAAATTTCCTGTTAAACAGTGATTTATTCAACAATTTCCGGATCTGAATTGGAATTATTATTGAAATGCTTAGCAATAAACAAATTTATACATAAATTCAGTTAGTATTTCATTTCTCAAATAAGTACATAAACATTTGCTTGCCAATTTGATGAATATTTATCGAATATTTGAACGCACGTATAAAAAGCCATGTATGTACCTATACCTATCAATACAATATAAAATAGTAACAGGACCTTTGTCTGCAATTTAATTTTCTTGCAATTTTCCGGGTATATTATTCTATAATGCCTATTAAAGATAAAGGTATTATGCTGCAACAGACTTTCTTATAGAATATTAGAATCATTCGGGATAAGAGCACGTATCGGGTAAGAGATTGCAGTGCTAAGATCTCCGCGACGAACTATTCAGAGTAGTCCCGTAGGGCAAGAGAGAGTTGATTTACCCCATGTGCAAACTTTTGCCCGCCAGGCTGTGTACCGTTACCTGAATTAAGGGTCAAGAGTTCGCATTCTGACCGAGCCTCATCATTATCTTATTCTATGAAAACTATATACTTAGCTAATACATACATTTATGTATTTTGTAAAGCATTAAATATTCTATCTAATGATCATTATCATATTCCTAATATTAAATTATTTTGTTTAAGTCTGCTCGCGAAAGGTAAAATGCGTGCTTTTGACCCGAATGACTCTAAACGTATTTGTCCGGCGATGTTTTTTTATTTATTATTGGATAAAATAATAATTAATTTATTAATAGATATCTAATTATAAACAAAATTAAATTGCTTTGGAAAGACGAAATTTTGCATTCATAGAAAGGGTCCGCATATAGTGCCCGTTGGCGTGCGTATGCTCGCGCGACCGCGTCTGCATTACAAACGTAGCTTCGCATCTCCAGCTTATTAATATACTCCCCACTCCCACTACGGGTAATAGGAATATGCATAGACGGTGGGACAATCTTATTTGTTGAAAAAATAACATTGGGCTAATGTTTTAAAGTTACACAACCACGTGTGTGAAAAAAATGCCATCCTTCCATCTGATGAAAATCAACTACTATGGTCGCGTTTCGCATCTTGGAAAATACTTCGTCTTTGATACTTGCAAAGAGGATTTATAATACTAGACACTAAAATAATTACACTTTGACATGACATGGAATAAAAACAGCCAAAACAACGACTGTACATGCAACAAAAGCATAATTGATGGTTGTATTTATGACGTTTTTTATCCAAAAAGCCATTAAATAAAATAATATCTGTTATTATATTGATATTTGATGTGAGCTTAACTCGTTTAATGATCATTAAAAATTAACAAAGCTTCGTCAATAGACACAACACAATACAAACAATAAACGAAAATGATTAATTTCAGCTTTAGTACGATGTGAATATAATTTCAAAATATAAATAAAAGGCATACACGGTCGAAGTGAAACTTCTTATGTATAAATAATATAAAAATCAATAACGTCTTATTATTTTTTTTAAATATTTAAATAAAAAGATAAGTTTACAACTATTAAGGTGACTAATCCCTTAGATTAGCATATGCCCTCAGAAAATTTCGAACTACGCTCGCAAAATTCATTTTATTGCTGTTTTTATTAGCTGTGATTAAGCTAGGAAGCTAGTGACGATTTTACTCATAGTATTTCGTCAAATCTGAGTTTGTGAGTTCATTAAGGGCACTAGTCTAAACATTAAAACCGCAGTTTGGCAGCTGAGATCGGGGACAATTCGTGGGTAGACGTGCTCAAAAATGTCAAACTGGATATTTTAAGACTAGTTAGTATTTTAGAGTCAGCGGAACTTTGTCTACAGGGTGCTTTAAAAGGTGTAAAAAAATACTCGTTTTTTAAAAATGAAATTTGGTACAGAGTTAACTGAATCAAAATAATTTATCTACGTATAGTCAGCAGTCGCTAGAAGCTTGGAACTTTTACTGACTATAGACTAGGTGGGTTCATTCAAAGCGAGGTCTAACTGTTTTATTGAGAAAAGTTTGAGTGGAAGGCTAATATTTATTATAAAAATAAATAATGCGACTATTTTGAAAATTCGTACATATTGTAATGAAATACAATAGAAAATACCAACGTACCGTGCAACATTCTTTGTAATAATGGTCTTAATTTATATTATAACATTATAATCGTCGATATTAATTAATAACCTTTTAATTAAATATATTAACAATAAAGGAAAGTATGTGTTATATTACCTTTCAAGTATGGGACTATCTCAGATCTCACAAAGGTAAATAGCTTATGTCGATTTGTATATTTTCAGAAAAAAATTTTCTTCGATTTTAGAACATTTACAATTAAAAAAGTTTGAATTCGCGCAAATTCAATACACGTTAAGAATTTTATGATATTGATTCTCATCTTTTATATCCTATATATTTCATTTACACTGAGTCGTTAGTAATTTAGAGAAATCAACAAAATTTTTGAAAACATAACTCATTTTCGTTTAGTTGTTATGTAGTTATTTTCAAACTAGTCGAAGCTCTAACCGTACAAAAGTCTTGAAGCCTTAAAATTTATAGAAATTATATCAATTAGTATTACAATTACTACCATTTGCCTTAGAATTTTTTTTTACACTTCTGGAACACATCATATTTTATCCATCTGGAGGGATATTTATTTGCTTTAGTACTGAATTAAATTTCGATTTTTTGCTGGTTGCAAAAAATCGAATGTTTTAATGGTTCTTTATAGGGCGGAACTCAGCTGTGTTAATTAAATATTTCCTCTTTAAAAATGACTTGTATAATCAATATCCACTGAAATTTGATACGCCTCAAATAACCTATTTTGACTGGTCTATTAATCAGATTTTACTAAATGTATGACATAAGCCATTTTACACTATTAGCGCATTATCCAAAATATGCATTTTGGTCAGTTTTATATAACATTAATGAATATTAGTATTTATGTTTACACGTTCAATGGATTTTACGATATTGAAAAGATAATTCGTAAATGTTTCGATAATAAATTCTCGAAATTTCTGCAATTTTATTATATTTTTGGTATACGTTCATTTTCCAATGATATGTAGGTTTTCGTTTCCAATTGAAATAGTATACAACTTACAGTTTTTAGGCCTTCAGGGTCATTTTAAACTTTTCACAGAGAAGTCGAAATCAATAAAGTAAATTTTGTAGCTCGTTTTATTGTAATAATTCTAGTTTTTACCGTTAAAATAAAATTTTCATTTTTAAAACCAATACTTTTTTCAGATGTCAGATATTTTAAAAGTTATAAATAATCATTTTACGAATAAAAAATATTCAGTTTAATCACCGAGCACAAGAATAATAAATGATTTACAAATTATTTCGATATGTATCTTCGTATCCATGCAGAATACTATACAGTGCGAAATAAAAAAGTAACAGGGAGTACGGAAAATAAATTCATTTCGCTTCGTTTAATAACACTAATAGAAAAAATCGCGCTGTATTGATTCTAGTCACTACAACCTTGTGTCTCTTAATTAGTTTCAAAGATACAGCGGTTATAAATTATTATTTTCAGTTTTTAGGCATTTTCAACTGCCATAACTTTTAAACTAAAAGACATACGGACTTGCAACTAACCTAATCGGTTCAGTGTATACTCTACAAGTCGCATGTCTAAGGTAAAGTTTTTAACACGTTTTTATTAGCTTTACCTGTATGTTTCTTTGTTTGTAAAGGAACCTTTGAACGTAAATTTCACCCACTTGAAATGGTAAGATTAAACTGAAAATTTGCACACTTATCAGGGGCCGATGACAATAGAACAATTTAATAAGTGTGTCCCATTATTCTGACCAGCACATTCAGGATAAAAAAAACTTGAAAAATTACAGCAAGCAGGAACAAGCTGTATAGTGATGTACGTTGCGTTGCCTACCCCATAGTCAAATCCAATATTGTTTTTAGTCTTATAATGAAAATTAGAGTTTAAAAAAACTAAAACAACACGCTCTCATGACCTAAAAATTGCTAAATAATTTGACAATAAAATTAGTTTTATTATAAAAAGCATGGAGTGCTTAATATCGGTAATAAATGTATCATTTACTAGCTAATTATAAACGTAGAGCTATTATGAAAATTTAAGTTAATAGCACCCGACGCTTTTTACCGTAAAGCTAATTTTGTTGTCAAATTATTTTGCATTGTTTAGTTCATAAAAGCGTGTTGTTTTAGTTTTTTTAACTCGAATTTTATTTTCAAGTTACTTTTAAGGTTTTTGTTTACTTAGGAATGTAGAATAGAGATGTGGCTTAAAATAAACATTAACTTTTTTGAGACTACGATTCCTCACTGCCTGTGATTCTACCATAATGAAATTTTCGATCTGATTTTGTTTGTAAACAAAAGCTACGTTCAAAAATAGAACAAATAAATCGGGGTTTTCTTTAGAGCATCTGGTTTTGTAATAATGCACTGCGCATTTCTTTGTACTCCCAGATGTTCAATCAATTTGATAAACGAATGACGCAAATGTTCCAAGAGTTTTCTATTCATATTTCACATCAAAAACAAATACATATATCTAGAAGGTACCCACAATATCGTAGGTAGAGTAGACCAGATGAGCGTAGGTTTTAATATGAAGCTACATGGGATAAGAGATAAAATGTTTTTTTAAAGTGACTGTTTACCAGCTGTTCAGAGGTTCCCTGTTTTACTCGTATACTGTAGCTTTGTCTTAAAAGCAATTGGATGTGTGTGTTCATGTAAAATGCACTTACTCACGTTTCGAAAATCTTTACTTTCTATAAAAAATCTTATTCAATCTTTGATGTTTACAAAATAAACTTAAAATATGTGCAATTTTTCCCATATAACTTTTAGTCAAGTTTTTACAGTTTATTTGATGTCAATAAACGATTGAAAATCAGAAAAAAACCCGGGTCGCAGTGCCAAAACCCTGCCGACAATATAGTGTATTTGCTTGTATAGGGCCGTGTGGTTTTATACTTTTATTATGTGAAATTAAGTTTGTTTTTGGGCAAAATAAAAAATTTAACCCCTTCATACACCCCTTAAAATAACATTTTTTTCTTAATTGTAATATTATTATCAATCTAACGTCTACACCGAATTAAATACACCCTTCAATAAGTAAGTCACTATCTGCAAACTAGTGTTTTCATAAAATTTGTAAATCCGGTCCTGTCGGGCCGATTTTATTAAAATTGTGGGGACACTTTTTAATCACTACCAAAGGGTTAAATTTCAATTGTGAAACGATTCGGAGAATTTTTTCGGTATTTTGGGGCCCAAAAACAGTTTTCAACCCCTAAAAACTACCCTTAAAATAGCCCGATTAGGCCCATTTTAAATAGGCTTCTTGCGGTGATGGATTTCAACACGTGGTCCAAATTTCGTTGAAATCAATTAACTCTTTCGAAAGTTATCGCGCGTACACACATATATATATATATGTATATATATATATATATATATATATAAACATTTTTAAAAATGGTGCCAAAGTGTTTAGGAGGTTATGAAACGTCGAGAAATTTTGGTCCGACACCTAGGTCCCGCCATCCGACCGACGCCAATAGTGTATGTTGCCATATGGCAAATACACTAAAAAACGAGACAGTTTTAAACAAAAAGAAAAAGTAAATTTGAAAAAAATTGTACAGCAAGCCAAATTTTTCAGTATTTTTAACATAAGTTTGTAAAGAAAAACTTCAAAATGTTAATTTGCATTCCCGTAATACGAACTCTTGTGACGTGCTGTAAAGAAATATTGTCGGATATCACGTTTTTGGATTCATTTTTTAGGGCAAAAATATTGTTTTTTGAAATTTTTAAAAAGCAAGTGAAATTTTGTAAAGCTCGATGCTTGATCACAGCTAATAAAATGAATTTTGCGACCACAGTTCAAAATTTCCCGAGAGCATATTTTACAATCAGCCACTTTAACTCTATATCCAAAGTGTGTTTTTTAAAGATCTTGACCTGTATGTTTTTAAGCGATGTCGGTTATTCTAATTTGGATCTATATAAATAAATGGACTTAAACTGAAGAGGTCACTCGATATGCTATATAGATAATAATTGAATGATAAATTGTGTCATATCAACCAAACAATAAACGTTTTCGATTCAGCCACCTTAGTTTACCGATTGAGTCACCCCTGAAGTTTGACAAATTCCTACAGGATGATTTTTAAGTTGATTCTTTTTTTTAACAGCTTGTAAAAATCAAATAGACGAATAAATACTTAAAGTAACTTTTTAATCAAAACTTAAAAATAAGAGAGAAACAGCCATTCAAATTTTAATTAAATTTTATTAAATTTTGAGGTCGGTCGGTCTGTCATTGTGTTATGTCACTATGGAAATATCTAATGCCATTATCAAGTACCTTGCTGCCTATTTGAAATAAAACGGGAACAACTTCGAACAATTTCTGTAAATACTTGATAATGACATAACATATTTCCATAGTGACATAATATAACAGCAGGACCGACCTCAAAATTCAATAAAATTTAACTAAACTTTGAAATGACTATTTTTCTCTTATTTTTGAGTTTTGATAAAAAAATTACTTGGAATATTTGTTCGTCTATTTGGTTTCTGTAGGCTGTTAAAAAAAGAATCAACTTAAAAATCATTCTGTACATGTTGGTCGATAACTCTCCTTGCAATTTTCATAAAAAATTATCCTCGTGTCAAACAGTCCACGGCAAGATTAAAAAACCCGGGTCGCAGTGCCAAAACCCTGCCGACAATATAGTGTATTTGCTAATACAGGTATTGTGGCTTTATTAAATGAAATTAAGTTTGTTTTTGGACAAAATAAAAAAAATTGAACCCCTTAATACACCTCTTACAATAATAATTTTATTAGTTGAAATATTGTTATCAATTCAACATCTGCACCAAATTAAATACGACCTTCAGCAAGTAAATTCGTATACGCAAACTAGTGTTTTTATAAAATTTGTAAGTCCGGTCCTGTCGGGCCGATTCGCTTATAATTTTAGGAGCACTTTTTAATTGCTACTAAAGGGTCAAATTTCAATTTTAAAACGATTCTAAGAATTTTTTCGGTATTTTTGGGCCCAAAAACTTTTTTCAACCCCTAAAAACCACCCTTAAAATGACCCGATTGGGCCCATTTTAAATAGGCTTCGTGCGGTGATGGATTCCAACAAGTATGCCAAATTTCGTTAAAATTAATTAGCTCCTTCGAAAGTTATTGCCCGCACATATAAACATATATATATATATATACGTATATAAATATATATATATATATATATATAAACATTTTTAAAAATGGTGCCAAAGTGTTTAGGAGGTTATGAAACGTCGAGAAATTTTGGTCCGACCCCTAGGTCCCGCCATCCGACCGATGCCAATAGTGTATGTTGCCATATGGCAAATACACTAAAAACAGGTATCACAAACATCTGTTTAATCTACATAAAGGTACCATGGAATAAACGGACAGACATACTTCGGTGTGAAAAACCTGCCGTGTTATTATTATGCTTTTTTTTATCTTATAAAAATACCGTCACTATACGTACTGTTCAGTCAGAAGTGGGATATTATGTGCCTTAACATACACCCGTCTGAATAGCTCTCTATGTTATTTTTAGATGCTCATTTAACATTTTATGTTTCAGCCGTTTCAAACGAATACGCTGTATAAATGCGCCTGTTTATTGTGTTAAATAAACAAAGAAACAGACTTTTTAATAGTGTATTTGCCATATGGCACATACACTATTGGCGTCGGTCGGATGGCGGAACCGAGAGGTCGGCCAAAATTTCTGGACGTTTCACATCATTATAAGCAATTTGGGACCATTTTTGGAAACATTTATATAACTCCTTCGAAAGTTACTGCCTGCACGCACACACACATATATATACATATACCGGGTGTCTCAGAAATCGCGCACCCAATTGTTGGGATCGAAAGAGAAAAATATTCTGAGCCCAAAAATCCATGTTTGGAATTTTTTGATAACGTAGTTAATTAGTAATTAATTAATGAAAGTGACCAATCAGGAGCGCGCTACAGAAGAGAGTGTCGTGTGCTGATTTATTTCGGTTAATTAGTAAAACAATAATGATTATTACTAAATAAAAAAATGATGGGCTCAGACGGGTTAACAGAGTGTCGTCGGCTGATTTATTTTGGTTAATTACTAAAATAATAACTATTATTATTAAAATGAAAAATCGATGGACTCAAACGAACCGAGAGAGTGTCGTTGGCTGACTTATTTTGGTTAATTAATAAAATAATAACAATTATTATTACAATAAAAAAATAATGGACTCAGGCAAACCGAGAGATTTATTTTTCTCAAGAAACTTCTGTTTCCGACGACACTCTCTTCTGTAGCGCACTCCTGATTGGTCACTTTCATTAATTAATGACTAATTAACTACGTTATCAAAAAATTCCAAACATGAATTTTTGGGCTCAGAATATTTTTCTCTTTCGATCCCAACAATTGGGTGCGCGATTTCTGAGACAGTCGGTATTTTTTGTATGTGTGTGTGTGAGAGGGTGTGTGCAGGCAATAACTTTCGAAGGAGGTAATTGATTTTAACGAAATTTGGCCTACATGCGTGAATCCATCACCGCATAATGCTTATTTGAAATGAGCGTAATCAAACCAATTTTGGGCCTGTATTTAGGGGTTGATAAGTGTTTTGGGGCCCAAAACTATGTAAAATATATATGTCGTAGGATAATAATTAAAAAATTCGGATTTTCGCGAGAATCCTAGGATATTTCAATTATCCTACCACATATATACAGTTTTAAAAAAATCATTTCAATCGATCAATTATTTTTCGAGCAAGTTTGATTTGAAATGCTACAATGCTTTTCTTAAGAAGAAATATGTCTAGTCACAATATAAGGTCATTGTCAAATCAGATTTTCTGACAATGCTTTCTGCAGCCCAGTTTTAAATAATATAATTCGAAAATAGTACGTATAGGTGACGTATTATTTTCTTAAAACAGATTAAATGAAGTTATTTATATTCACCGTGATTTCAATTATTCAGTATAAAGGTTTTCAGTAAATCAAAGTGTGTTTCAGACTTCAGTTACTTTGCAGATTAGCCGTATGGCTTTTGACCCTTTGACAATTATTAGTATAAGGGTCAAAGTATACATTATACAAATGTAATGTTATAGATGTATTATACGGATTGTTTCAAAAAAAAAATTCAAATATACGTATAACTCGAACTTACGTGGATTCAGAATTTTTTTCTGAGGACGACATTTGAAGAGTATAAAGAAAATAAACAAACTTAAGTTTAAATTTTAGTATTCTGTGAAAAACGGAAAACTTATGGAAAGACTTCGGTATCTGTCCGTCCGTATGTCAAAGGGTATTTTCTCCAAAATGTTTTGACGTAAAAAACAAAAAATGGAAATTTGGCACAGAGATAGAGTGTAGTGCACCAATTACAGACGTGAAGTATAAAACGTGAAATTTTGATTCTGGGGGTTAATTTCAGGGGGTAAATTAGAAAACGAAAAAAAAATAAGGACATCGTGTAGACTCTACAGTCTACACGATGCGCTTGATTTTTTTTGTCATTTCCCAATTTACTTCTCGAAATTAACCCCTAAAATCAAAATCCGTCACCGGAATAAGTATATTTGAAATGGGCGAATCGGACCATTTTTGGGGTTGAAAATGGTTTAGGGCCCAAAAACTCTGAAAATATTCTCAGAATTGATTCAAAATTGAAATTTAATTTTTCAGTGTCAATTAAAAAGTGCTCCTAAAATTTTAATAAAATCGGCTAACAGCTCGGACTTCTAAATATTATGAAAATACTTGTTTGCGGTTAGAGATTATATACTTATACTGTATATAATTTTGTGCAGATGATGAATTGAGAAAACAGAAACAGAATATTGGAATAAAAAAAAATATTTTAAAATATATATTAAGGTAGTTGTCGTGGTAAAGGCACACTGTCAGAAAATTCTTAATTTTTGTATACTTATTAAGGACATGATAATACGATTACCCTGAAAATTTAAAGTCGATCGACCGTATATAATCCGAGATAAATTCAATTAAAAATTGGATAATTAACATTGATTGTATACGATCTTTGTAGTTCTGAACCAGTTTCTTATTTATAAAAAAAGAACTAACTGTCAGAAACTTTCCAAAAACTGACAGTCTTTCAATGCATTTGTTATGAGTTTAAAAAAAATCAGAAAAAAATTTTGACCGTCTAATTATTTATAAATAACGGTTTAAAGTTCAACAATTTATAGAAAAGTATACATGTATATGAATACTGTATGGGTTACGTTCCACGGGTGCAGTCTTGCGTACAAATTGTGGATCACTTAGCTACAAGCTAGTATACTTTTGTGGCGCGTATAATCTATAACTTTTTGACAATATTCTACCACGACAACTACCTTAAGGGGATAAATTGTTTTATTTTGCCTAAAAAGTAACTTAAATTCACATAATAAAGTCACACTGCCCGTATTAGCAAATACACTATATTTTCGGCAAGGTTTAGTAGGAAATAAAATGATGAAACTTATAAACACATATTCAATTATTAAATAAAATATATTCAATTCAGCAATACAATCAATGTGAACTCCATCCTGTCTCAACACAGAATGCTACAATCTTTACAATATCAATGTACGCAGCTTACATAACATAAACCATTACACAATTCATTGAACAATACTGAATAACATACACAATTAAGTTAGCAGGAAAGTGGACAAATTGATGTAAATCAATAAACCAATTATTAATTTAGCGACGTTTCGGTCATTTATTTGAGCTTCATCAGGCATCTATAAAGTACAGATGAAGGTCAAATAAATGACCGAAACGTCGCTAAATTAATAATTGGTTTATTGATTTACATCAATTTGTCCACTTTCCTGCTAACCTAATTGTGTATGTTTGAAAAAAAAATATGGACGCAACAATTTCCAATGTAAATACTGTTTTAAATACTATATACAGTTATTTTGCTCTGCGAACCGAGTTATTTCTATTTTAATCTCGGTTCGATAACACCACTAGACTGTGTAACATTTCAGCATGGACACATCGTATACTTTCTGTACTTAGTTAAACCAGGGTAGGTATCGTTTACATTAGTTATATCAATATTATCACTGTGCATTCGATAACTATTATGTAAGCAATGGCAGGTGTCCACTGTCCGTATTCTGTGCTACTGGACTACTCTAACTGACCTTTAAACCACATATAGATGGCGCTATTCTGTACGGTCAATGTTAAAATTAACGGAGAATTTAAATTTCTGTCTAACTTTAACGTATCTGATATTACATTTATTAGAAAGAATTAATAGCACTGTAAGTTCTTACATTGTCCATACAGAATATCACCAATAGTTTCTTGCGAATAGGGTGACATGGCGTGAATTTTATTATTCCATATAGGGGAAAGGCGGGTAACAGCAGACGCTTATAAACTGATGAAAAAGTAAAAAAAAATATGACAAACAGCGAAGCTTTTTTTATAGGGTCAAATACCTTATTTTACATTTTAGTCGCAGATAAGTATAGTATTTATATGAATGAATGAACTGATTTAATTCTAAAGAATTTAAATCCCCTTAAGCAGTCTTATGGATTTTCTTAAACAAGCACGTTAAAAATAGGTTGCAAGTAGGTACACTATTGAAACATAATGCACGATTCAATTATACTGAATCTATAAAAAGAAATTTTAATCTCTGTGTAATTTCAAGTGAAGCATTACTTCCATGACGTCAAAGAATCAAAGTATCTGTTTCTGTTCACATTATCTTACGCCGAAGTTATTTTTGAACGTTCGGAAATAATATAAAACAGGCCATTTATTTTTATACGTCTCTCCAGTATACTAAAGGTGCCGTCAATTTTAAACGAAGAAATCAATTCACAGAACACTATCCTCTTTTTAATTCATTGCGCCTTAAGGCAACTGAGTACTAACTGTTCAATATGCTCCCTTTTCGATGTATGTGTGCATGTAAAATCGGATATCTCTAATTTCTATGAAAAATCTTATACAATCTTTGATGTTAATACTTTAAAATAAACTAAAAATATGTACCATTCTTGCCATATGACTTTTAGCCAAGTTTTTACAGTTTATTTGATCTAAATAAACGATTTAAAATCAGATAAAAAACCAGAAAATTAGCATGTATTACACAAATTTTTGTACAATAAAAATTAAATTGGAAAAAAATTACTGAGCAAGCCTTTGTCACTATTTTCAACATAAGAAAAACTTAAAAATATTATTTTGCATTCCGTAATTTGAAATCTCGTGACGTGCTGAATAAAATATTTATCACGTTTTTTTATTCAAGTTTTAGGACAAAAATCTATGTTTTTTTGAATTTTTTAAACAGAAAGCCAAATTTTGTAGAGCTTAATGCTTAATCACAGCTAATAAAAACAGTAATAAAATGAATTTTGCAACCACAGTTCGAAATTTCCCGAAACCATATTTTACAATCTGAGGGATTAGTCACCTTAACTAAAGTCTACATTAGACAGTTTTCAAACTTAAATCTGTAGATAAAATAAATTTGAAGCATACTTGAAATATTAGAAAACAGTATCACGGATAATTGGAATAATGAAATAAATTAATTTAAACACTCATTAATTACAACGTTTCGTCTTTTCTTTAATTAAGACTTTTTCAAGCTCTCAATATGCTTAAATGATAGTAAAACTATGATATAAATGCAATTTGGCATTACAAAAACAATTATAAAAATTGAAAATTGTAGAATATAATATGTTCTTTTTTATTTATCTGTCACACGGTATAAGAAAGAATGGTAGTGTATCTTATATTCTTTTATAGATGGAAGGGGTGAAGCTCTTAATGGGCGAATACACGGAGAGCCCGCGGAGTAGCGCTGCGAGCACACCAGCAATACTTGCTGTGTTAAAAGAGCTGCGTAACGGGTTTGCCTATGCCTTGGCGTTGCGTAATACACTTTGAAAATTGAATTTAATCTTTTTACTCTTTTTATTTAACAGCATATCAGTATTACTACTGAGCTCGCAGTGCTACTCCGCGGGCTCTCCGTATACTAAGCCTAATAAGAGACTCACTTTTTATATGGGAGATATACTACCATTATTTCTTATACCGTGATCTGCCATCAGGTATTGAAACGTTTACAATAAACTGAGAGAGAGATTGTAGATTATAGACGCTCAACATCTGAGGTCATCAGCGTCTATACAATAAATTGATAATGAGCGAATAGCGGTGATTGGCAAAGCCAAAATAATGTTTCGATAATAATAGGTAAATATTTTTGTTATTTAAAAGGGAGATAATATGAACGGAGATTTAATCAAAGCCCTAAAAACACAACTCTGTAGGGTGATTTCCCTAAAGAAAGTAAGTGATTTGATGAAATTCCTTAACTGTTTTAGTGAAAAGATGAAATAAAGAAGTCTGCGTGCGATTGCAGGAAAATTATCCTTATTTGGAAATCAAGGATTTAAGAAGTGTTCCTGTGAACAATCCGAAATACAATGTAAAACAAAAAGACGTGCTTGTAACAAAAATTAACGTACTTTGTAACTCAAGATTCCATAAATCCACAACGTGTTTTAATAAAAATGAATGAATACTATTATTTATTAATTACATTCACTAAAAATGTTTAAAATTTCACCAAAAATATCCTTTTTGTTTTGAAAACACTAAAACAATTCAGGGATTTGATCAAATCACTTACTTTCTTTACGGAAATCACCCCACAGAGTTGTAATTTTACCATCTTCCGTGAATTAATCATCTACCTTAGGAATTTGACTAAATCTCCGTTTTTATCATCTACCTGCGAAATATATATAAAAATGAATATTTGTTTGTGTTCTAAGATTGAGAATGACCTGATGAGTTACGTAAAATATCAAATAAATGATGTAACAGTATTAGTACAAGAGTATTTTGTTAAAATGAAGGTTAGAACAATTGTCTGAACGTTAACTAAAAATGCCAATTTAATTTATAACTCTAAAATGCGTAATTTTACTGAAAAAAATTATGTTCGTGTATTGAAATACTGATTTTGCTTTTCGTATAAAAAACGTGAGTGTTTGTATGTTTCTCCTGAGTTCTGTACCATTTATTCGATTACAAAAAAACTTTGGTGAGTTTGTGCGCGCGCCTACGAAGGTGTCTGACCCAAAATAAATGTTTGTTTGCTCTTCTACTGTTGTCGTTGCCGAGCCGGTTTCACATCGATCGCGTGTGAAGTCGCGAGTAGCGACTAGTCTGTTATAAATAATTAATTAAACTGACATTATCTTATTATTATCATTATCTTAAGTCAATAGTAGCCGGTAAAAGTCGTCTCTACTTTAAATTATGCTGGTAAATATTGTAGAAAATTCATCTTTAAAGTTCAATTCCAGATATTTGTTATAATAGAATAAACAGTGTCACGGGTAATTGGAATAATGAAAATAAATCAATTTAAACACTCATTGATTACGTTTCGTCTTTTCTTTAATTAAGACTTTTTCAAGCTCTAAAAATTTTTTACAAAAATTAACATTCATATAATAAAAATATTAAACATTATGGATTAAATAATTTACTAAAAAGAATGTCACACCATTGTTTCTTTTTTGTAAATTATTTAATCCATAATGTTTAATATTTTTATTACTTATATGAATGTTAATTTTTGTAAAAAATTTTTAGAGCTTGAAAAAGTCTTAATTAAAGAAAAGACGAAACGTTGCAATCAATGAGTGTTTAAATTGATTTATTTTCATTATTCCAATTACCCATGATACTGTTTTCTAATGTAGAAATCAGTTCGGCCATTTTCGAATACAAACACAGAATTTGTTGAATTTCTGAAGTACCACAATGTTACAGATTGAAATGAAAAATAGATTATGATGATTATTCGTTATTGAAAAGAAACAAATTATATAGGCAGACATTTTAAAACCAACACTTGACTATTTTAAATTTTCAAAAACATTTATATTTTTTCTCGTTTCAGATATCATCTGTAGTGCAACTGGTAAGTGACATCTACACTAATATTATAAAGAGGAAAGATTTGTATTTGTGTGTGTGTGTATGTTTGTAATGAATAAACTCAAAAACTACTGTGTCGATTTAAAAAATTCTTTCACCATTAGAAAGCTACATTCACCCTGAGTAACATAGGCTATATTTATTGCTAGAAAATATTAGGGATCCTTACTAAAACTTTAGTAACGTAACCCAAGGTGTAAAAAAAATGCTATAAAACATCTTTCGTCGCATGCGCTGCGGAAACTATTGATGATGGAACAAAAGTATGTTCTACAATATTAAAGAACATATCAATAACTACAAAAAACTTCGCGATACTATATGTCCAACTATTATCGTTATGTCACAATAACCACTTTTTACATTTTAATAATCTATATAGATAAAAGACGATGTATATGTAATCTATGGACTCCAAACGGGTAGACCATTTTTGATGAAATTTTCAGACAATCTTTAGATTAGCCCAGCAGGTGATCTTCTGAAGTTTGGTAGCGATCGGATCAACAGAATTTTTTAAATTTCTTTTTGGGAAATAAGATTTTTCTTCGATTTTTGAACATTCACAAATAAAAGCGATTGAATTCGCGCAAATTCAATACACGTTGAGAATTTTATGATAATGATTCTCATCTTTTATATCCTATATATTACATTTACACCCGGGCGAAGCCGGACTGGGCCGCTAGGTATAAATATAATAGAAACGACCAAACATTTTGAAAACGATAATATGCTTTTGTTTATGTTATCATATGTATTATCAAACAAATTGTCGAAACTTTAACCGTACAAAAGTCTACTGGCGACACTACTAAAATTTTATTATCAATAGGATAGTTTATGAGGGATAGAGAAGAGGTAGTCAGTAGCAAGTCTTCTTCCGTCGAATCGATGACCAGTCGTCAACCTGATTGTATGCCGAAAGGCGATTCCACTGTGTGACGATACGAGTAAGACATAGGGGGTTTTAGTGGATACAGTCAAAGCCCTCTAAGTGCACAGCTCGGAACCGAGGCCCATCCTTTAAGTGCACACTTCCCCTACGATCTTTTTCATCCCCACTCTTCTAACTCCTATAGCTATCTTTATTCAATCAGATGCTATAAACAATATCTCTAAAACTCTATGAATATGATCGAAATGGAAAGTTTGAAAATAGCGCGCTTACGGTCGCACGTGATTGGTCGCAGATTATTCGAAGTGGGGGCTGGGGAACGTGCACTTAGAGGGCGAGTTCGTGTGCAGTAAGAGAGCGTGTGCATTTAGAGAGCGTGCACTTAGAGGGCTTTAACTGTATTGGTTCAAGTCCCACAATAAGTCATGAGTGTTCGTAAAAAGAATTTCCTCCTCTCAAAAAAGGATAGCTATAGTTTTCTACAATTATTAAAGAACGCCCACTGTTATAATAGGGATGTTGACTGTATTAAAATAAAAACATTATTTAAACGTTAAGTGGTAGTTTCTATGATAGAAATACTAAAAAACACTATATTTTTCCTTACTTTTAAGGAATTTAATTAATATTTAATAAATAAAATTTAATAAAATCACGTGACAATAGACACCAATCAGAGCGCATGACGTCATAGGCTGCGCCGCTGTCAAAAAACTTCATTGTTTAGTTAATATTTAGTGTGTAATTTATTATTTGTTTATACGAAACGTCAAATTACATGTAACTATAGCAACGACTACGAAACAACTTTTCATCACCTCAGTTTACTAACGTTTATGAGCACAGAATACGCATCTATAAAATGGTAGCTCCTGTGTAAATTTTTGAACCTCCTTTGGTACCAGCAGGTGACGTCACGCGACTAGTATTGGCGTTTTGGACCGAAATTTGAAACGGGATTTAAAGTACATGATTTTTAAGGCTTGGGTTGTATTTAAATAAAAATAATAAATATTTGTGGCTATATTAGGTACTTATGCACGATTTAAAACACTCTCCCAAAAATAGTCAACATCCCTATTCTATATTAGAAAAATGTATTTTCAATCTACTGTAAGACTCGCTAAATTTGTTTAAGTACGTACCGAGCCAAATTTGTTTCTTAGATGAAAAATCCGAACTCTCGGTGTCCTGCTCAGGGTGTTGGCGGGACTTGTCCTGAAAGAGCTGAAAAACAGGATGCCCCGCCAAAAGCGAGATATTTGGCAACAATAGTCTAGGCACTTCGTCAAATATATTTTTTTAAATTATATTTTGAAATTAACTTACATATACCATAACTTTACAGTGTCGCCTATGATGCTTAAGTAATTTAATGCTGCGTTACATACTGTGAACACAATGATATTATATTTACATATCTGCGTAGAGAAGTTTGCATACTGAGAGACTAAGAAATATTTTCTAATTTACATTCCATAAACTGAATATTCTGGAATTCGGAATCAAAATATTATACAGCAAGCTTTGTAACAGTGTAGAATGTAGACACATATTTATATAATGGCATATTATTAACTTTCCAGTACATTGGGAAGTTTTGTAATGGGGCCGAAAATCAGAATGAAGATTTTTTAACAGATTTTTATGTTTCAAGGTTACTGCACTGTTTTGAAACCATTTTTTTTGTACGAACGTGATCATTTCTTTCCATAACGAAAACTCGAGAATAAAAAATGATAACGACTACGTTAAGATACCAATCGCCGCGTATTAACGTAAATATAATCTGAAAGATTTTTTTTCAAAGTCGATTCAACCGTTCTTTTTTTTAATCAAATAGACTCCAAATAATAATAATGATAATAATGGGTTTAACGTTCGTTTTTCGACTTCATGTCATAACAGACGCCATTCGCACCATTACTATTTTTTTATCTACCACTTCCCGTTATTTTCTACATTTTTTACAACTTCAACTTATGTAATAGCAATGGGCGAATGAAGGAATTATTGGAAATTAGGATAAGGTAGGTAATTTTTGAGTTAGGAGTTTGATAGGTAATCGGCCATGGCCTCAAATAAGGAACCATCTCGATATTTATTTGGAATTCATTGAGGGAAACCATGGAAAACCTCAATCAAGATGGCCGGTACAGGAATTACCGTTTCTCGGCGAGAGGCAGTAGAAAAAAGTCCCAGCCACATTTGCCCCCGCCGGGATTCGAATGCGAGTCTAGTGCTGTCACCACTATTCTACCCAGCTCGGTACTCCAAAAAAAATAGATTTTACACAAAATCTCACGAATAAAAAATTATATCGACTTCGTTAGAGTTTCAAAATAAGCGTGTTAACGTCATTTTGCTTATTTTAAGGTTCTGTAAAATATTTAGTGTTTCCAAAGGGTTCCGGCGCCAAAAAAGTATGAGAACCGCTGTCCTAGGCTATACTTTGATAACGTTGTCGTTTCAATGCCTAATGGCATCATAAAAGACCACGCACACTTGTCAAGCATAAACCAGCATAGCTCAAACTTGAAACCTCTCCGATATTAAAAAAGTGATATCGATATCAATGAAAAATAACACAAATTATACTTTTTTTATTTTTGTATTATGAACCATGTACCTACCTACATGGTTCATAATACAAAAATAAAAAAGTCTTGAAACGGCGTTAAATCTGTAATTAATTAAAACAATAACAAAAGCAAAGCAAAAAAACAGACAAAGCATTTTAAATTATGCTTACATATACACATTATTACATTTTTAGTTGGCAAAAACAAATACGCATATGAAATTGTATGTAATTGAGGAAACGGCCGATTTTTTCAGTTTGTTTGTCGTGTTTTATTTATTTTTGAGAGGCAATTAGCATTCTCAGCATTTTTTTACTAACTGGGAAAATGACGGTCCGCAGCTGGTGTTAATAGCTAGTGCTTACTGTCGATGGCTCCCTACAATGTAGAAATAAACAGCTGTTTTTGTTTTCATTTGTGCTACTCACATCACTCATATGCTTTTTATGTACACAGCGTTCAAGAAGTATTCGCGTTATATAACGTTACTTTAAGAGCAGTAACAGACATGGATTGTAGAGCGCGTTGTCAAAAAAATCTGCTATGACCACTCATATTTCACCATAGTAGAATTTCGAAGCGATAGTACTCGAAAAATAACTGATCGGCTAAACGATATGTTTTCAAAACTATGTATATGTCGTAGGATAATTAAAAAAATCGGATTTTTGCGAAAATCAATTTCAATTTCAATTATCCTACGGTATATCCATGAATTTAACATTGTTTTTTGCACAATTTCCACTTCGAAACAACATTTTTCTACGTGTATTGATCAAATTTAGCTTGAAAAGTGATCTTTTTCTATGTAAATCAACCATTTGTTTTTGCATGCAAACTTATGTTATATCTGACATAGATTTAACCACATTAAACTGTTCTTGCATGCATAAAAAGTGTCATTGTATAATCACAATCTAAAGTCGGTTTCAAATAACATTTTTTGACAATGCTTTCCGCACCCAGCAATAGTTTTTTTCTCCTAATACTACTACCCAATCATCCGCGGATTCAGTATAGCATTTTTTGTTAAGGATATAACGGAGCGACGTTTCTCGAGATGACGCTAAGGTAACTAAGATCACGTGCCAAATCACCGTCTATTGTTTCCGTAAATCTGCCGTTCACTACGAAAAAATATGAGATTTTCTGCCGCTGCGCCAGTCGAACCAACAAACCAATACTAATATATAAACATCTCTTTGTAGATGCTTTTCGAGATTTTCTTGTATTCTGTATGACGAAATAACGTGTTTCCAAATTGTTTGTCAGTTTGTCTATTTGTACCGCCATAACTTAAGAATGACTGAACCGATTTTTATCAAACTTAAAACGTTGAATAAATTAGAGGAAGCTTTTCACCCATCAAAGCAGCATTAACGCGAGTGGAATCGTGGTTAAAAAATGATATATTCTAAAAGCTTAGAGACTGAAAGGTATTAACAACCTTTTTCAGTACCTACTTATGTAAAGATTTCTTACTATATTGCTTGACATGAAAATTTAGTAGGATATATTAAATGCTCGCGTTGAGTCGATTCAAAAAATAAAATTCATTATTTGCACAAATAAAATTTTATCAGCTACAAAACAATTTTGGCAACTGACTATATTGCATAACCTTAACCATTCTTGGCTATCGTGTACACATGTTCTCTTTTCCTTTATTACATAAATTCCAGTGCCCAATACGGTTTCAATATAGCAAGATTCTAATGACGCATGCTATAACTTGTCGTTCCAAAGTCCGTTCAATCCTTTAACGATTTTTATTTGCAATTTTTTTTAAACTATTTATATAATTTAAAATTACATTTTATCTTTTAGTAGTGCTCTGAACAGTAGATGTCGTTTTATTTTACGAAATGTTTACGGAACGGAATTTCGTAGACTTACCAAAGGTGTAAGGTTATTAGATACAAAGGTGACCCCTTTCCGTTGAATAGTAGTGGGGGGATGATGTCAATTCATATTGCGTGGTTCGGCATCAACTTACAGGGTTTGTACGTAAACTAATGAGATTGGGTTTGGTAAAAAGAATTTGTTGATCCGTTGGATACAAATTGTTAAAAGTCTTTAAAATAGCCTCCTTGGGCGCCGATATACCACTGCCAACATGATTCCCACGCTGTAAAGGCTCCCTGAAAGTCAGGTGGTGTAACCTCTTTCAGAGACTCTGTAGCATCTTCAAAACGGTGACCTTTCAGACTTCTCTTGAGCTTTAGGAACAGGAAAAAGTCTGCCGGCCTCACATCGAGGTTATACGCTGGTTATGGCAAAATTACAATCCCTATCCGGACCGGGTAGACGGTCACAACGAAAACAGTGTAAGCTGAACGATCCATTTTTGACGTTTTCTGCCGTGACAAAACCTCAAAAACATCTTTTGCGCCACGCGCGATCCTCACTGTGTCAGAGTTCGGACGCGAATACCGCCTGGTGCGTTGCTTAGCTCTATCTCCCCATCACGAATTCCGCCGCCAGGGAGCGCACTGCTGGCGACTCACAGTGCGGCCGATTGCCAAAAAGCTGGCCAAAATTCGAAAATTTAAGTAAGTCACTCCAAAATTAAATCTCAGGGATTTTTGGGTTCGCTGCTTAAAAATTTCATGTCAAATGTGTGGAAATCCACCCCCTTCACCCCTTATCGACCACTCCCTGGGGTAAAATATCATGTATTATTTAGCATACTCAAGTTACATATCATTTCCGAGGATTTTAGGGTCGCTGATTACAAATTTTCTGTCAGAATTACAAAATTCGAAATGGCAAATGCAATATGGCATCATTCAGGGCGTTTTAATACTCTATTTTATTAAAGAAAAAAAAACCATTACAACTCAAGTGGCAGATAGTGGCAGCTGAATTTTGTTTTAATCGATAACTAATACTTTTCCAAGTAACCTCCAAAAGGTTAGAAGACAGCATTTAACAGCATTTTATTGTTATTAGTGTATTTGCCATATGGCAACATACACTATTGGCGTCGGTCGGAGGGCGGGACCTAGGGGTCGGACCAAAATTTCTCGACGTTTCATAACCTCCTAAACACTTTGGCACCATTTTTAAAAATGTTTATATATATATGTATATATATATTTATATATATATATATATATATATATATATATATATATATATATATATATATATATTGTGACATTATGCCCATATGTCACAAGAATATATAGTATAACCTTAATAGTTAATTAAATAAATAGTTAATAATTTAATTATATCTGAACAGTTATAGGCAGCTGTGATTCAGTATTGCATTTTCTGATATCCGTGGCTACTAAGATAAAATGCCTCACTTAGCAACGACAATAAAGCCTGACATTGTTGTGTAATGAATATGTTTGCTAGGTGACGGTTTCGTGAAAAATAATAAACAATGAATAAAATAACAAACTCTCTCTGTTCCGGTATTTGAAGGATATAGACGTATTTGTTTTTGCTCCGTGGTCTAAGTCGGTATTTTGTGAATTGTTGTCTGTTCCGTCTGTTGTAGTATTTAAGCATTTGCTCCGTTAGTAATTATTAAATTACTATTAATATTAGTTAAGTAAAAATCTCTCTGTTCCGGTATTTGAAGGATACGGACGTATCTGTTTCTGTTCCGTAGTTTAAGTCGGTATTTTGCGAATTGTGGTCTGTTCTGTCCGTTTATAGTAATTAAGTTTGCTCCGTTAGTAACTATTAAAATAGTACTATATTAGTAAATAAGTCATTTGTGATTTTCTGCGTACCTGATATTATTGAAATTGTGAATTATTGACCGATTGTCCGTTCTGCCTGTGTATAGCACTTAAGCTTGCTCCGTTAGTAATTAACACGTTTAAATATAACTAAGTATTAACACGATTGTTTCTTTTTTTGTCTTAAGGGTCTGTGTTGATCGGACGCCCATAGGCGGATATCAAATTATCTGTCAAATAAACGAAACGGGCCCAGCAACTTAAGATCAGATAACCTCCTGCGACGCCGACAACACAGATTCGACTGTTGTCTTTTTTCTTTTCTTTTCAAGACAGTGTTGTAACAAGTGGGAGTCCGTCTACGCAAGAGAACATCAAAATATATATATATATATATATATATATATATATATATATATATATATATATATATATATATATATAAGCGTATATATATATATATATGTGTGCGGGCAATAACTTTCGAAAGAGTTAATTGATTTTAACGAAATTTGGCCCGCGTGTTGAAATCCATCACCGCAAGAAGCCTATTTAAAATGGGCGTAATCGGGGCATTTTAAGGGTAGTTTTTAGGGGTGGAAAAACGTTTTTGGGCCCCAAAATACCGAAAAAATTCTTAGAATCGTTTCAAAATTGACATTTAACCCTCCAGTAGTAATTAAAAAGTGTCCCTAAAATTTGAGTAAAATCGGCCGGACTTACAAATTTTATGAAAACACTACTTTGCAGATAGTGAATTATTTACCGAAAGTTGTATATAATTTGGTATAGAAGTTCGATTGATAATAATATTGCAATTAAGAAAGTAAATGTTGTTTTAAGGGGTGTATTAAGGAGTCACATTTTTTATTTTGCCCAAAAACCAACATAAGTTCACATAATAAAGCCACACTGCCTGTATTGTCAAATACACTATATTGTCGGCAGGGTTTTGGCACTGCGACCCGTGTTTTTTTAAGTTTTTAGCAGCGCTTAAGGGGTTAGGTGGGTTTCAGAGGTTCAAAAAAAGGGTATTTTTACTTTTTTTTAATATATACAATCATATATTTTATTTAAACAATTGAGCGTATCAAAGATACATATTTAAACAGTATTTTGTGAAATTTTTATTTAAACATTCCGAAAACTCAGCCCTTGGCACCTCATCTCTCTTGGCATCTTAAAAAAAAATGCTCTTGCCATGGACAGCATAACTCATTATTGGTTCCTCCAAAATCAAAAAACCAAAAATATTTCGTTAGTACATGGATAAATCTCGTTATTGGACGAAGGAAAAAAATTAAAATTTTAAAATGTATTGGCTCGAAAAAATTAGTTGTAATAAAAAAAAATCCTTCTTTCAATGACTAGATAATGTTATTTCAAAGATGTGTGCAAAATTTGAACAAAATCGCTTCATAACTTTTCGAGAAATCGTGTCCACCGACTTAAAAAATTGAGTTTTGAGATAAACGCGTTTAAAGTTTGCACTGCTGCACTGACGTGGCCTGATGGGCGACACTTCCAAAGGGTCTGTCTCTTAGAATTTTAGTCGTATCGATTTGAAATTTTAGGAGAATATTTTAAACATATTGTACTATTTAATAAGATAAAAAAAATCGTTTTTTTTTAATTTTCAAACCCACCTAACCCCTTAAGAAACAAGCAAGTATAATATTATTGATCAGAAGTATTTAGACTTTGTCTTGATTAAATCAAATGACAAGGACAGAAGTTTATAGTGTGTTGCTAAGTATGCGTAAATATTATTAATTAGTTTCACATAAACTTAGGAATAATATTAAAAACTAAAGAAGTTAAACTTCTTATGTGAACTTATGAGGGTGAGGCTCATTATATACATTTTTTTAATTTTATATATTGAAAATCTATCAATAGAATTGGTGACCCCGACGTGATTGAAAATTATATTACTTGTTTGTTTCTTAAGGAGGAAAAGAGTCTGAAAGTCGAATTTTTTTTCTGACACTACAACTTATAAGAAATATTGTCATTAAGAGTAAAACTTCAAAATTTCTCGAAAACCGCTGGGCCGCTTTCGTCTAAACTTTGCACACTTCTTTTACATACTCGGTTTTGTCAGAAGGATTTTTTTGTTTTTTCAATTACAACTTATTTTTTAAATAAACAATAAGAGCAATTTTTGGCAAAAATCAGAGTTTTTTATTGCACCTTTATCACTACCACTACCACTGGCTTATTTTTCAATATTTTTTGATGAAAATTTAACAGAATATTCTTAGAATGATCCTTAATAACGTAACAAATTTTAAAAATAATAATAAATAAGGTACTCTTGAAAAAAATCACAAAAATATGCTTTTTATATATCTAAGACCCTTTTACCCTCTGAAGCGTTGCTAATAGAAACTTAAAACAATGTTGTAGTCGACAATGCAGAGTATTAATGTTGG
Organism: Venustoraphidia nigricollis; assembly: GCA_034508555.1. NCBI lineage: Eukaryota > Metazoa > Arthropoda > Insecta > Raphidioptera > Raphidiidae > Venustoraphidia > Venustoraphidia nigricollis. The sequence continues at coordinate 7,757,552 of JAVRKA010000004.1, read as the reverse complement.
TTCAAATAATATGAGCTAGGTCTTGATCTTTGAGATCTAGTAGAAGAATCAGTGATTTAGGAAATTATACCAGATAAATATTGCTAAACTTTAAAGTAATCAATTTACCAAAATGAATAGATTAAAGTGCATGATTGGCACCGTTTCAGTAAAAAATTTCAATAAATCAAAGGACTAGAACTGCTGTTAAGTATGTGAATTCCAGACAGTAAAAAAATTGATAATTTCAAATTTTTTTCAAAGTTGAATGTATGTAAACAACATACTAAAACTTCAGCTTCTCATCTGAAAACTGCTCTATGCAACGAATTATCTTAAAAGTGATACTTTCAGTTAGGTCTAGTGTGCATAATTGAGGTTTTCAGACGGTCGACAACTTAATTTGCGTCTTTCCGATGTACCTAAATTTGGAGCATGAAATTAATGTATGTGTGGACTGCTTGTTGGTCTGGTCTCTACCCTTTGATCTTTCCGGCATAGGTGACCTTTTTGGGGTTCGGTTTCCCGCCCCCCGCCGGCTTAGTTCATCGGGTCACCGAGACACGCGAGCCCTCCCACCACGACAAGGTCCTGCAGTCCATAGGGAGGGGGTGTAAGTGTGTGTAATGTATGTACATGTATGGGTGTAATGTATGTATTTGGATGGGTGTAATGTATGTACTTGGATGGGTGTAATGTATGTAAATGTATCTGTGCATGCATATTTTTAGGGTTCCGTACTTGAAAAAAGAAAAAATGGGACCCTTATATGGTCACTCGCGCCTGTCTGTCCGTCCGTGACAGTCAATTTGCGCCAAAACTACTGGACCGATTGAGTTAAAATTTAGTACACATATGTAAGTCGGAGTACCCACAGAGGGACTTGTAAAATAAATGAATTTTGATCATGATGCTGACTTTTGAGGAGCAAATTAGAAAATTAAAAAAAAAGTTTTGCGAACTATACCGTGCAACATATTAAATGTGTCAAAAGTTATTTAAGAAAATAGATGAAAATCTCCGAAACTACTGAATCTAAAATTTAAAAAAAAATAGAAAATGTCAGGTCTCACACATAGTTTACAGGAAACCCCAAACGAAGATCTTAAGTTTTACAATAAAACAAATAACACTTCCACAAATATCTTGCTTTCTCCGTTGCGGACAATCTTCAAAGTAATCCTCCTCTGCGATAGACGTTTTCCACTTTTCGGCGAAACTTCGACAAACGGGAATCCTTTTTCTTCTTTGGTTTCTTCTGCTCCTGCGTCGCATTGTCCGTCTTCATCCTTTTTGGGACCGGTTGTGTATTTTCCTTTTTCATGCAATGGCTCTGTCCCTCATCTCTTAAACGTTTTGCATCCATCGGTCTCTTAATCTCCTCATCAAGTTTCCTCTCATCCAGGTGTCTCTCCATGACATTACTCCTGGGGACCTTACTTATCGGCGTGGGCGACGACGTAGATGACTGTTTCCTCGCTTGGATATATAAACGGGGGTTCGTTTGACGCAGTGGCATTTTGGCAGTTACATCTTGTATCATCTTCTCCTCGGTGCGTACCGGAATCCGCGAGGCCTGTATCTTCTTCTTAATTGCTTCCCGACGCTTTTCGAGTTCATATAATCGCACACAATACGCTGTGTGTTTCCGCATCCTCCTTGCCCTTTCGGCGTAAACTTCCTCGCTTACGTCTTGCGAAAGACCTTCATCTTCTTGTTTCGGGCATACATACGCTGTGTGTAACCGCATCATCCTTGCCCTTTCGGCGTAAACGTCCTCGCTTACGTCTTGTGCAAAACCTTCATCTTCTTGTTTTGGGCATTCCTTCGCTTTCTCTGGGTGAGTCGTTTCTCTTTTCGTGGGGCGTTTTCTTTGCTGGTCGTCCTCGTTTAGGGGTTTATTTGCCTTCTTCATATTAGCGTCTTTTGGAATTTCTTCTTTTTCTTTCTTCGGACATTCCTTCTTCATTGCGGTTGTGCTAAATCGTATTCTTCGAGGGTCGCCTTCGTGTAGTGGTCGATGTAGAGTTCTCATCTTTTCCGGATTTTTTGTCTCCTCCCTGTTTGAGTCCTTCATCAAACGGAGCATCCTTGCCCATTTCTCCTCGTATGTGGGAACCATCCCACATGGGTTGACTCCTAGTAAGGCATCCCAATCATTTGGGGTAAACGATTGGACCATCGCGTAGTCTCCTAGACAACGCTGGACGTCCAAGGCTTCGGCATCTGCTGAGGTAACACGTCGCATCGATCCAAACAGAGTGTCTTCGAAGTTCGCCATTTCTTGTTTTAATTCAAAATTTCACAAACACAATTTAAAAACACACAAACACTATAATAAATAAACGCTCATAAGTAAAAAAAATACACGATTACTATTCTATCACAAAAAAAAACACTAAGTTCAAAACACCTAAATAAAAAGCACACACTATCACTATATTAACTAAGTAAAAGCTCACAGTAACTATAACACAAGTAAAAAACACTAAATCACTATATTGTATCACCAGTTAAAAACACACAATCACTATATTAACTCAAATAAAAAACACGCACAATCACTATATTAAGTAAGCAAAAACTCACAGTTATATAATATCTCAAGTAAAAAAACTCACCCAATCACTGTTGTATCACCAATATGTAAATATGTAAGCGAGAAACGCGGGCACTCACTATTTTATTACAAATATGTAAAATATAACGATATTCACAGTATGAAAATCACAGCTGAAATGAATAATTTGGTTAACAGATCAAAGAATTAAATTTCAATCCACTTTCCAAACAATGTTCACAGCACAGAATTCAAAACTGAAATAAATGTTTTAAGATACCTTAGTCAAACAGGTCACTTTTTCAGGTCAGTTTTTCTCATCGACATATGTATTTTAGGTCCATAGTGACTGTTTATAAGTTTTTCCTTTCAGGTACTTGAAATGTTTAGAATTTCGATATCAATAAGGTCAGGAATTATGAAATAAGTTCGTGGTAATTTTTGATCACAGGGTTTAACAAAATGTTGTGTTTTTAGTGATTGGAAAACTATTCGTTTCTAATAACAATTTTTATTATGATATATTTCAGAATCTCCGAAAATTATAATAAAATCTAGCTAATTGGCTGACAGAACCCTATCCCAACTTCCAAAATACTGACATATTACGATAAAATAAAATTTCGGTTAACGCATATGATGATGTGAGTATCAGCCAGTAATAAATATTATGGCATTATTGACTTTTTAGTGTATTGGCCATATGGCAACATACACTATTGGCGTCGGTCGGATGGCGGGACCTAGGAGTCGGACCAAAATTTCTCGACGTTTCATAACCTCCTAAACACTTTGGCACCATTTTTGAAAATGTTTATATATATATATGTATATATATATATATATATATATATATATTTATATATATACGTATATATATATATATATATATATATATATGTGTGCGGGCAATAACTTTCGAAAGAGTTAATTGATTTTAACGAAATTTGGCCCGCGTGTTGAAATCAATCACCGCAAGAAGCCTATTTAAAATGGGCGTAATCGGGGCATTTTAAGGGTAGTTTTTAGGGGTTGAAAAATGTTTTTGGGCCCCAAAATACCGAAAAAATTCTCAGAATCATTTCAAAATTGGCATTTAACCCTTTAGTAGTAATTAAAAAGTGTCCCTAAAATTTTAATAAAATCGGCCCGACAGGACCGGACTTACAAATTTTATGAAAACACTAGTTTGCAGATAGTGAATTATTTACTGAAAGTTGTATATAATTTGGTATAGAGGTTCGATTGATAATATTAATGCAATTAAAAAAAAATGTTATTTTAAGGGGTGTATTAAGGAGTAAATTTTTTTATTTTGCCCAAAAACCAACTTAAGTTCGTATAATAAAGCCACACTGCCTGTCTTAGCAAATACACTATATTGTCGGCAGGGTTTTGGCACTGCGACCCGGGTTTTTTTTTCTTTTTTGTCCTTGGTAATTAATATAAAAATTATTTGTCGAGAAAAAGGACGTTTTAAGTAAACACTTATTTGTTATTTATAGCGACGTTTCGTCCCTTGCTTGGAACTTTTTCAAGCTTTATAACTATTAAATGTTTTGATCAAGGATATATAAAAGTTAAAATACACATGTAAATATAAATTTGAGTTAAACAATTGCTCATTAAAAAGTTTGTAATAATTTCGTTTTTTTAAAAATATTTTTACGGTTGATGTTCAAACTATTTTATTATGGCATTATTTTGCTATTCTTTTACATGATTACAAAATAATAGGTAATAATAATAATACATTTATTGCAGCTTATAAAGATATACATCTTCTAACGAGGGTTTTATACTAATTAAGCATGTAATTTTAACAAATTCACAAAACAAAAAGTAAATATCGACATGTAAAGCAGAAAACAAATAGTGGTTTATATTATTCATTAATTATAAATGATTCATCTTTAAAGTTCAATTCCAGATATGTGTTATAATAGAAAACAGTATCACGGGTAATTGGAATGATCAAAATAAATCAATTTAAACACTCATTAAATGCAACGTTTCGTCTTTTCTTTAATTAAGACTTTTTCAAGGTCTCAATATGTTTAAACGATAGTTAAACTATGATATAATATATAATTTGGCATTACAAAAAACAATTATTAAAAATTGTAGAAAATAATATTATTTTCTACAATTTTCAATTATTAATAATTAGTGTATTTGCCATAAGGCAACATACACTATTGGCGTTGGTCGGATGGCGGAACCTAGGGGTCGGACCAAAATTTCTCGACGTTTCATAACCTCCTAAACACTTTGGCACCATTTTTGAATATGTTTATATATATATGTATATATATATATATGTGTGTGCGGGCAATAACTTTCGAAAGAGTTAATTGATTTTAACGAAATTTGGTCCACGTGTTGAAATCCATCACCGCAAGAAGCCTATTTAAAATGGGCGTAATCGGGGCATTTTAAGGGTAGTTTTTAGGGGTTGAAAAATGTTTTTGGGCCCCAAAATACCGAAAAAATTCTCAGAATCGTTTCAAAACCCTTTAGTAGTAATTAAAAGGCGTCCCTAAAATTTAAATAAAATCGGCCCGACAGGACCGGACTTACAAATTTTATGAAAACACTAGTTTACAAATAGTGAATTATTTACTGAAAGTTGTATATAATTTGGTATAGAGGTTCGATTTATAATAATATTGCAATTTAGAAAAAAAATGTTATTTTAAGAGGTGTATTAAGGAGTAAATTTTTTTATTTTGCTCGCAAAATAAAACCACACTGCCTGTATAAGCAAATACACTATATTGTCGGCAGGGTTTTGGCACTGCGACCCGGGTTTTTTTATTTGAAAACCCAAATTTTATTGAAAAAAAACCCGGGTCGCAGTGCCAAAACCCTTCCAACAATATAGTGTATTTGCCTATACAGGCAGTGTGGCTTTAGTTGGTTAAGTTGGTTTTTGGGCAAAATAAAAAATTTTACTCCTTAATACACCCCTTAAAATAACATTTTTTTTCTTAATTGCAATATTATTATCAATCGAGCTTCTATACTAGTTATATACACCTTTCAGTAAATAATTCACTATTTGTAAACTAGTGTTTTCATAAAATTTGTAAGTCCGGTCCTGTCGGGCCGATTTTATTTAAATTTTAGGGACACCTTTTACTTACTACTAAAGGGTTAAATGTCTATTTTGAACCGATTCTGAGAATTTTTTCGGTATTTTGGGGCCCAAAAACATTTTTCAACCCCTAAAAACTACCCTTAAAATGCCCCGATTACGCCCATTTTAAATAGGCTTCTTGCGGTGATGGATTTCAATACGTGGATCAAATTTCGTTAAAATCAATTAACTCTTTCGAAAGTTATTGCCCGCACACATATATATATATATATATATATATATATATATATATATATATATATATATATATATATATATACGTATATATATATATATATATATATATATATATATATACGTATATATATATATAAACATTTTTAAAAATGGTGCCAAAGTGTTTAGGAGGTTATGAAACGTCGAGAAATTTTGGTCCGACCCCTAGGTCCCGCCATCCGACCAACGCCAATAGTGTATGTTGCCTTATGGCAAATACACTAAAAAGAAAAAAAGTACCCTTGTCATTGTATTTATAAAAATTTTCTGTCAAAGAATTAATATTTATAAAATTTTTTACGTAATTTACTAACTTTCATACGTAGATTCCATTTGGTTTTCTTAGATTTCCTTTGATGCCAGTATTTTCACACGTTTAAAATGTTTCCTGTATATCTACAATATTATACTGCGCTTATGAAAAGGCCAAACTCGAACTCAGAGTTAAGAAAGGACTTGGGGTATAGGACGTTATTTTGCACGATTTTATATTCTTATAGGATCCCTCTAGCCAACTGCGTACTGAAAAATCCCTATCTAGAAACGTATTTTCCGAATTTTGGCCAGCTTTTTGGCAATCGGCCGCACTGTGCGACTGGATCGCCATGCGCCGGTCAGTATCATTACTCTACGAATAAACCCTGTAGAAAATTATCTTCAAACGCCGGGTGAACTCTTAGTTGTAAGGTCAGGTGACATCGCTGATGTAGTTTGGACAGTGTCCGATGTCCGACTTAGCAAACAGCTGAAGATTAACAACAGTTTCCAGTGTAGAGTCAAACCAGAACCTCGTTCGTTCTACCCCCACAGAATAGAATAAGTAGCAGGATATAAAGTGTACCCAAGTCAGATCTTTCGTTAACGAGCACCTGTCCCTCGAGATATCGTGTCTCCAGAACTTGTTAGCTCCAAACATACATACATATGTAAGTTGCTGTTGCTAACCGACAAAGACTATACAACGACAAGGTAAGAGTGACAAAGCTTCTGCTTTAATAAAACTCACTGTCCGTGAAAAAAATCAATGCGACACCTCTTTTAATTCGCTTTTGCACTACACTTATAAAGCGTGTATTTACATCTACCTTAACCTTACACCGTTTATTTATTTTCCTTCTTGGCTTTCGGACTTGTACGCCGTGGTCCTTTTTAAGGGGTGTACTTAGGTATTAATGGTTGTGGGGTCCAAAAATACTGAAAAAACTCTTGGATTTGATTCAAAATTGAAATTAAATCCTTTAGTATCAGAATACTTGCTTGCAGATAGAAAACTTACTTGAAGACTGCGTATAATTTTGTGCATATGATGAACTGATAAAACAGAGACGAAATATTGAACTCTCTTCTGGTGTAATATACTATATTGCACCATAAGAGCGAAAAGTTGAATTTCCTGCACTGCGTCACATGACTTTCAGCGTTCTGCTCGTGTGGTGTATACTATTTTTCTCCATACCATGTCGAAAGTACGCACTTTCACCAATATATAAAAAAACTACTTACTTTGAAGTGATAAATTGTTGAGGTTATATACGTAATGACACATGCCTCTCATAATGTCAGTATAACAGCAATTAGCTACTTACAGGCGTGCACATAGCCATCTATGGGCCAACATGTGAATTGACAAAGTCTCTAGTCTCACCGTCTCACGTATCAGTGCGCATGACAATACAGGCGATATGAATGTAATTGCAGCTTGTCACAACACAAATCAGAAATGTCATACTTTCTGATCTAAAATCGAATCAGAAAGTTCGTACTTCCGACATAGTATGAAGAAAAAATATATTATTTAGAGAGGTGTATTAAGGGATTAAATTTTTCATTTTGCCAAAAACATAAATTCATATAATATAAAGTATAATACACTGTCTATATATTATGTATAAAAGGCTATATGTATGTGTGTATGTTATCTATGGACGGCTTTACCGATTTTGGTGAAATTTTCAGGCAATCTTCAGATTAACCCAGCGGGTGATCCTGTGAAGTTTAGTAGCGATCGGATCAACAGAATTTTTTTTTTTGTTTTTTGGCAATTTTGATTTTTTTCGATTTTTGAACATTCACAATTAAAAACGATTAAATTCGCGCAAATTCAATACACGTTGAGAATTTTATGGTAATGATTCTCATCTTGTATGGCTATAGATAGTTAGTGCTATCCGTGCGAAGCCGGACCGGGCCGCTAGTACACTATATTGTCGACAGGATTTGAACTGCGACTCGAGATTTTTGAGAATACTAGTACATGAAGGCGCAAAGCTGTAACAATTCTGAAATACTTACATAAATTGCTGTCTGATATTCTGTAGTTCATTAATAGAACCTAAAGTTAAATGTCGCACTCTCGATCATTGTCTGACAAACATGTTAACGCAGCATACGTCTCTTTAGTTCTAATTTACATATCACATAAATTACCAACAATGCACCGCGCCGCTTTGGCTGATTAACGCAAACCAACATACGTTATACCTACCGAATACAAACCTCCCCATTTTCTATTAAGGCTGTCGGAACGCTCTGAATTTAAGCCACAATACGGGCTAAAAAATGCAGTTGCGAGGGTGCCGCTGTCAGTTGATTACTAAAAATTTTGGAAATATTCTGAAGATTTAAAAAACTTTTCTGAAAAAGGAAGCGTCATTTTAGGTTTGTGACGGAACAATTTTGAGAAATAAGTATCTACGAATAAGGTCGTAGTGTGATATTGAAGACGTGTGTTTTTGACACAATTAATGCCAACTTTTTTTTAGTAAATCGTACATAAATTACAAAAGTAGTCCATTGGAGACCTAGATTTGTCCTTTATCTTCTTTACAGAGAAAGAATTTTTGCAAAATGTTGACGAATAAGTCTACAATCAGCTATCAGCCGAAGCCCTATTTTTGGCTTAAATTCAGAGCGTTCCGACAGTCTTAAGGTGACTATTTAACAGCTGTTCAATATGTCCCCTTTTTCACCAGCAGGGAATTTACCGGTCTATTGAAGAGGGCCAACTGCAGTTGTTCCAAGTAAGTCTCGATGACGATATTATTCTGGTAACTGCAGTCAGGTAAGGTTATCGCAAAGTAGGTGTTAACCAATTTCTTTCCAATTGTTGATCTGTACTTTGAGTAGATTGGTTTTATTTCTTTATTTGATAAATTGAAGGACTTAGACGAGTTTATTCGATTAAAGTGACTGTTTGCCAGCTGTTTAATATGTCCCCTATTTCACCAACAGCTCTATCTTACGTTTCGGAACTCTCTAATGTCAATGAAAAATATTCTTCAGTCTTATAATGCTTCAAAATAAAATAGTAATATATGTACTATTCTTCCCATATGACTTTTAAACAAGTTCTTACAGTTTATTTGATCTAAATAAACGATTAAAAATCAGATAAAAACGAGAAAATTACTATCAGTTTTACACGCATTTTTGTACAAAACAATCTAATTGGAAAAATATTATTGAGCAAGCCAAATTTGTCAGTATTTTTAAGAATAATAATAATAATAACTTCTTGATAAACCTACGCGATCTATGAATGTTATCGAGTTCTCAGCCCCTGCTGAAACGAACATATCCGCAAAGGAGACTGAGAAGCGGACAAAATATCCAGATCTTCTTTTTGAGCTCAGAAAGCAGTACCCAAAGTATACTGTTAAATTAATTGTCCTTATAATTGGTGTTCTTGGAGGGGCAAAACCGTCACTGTTGGCAAATATGAAAACTATTCCGGCATGTCAGCGTATTGCTGAGTCACTAATTTGCCGTATGCAAAAGGCCGTGCTTATTGGGTCGCTCCGTGTACTCCGTGCGCACGACCCAAACTCAATGTAATCGCCCATTTCATGGTTTGAGCCGCGGTTATAGTTACAACTTGCTCCACAAGTATCCCTAGTATGACGGTAACGAACCCGAAGTTTGGGTGCTTGTGGATGCAAAATTTTTTAAGGAATATTTCCTTCATAATAATAATAATAAAGAAAAAACTTCGAAATGTTAATTTGTCTTCCCATAATTCGAAATCTCGCGTGAAGTGCTGTAAAGAAATATTGAAGAAATCACGTTTGTCGATTCGATTTTTAGAGAAAAAATGTGTTTTTTGAAATTTTTAAGCAGCAAGCTTAATGCTTTATTACAACTAATAAAAACAGTATTAATAATCATTTATTCAGTATACAGTACATGGTACATTGAAGTCGTCTGATAATGAAATGAATCTTGCGACACAGTTCGAAATTTCCCGAGAGCATATTTTACAATTTGAGGGATGAGTCACCTTAAGTTCAATTCTACGTTTTGTGAATTCTTAAAGACCGCGCACATCTATAAACCACATCCAGCAAGGCCTCTTCATGAAGGTATACATGTTATTTAACGCACATTAGACCAGCACCTACAACCAGCAACGATCGTCAGTCGATCGCCTGCAATGTCTGTCTAGCCATGCTGGACCGATCTAGTGTGCTAGTGATGTGTCGTTTTATATTGTGCGACTGTTCCATTGAACGGCCCAACAAATACGCATTGAAAACACGAATTCTTTTATAGCAGTGGTACTCAACCAGTAGTCCACGGATCACAGGTGGTCCATGAGAGCCGCGAAAGGGCCCGGCAGCACATTAAAAAATGGCCATTATAATGGGAATTTTAAAGGCTATATGCATTTAACAAGATCGAGTGATGACTAGCATAATAAAACATGTATTTTAAGAAACTGTTTTACTACTTAAATGCCTTTGAATTTGATTACAACTGGTAAGGGATATAACCTGGGGGGGTCCACGTCCGTACTGATTTAATTTCAGGCTGAATGGTCCACGAACTTCTACAGGTTGAGATCCACTGTTTTATAGGGACTATGAAAAAAAAATTATAACCCCTTAAAAGACAAATGAATACACTTTGAAACAAAAGCTCGGAGGGTATTGAAACATGATATAATAATGTGAATTTTACACATTTTTTGTTTAATATGGTGGGTACGATATATATTTAATAAAATGTTCAGTCCATATTAATAATAACCGTGACAAAAGTTATTTTCTTTGTGAGGGTCGGTTGCAGATGACAACATTTTTACTTTTATCTCGCAATGTGCTTTTATAAAATAGACAACCCGTTTTGAAACATAAAAGAATTGCATAATATCAGTGTAGGTAGGTACATTATCTTTGAACGTAAACGTAAATAAAAAATTGTACAAGATAACACAAAAACAGCATCAACAAAACTTTGGAAACACGTGAAATTGTTTTAATTTACTTAAATGTGCTTCGCTTTTATGTTTTGTATATTTAACCGATAGGTTTCGTAGAACCAAATATTTTTTTTAGTAATCTATTGTGCATCTCATCCGTAGGTATATCTCCAATCAAAGGTTGCGCCAACTTTCACTTAGCCAAAACTGATAAATTGAGGCTATAAAGTACCTTATCGTATCTCACTTGTCAAACTCTTTCATTTGATACCTATGTCGAGAGGGTTGCGAAGAAAAAGGTAATCCGCCATCTTGTGGTCGTCCGCCATATTGGATTTATGTAGTGTCTCCGCACTTAGACACGTGTGCCAAATTTCAAAGCACTAGCTCAATTAAATCTAGTCGAAATTTTGATTGCAAAATTTGACTAATAAACATTGCAATAGCTGGTAGTTAAAAGACCGCGCACTCTTGTCAAGCCTAAGCCAGCACGACCAGAACAGCACAAACCTGCAACCTGCACGATGTCGCACACTAAACCAGAATAAACTCGCACAAACCAGCAAATTTTCGTGATGTGCGGTAGACATTTTGTAGTTTTCAAGTACTTTTATGAAGTCATATCAATTAATGAAAATAACACATCACTAGCGCACTAGATTGATCCAGCACGGCTAGACAGTAACTGCAAGCGATCGACTGACGGCCACTGGCTGCTGGCTGCAAGTTGCTGGCTGTAGGTGGTGATTTAATGTGCTAATCCGCTAATGACTTTTCTGCTCCGTACTGTGCTGGTCGAGCTTGATAGATGAGCGCGGTCTTTTATAATGTATCTTCTTAGAACATTAGGAGTAAGATTTCGGAACGCAGTTCTTGGTTTGCCCATATATTCCTTAAACACACTATATATGTATGTGTGGGTGTGTATGTATGTTACGCATGCGTGGAAAGTGGTTTATATCGCGAACAGTGTCTTCCTTCCTACTTTCTTTTTTCACACTATTTACCGCAATCTAATTCCCTTAAAGTGGTTTACGCTCACAAGTACTTTATGCTAATGTTTCAAAAGTAATCATTTCAGTACTCAGAGATGAAACGTCTTCGTACGAGAAGAAAGCTGGTCACACAATTCAAAAAAATATAATAGAACTTTCTATTTGGTGGAAAAAAAATGCAAAGGATAAGTTTCGGGCTTCAGATTAAATAATAATAATAATAAATTATTCCAAGTTAGTTGGATGGCGGAACCTAGGCTTCATATCAAAATTTCTCAACGTTTCATAGTTTTCTGAACAATTTGGCACCATTTTTGAAAATACAGCAAACAGATTGCACAGATGTTATTGAATAAAAGATCTGTACTTCTTACTTAATGATTTTTTATTTTTGTACAACGTTTCGTCCTTATTTCAGAACTTTATCAAGTACGGTAACAAACAGAAATATACAATAATTTAAAAATTCTTTTTTAAGAACAAGAATTTTGAAAATTATATATTTCTGTTTGTTACGGTACTTGATAAAGTTCTAAAAAAAGAACGAAACGTCTTACAAAAATAAATAAAGTAAGAAGTATAGATTTTTTATCCAATAACATCTGTGAAGTCTGTTTGCTATTTGACTATGGATATAAAGCGAGTTAATGCAATTTTTGAAAATGTTTATATAACTTAATAATTGTGTGTACTTTCGCGCGCGCGCGCATGTATGTGGGTTTATGTGCATGTTGCATATTGTATATGTGAGTTTTATGTATTGTAAAAAAGATAGAAAAGAAAATAAGAAATAGAATAATTGAATAATTACGTAGTGAAGCAAAGAGCGCTCATTATATTCTCAGGTGAGAATATTCTAAGGCGCTAAGCACTCCTTGCTTCATCGGTTGAAGTACGCGCCATGGATCTAAAAGGCTCGGAAGCTAGGTGCAAATGGAGGCTTGCGCAGGTACAGTCGGCTGAAAAACTACAAACTCACGCTATATTATTATTTTTAATTTTCCTTTAATCTAAAGATCTAATTCCTTGCATAAAGTCATCCAAAAAATTATTTTTCGTGCTTGTCTATGCAAAACTGTATTAGGCATCTTGATCATTTAAAAATAAAAAAAAAACAACTTAACAATACCGTACTGGACTGTACTTTATAGCAGGAAAGCGACAAGTGACAAGACAACCAGCGATAACCAATCACCGACGAGCGCACGTTCTGTGCTGGTAACTGGGAGGTGGTGGGAGTCTTCCTTTCCCACAAAACAACCAGGACGGCTTTAAAATATGCATTTGCGACGCTGTTTGTGACTAACTTCAGAACCTTTTAGAAACGTGGCGCCTATTATACTAGCCATTTGGCCAGATACCTTTTTATATTTTTTACAGATTTGATTTCAATAATGTGTGAGGCTTATAATTTATTCATAGAACAAGAACGAAAGTTTCTTATAAGATCTGTAATTGTGAAAAATAAAGTCCTGACATAAATAAAAACTCGGGTCGCAGTGCCTAAACCTGCCAATAATTAACTGTATTTGCTAATACATGAGCCAGTGTGAGGTTATTATGTAAATTTAAGTTTGTTTTTGGGCAAAATGAAAAAATTAAGTTGTTTGTGAAAACGTTAGGGAACAAGGAACTATCTGGGTTCAAGTCAAAAATATGACAAAAGATAGGATCAAAAACAAAATTTTCATAGGGTCCTGTGCCCCATTATGTCCACATTTCGCTAAAAAACTTGAAATTACAAACATTTCTTTGTATTGACACTCCGTTTTGGCACTGAGCCTCAGTGATTTTGTATAAAATTTAAAAATGTTTTATAAAAAAAAAAGTAAGAACGCGGATAACTAACTGCTATAATGTGTAGTTGCTTTATAACTAGTGTTTTCGACAATGTTTTCTTCCTTTTTTGTATCTAACGCTATTCAGCGTTTATTTTTCGTCTTTATGTAAACCCATTTTTCAAAAATGCATTCAACGTATAATGGCTCTGCTTAAGATAAACGCTTCCTAGTCTTATATCAAAGTGTACTTTGCAATGTGATGCTATTCTCTGTATTTATATTAAAATATGTTCAGGCGTTTTTTATTGTTTTTCTTAAAAATAATTATTTTTTGTAAATTTTGTAGCATTATATGCCTCTCTCATGAAGCTAAGAATATAAAAAAAACCGCTACGTCTACATATTAATTAAAAAAAAACCCGGGTCGCAGTGCCAAAACCCTGCCGACAATATAGTGTATTTGTTTGTATAGGGCAGTGTGGTTTTATACTTTTATTATGTGAAATTAAGTTTGTTTTTGGGCAAAATAAAAAATTTAACCCCTTAATACACCCCTTAAAATAACATTTTTTTTCTTAATTGTAATATTATTATCAATCTAACGTCTACACCGAATTAAAGACACCCTTCAATAAATAACTCACTATCTGCAAATTAGTGTTTTCAAAAAATTTGTAAGTCCGGTCCTGTCGGGCCGATTTTATTAAAATTTTAGGGACACTTTTTAATTACTACTAAAGGGTTAAATGTCAATTTTGAAACGATTCTGAGATTTTTTTCGGTATTTTGGGGCCCAAAAACTTTTTTCAACCCCTAAAAACTACCCTTAAAATGCCCCGATTACGCCCATTTTAAATAGGCTTCTTGCGGTGATGGATTTCAACACGTGGGCCAAATTAATATATATATATGTATATATGTATATGTATATATGTATATAAACATTTTCAAAAATGGTGCCAAAGTGTTTAGGAGGTTATGAAACGTCGAGAAATTTTGGTCCGACCCCTAGGTCCCGCCATCCGACCAACGCCAATAGTGTATGTTGCCATATGGCAAATACACTAATAATAGGTATAGTAGTATTTAGAAAAAACGGGTGCGTGTAGTTTAATATAACTTCAAAAAATAAAAAAATAGTTACTTCCTAACTACAAAAATTTTCTTATTATGCGGGCTTAATCTGTTTCGCTTAGAGCTTTCTACAAACCCATCTGTATATGCAATATACTGTTACAAAAATGATATATAATATTTTTGGAACGAGAATCGCTAGAGCCTTGAATGGCAAATTCCTGGCTCATTAGATTATTATAAAAATGTTGTAACTAGGAACGATTTTGAAAAACAATTATTATTATTATTTTTTCTTATAAAATAGTTTCACATAATTTTTTCTTATATAAATTCATTAACTTTAATTCTTTCTCTTTATTCTAGTTAATTATTTGTTTGTCTTTTTCTTTTCTTCGTCTTTATTATTGTTATTATCATTATTTTATTCTTTTAATTAAGTGTTTGTAAATATTTCTATTATATTAAAATTTTGTGTTGACAGTTTAAATTCTTTTTTTAAATCTCTAATCATTTTTCTGGGAAAAAATACATATGGGCCTAATTTTCTTATAACACCTGATTAGAGCAAGCATTTTCCATAATGATTGGTTAAAATACATACTTATCAGCTGTAGTCGCAAAAACACGATAGACAAAAATCATAAAATAATCGTAGATTAGGATTAATCGTATAAACAATTGCAATAATCGTGAATTAAACGTAGTCGTAATCGTTGCATCATTACTAAAAAGCATTGCTGCATTAAGATAACGCACTAATAAAAAATTAAGGACACTATATTCAGTTTCTGTTGGCCATCGTTTACAATTTAAATCAGTTATTATAGTATCAATATAAACCATGCTACTGTGGAATTTGTTTACACAACATAATATATATTAAATTATTCCATTGAACAGCTTGCAGTAAAGTCACTAAACACTTTTATAGGATGCGACAAAAAAACAAAGATTTTTAAAAATAAAATAGCGATATTGGAATTTTTTTTATTTGTATTATTTAGCACGTAAATTGTAACTCGACATTTGTCTATAATTTTGTTTTTTTCCGTTTTTAGGTTTCCATACCTTCGATGAGAAACGAACCCTTATAGGATCACTCTTGTGTCTGTATGTCCGTCTGTTGTCGTGGTACAATATTGTCAAAAAGTTATAGATTATACGCGCCACAAAAGTATACTAGCTTGTAGCTAAGTGATCCATAATTTGTACGCAAGACTGTACCCGTGGAAACGTAACCCATACAGTATTCATATATGCATGTATATTTTTGTATAAATTGTTGAACTTTAAACCGTTATTTATAAATAATTAGACGGTCAAAAAAATTTTCTTATTTTTTTTAAACTCAACAAATGTATTGAAAGACTGTCAGTTTTTGGAAAGTTTCTGACAGTTAGTTCTTTTTTTATAAATAAGAAACTGGTTCAGAACTACAGAGATCGTATACAATCAATGTTAATTATCCAATTTTTAATTTAATTTATCTCGGGTTATATATGGTCGATCGACTTCAAATTTTCAGGGTAATTGTATTATCATGTCCTTAATAAGTATATAAAAATTAAGAATTTTCTGACAGTATGCCTTAACCACGACAACTACCTTAAATAAGTTTTACTCGAAGTGAACAGGCCAACTTTTAACTATATTTATCATCTCCCTAGACATCCTACTTTATTTTATCAATGGATATCTTTAACGAAAATGTTAATATCAATTATCGCGATCACTCCAAAGAAATTTACTTCTTTTGTCACACCTTATATAATAAAATGAGTTTCTTGTTGATTTATTGAACCTTAAGAAGAAAGTATTTAATAACATTACAAAGACAACCGAGCTCTGAAGAAATCCATCTTAATTTCATGTTCCTTTTTATATCATCGGCAATTATTATAAAAATGAGCCAAGAAGCTCATAACATTGTACGATAAACTACTTATAAAATCAAATTCTTCCATCCTTCCGTTGTTTAAGAATGTAATTATCTTTTTCATGGCTATGTCAATTTTGAAATTTAAGTAAAATATGTAAAACTGCGACATAAATTTATTAATTATTTTGAACATCCAAGAAAATGGATTACTTAAATATACGGTACTGAATTCCTTAAACGACTAAATTAAATGACAAAAAATTTTACACAACCGATAGTTTATTCGTCAATGAAGTAACTAAAAAATATTTAAATTTAATACCTAGTCTATCAACAGAAATAATTAATTTGACTGGTTATTAATATTGAAACTGGGATGTATTATTGAATTTTTACGTCGTATTTTAAAATTGAAATACTTGAAAAACTTTATAAATATAAAACAAGTATTTGATAATAATTTTTACATCAATAATTTACCCGTATTTCTGCTTACGCCAGAGCTTTTTAAACTTTAACAATTAACCTCATACTTTTTAGTTCAAAATTTCATACAAAACGTCAGAATAGTGCATACTAGCGACATCGGACGGAGTCTCTTAAAAGCTATTAGTTCAGGCATTTCTGCGTCTTAGTGTGTATTACTATGGCCGCTATAACAACAAATAATGAAAATAAAATAAAGATAATATATATTGTACGGTGGTATGGAATCCTTCTTGTGCGAGTCCGACTTGCACTTGGCCAGTTTTTTTTCATTAGTGAACTTTATGTTCATAATAATTGATAGTAAATTAATAAAATATCAACGTATTTATTATATTGCAAAATTTACGATTATCTTTACGGTCCCCGTATTTATCACTTCCGTTATTGCGTTTCAACTAATAAACCAAAATATTAATAAACTTTATTGAAGTATTGCATTATAGCTTTTGTTCATGTGTGTAAAAAAAGTAGGAACGATTGAGTCACAGTCTTTACTGTCCTTATCACAACTATAATTAAATACAGTACACGTTCGACGTCATAATGTCAAGGGTGCCACTTGGATATTTTTTTTATTTAATAATAAAAGATGTTCGACTACATGATCATTAACACCGCTATTGAATATTTTACAATACTTAATTATTGTTATTGACAAATAAAATATTAGTAAAAAAACTTTTTAAAGTCAAGGTTTTATTGAATTGTACTAAAAAAGAAAAAAATAACT
The DNA here is from genome assembly GCA_034508555.1 of Venustoraphidia nigricollis. Lineage (NCBI taxonomy): Eukaryota > Metazoa > Arthropoda > Insecta > Raphidioptera > Raphidiidae > Venustoraphidia > Venustoraphidia nigricollis. Next base: position 7,739,489 of record JAVRKA010000004.1, on the reverse strand, counting down.
CTTAATACTTTTGGTTCATAATTATAAAAACGTGGGTTGTAAGCCCTATGATAGTGACAACCCACGCTTTTATAAGCACTTACAGAAAATAAAAGAAAACCACAAAATTGAATTATATATAATTCGTAATGAAATGTTTTCTCTAATGTAATCATAAGATTAAAATTTTTATAATAATTATAATGATCGTATTTGATCATTATATTATATAAATAAAAAATAAATAAATAAAACACAATAAAATTTGATTTAATCAAGACGATGTCTAAATACGTCTGATCACAACGAGATTTTTAATTATTATTATAATTTGTTTCTCAAGCGTTGCTAATAGAAACTTCAAACAAAACAATGTTGTGGTCGACAATGCAGAGTATTAATGTTGTCACTAGGAGACCCAACACTATGTTGTATTCTTTTCACAACGAAAAATTTCAGCATACTCGGATATCGGGAAGTGGTCGAAAAATCGATCGCAAGATTTGACCCGAACATACAAACATTGCAAGGTAAATAAAAGCTTATAAAAAACAATGGGTTTCACAAAATGCCGTAAATCTGCCAGCCACTGGCTCTTACACTATAAGTCAAGGAGAAGGGACGTGACTAAAACGGTTTGCGTTTCACGGGCCTATCATAGGTTCTGGACACTTTACCTATTAAAATAAACGACTCAACCTAAAATATAACTCGTATAGAACAGGAATGATTGTTTTTCATGACACGTGTACAATTAAGGAATTAAGATATACTTTTTGCGTGACTATCGCCCATCGAATGAAACCATCGTAATCGTGTACTCTCAGACATACTGCTGTTTATCATTGTGACATATCTATATCGATCTCATTAATAATGTCAATTTACACGAGACACTGCGTATAAAACGTGAATGAGAAGCATATAATAGCTGGCCTCGTAGCCTGAAGGTCGTAGATTCGATTCCGGCGATCGGTGTTAATATTATTTTTTGAAGTTATACTTCTTTTGGCGCACTGAGGGTAAAATTTTCTGTATTACGGAAGTAATATGTCTAATTACAACGAGATTGAAAATTATATTAAACTTGTTTTCTGATGCGTAACTAACAGTGGCGGATTAGAGTTGCGGGTAACTCAGATCTGAACCGGTTCAAAGAGCCGACTCCGACAGAAGATCCGTGAGAGCCGACTCACTTTTTTTTTTGAGCCGACGGATCAACGGATCCGCATAACTCAGTGAAACACTTTACACACAGAAGCACATTTTACACTTACGCATCAGTTCTTGCTTTGATGCATCTGTCAGCTCAAATGACTCATGCATCACATGTTTGGCTATGCATTCTTGATTCTATACAGGTCGTGATATGATTGACTGAATTAGGTAACTCAGCGGCAGACTGCAGTAACATATTCAGAACTCGGCTCTTTTTGAACCGGTTCAGTGAGCCGGCTTGCATACGGGATCCAGATGCAAAGATGCAGATCACTAAAAAGACCCGTTTTTCCCATCTCTATGGCGGATTTAGGTTCGATGCCGCCCTAGGCCCCGTCCGATACGGCACCCTTTTTGCTCTATGTGGCAGTGATTATTGAAATTAAACATCTAATTTTCAAATATTTAAATTATTGCGAATTGCATTTTATTATTTTAAATATAAATAATTTAAATATATATATACAGGGTGTCTCATCGAACGTTCGCTAACATGGGTAACTTTGTTATTAGTGGAGATAGAAAGTCGGTTAAATGGGCAAAGTAGTGCAGAAAATTGGGCTCATTAACATCCCGTCGAAAAAACAATTGAATTTTGACCCTCTATGAATTTATTCAGAAAATAGTGAAAATTGCCATTTATGAAAACTGGCCATAACTTTTTTATTTATGAAGATATTTGAAAATTTCATTAACCATTTTTTGATAACTTTTTAAGGTCTTTTCAGTGGTGTAGGTTTAATTTTTTTATTTCCACTACATAATGAGATATTGACATAAACTTTGGTTTTTCTTATGGACGGCATTTTTGATTTTCAGATATTCGAATTCTACTTATTTTTCTGAATAATTTGACATAGCATATCCTATATCTAAACCAATCAGAGGCTACAAAACTGACAAAAATAGCTTTTTGGCGTTATCAAAGTGTGCCGTGTAAAACGAAATTTGTTGAAACAAATACATATCGACAGGTGAACAATCTGTCGAGCGATCGCTACAATTTTGCTAATTCATTTTGTTTGATTTACTCTCTAAGATGGCTCAAGCATTCTCAAATTTGGAGAAACAGGCTATTTTTGCGCATACATTCAGCGTAACAAAAATACCACGTGGGCTCAAGCAGAATACTTGAACCTTTATCCAGAAAGGCGACAGCCTTATTCAATAAACAGAAACTCAAAACAATTTTGTGGTCGACAATGCAGAGTATTAATGCTGTCTCAAAAAGACCCAACACCAGTACCTCCCGAATGCGAGTCTAGTGATGTCACCACTACGCTACACCTCTCGGTGAATCTCTTGTAAGAGTATGTCTTTGGTGTTCGATGACTCATTAAAATCTAAAATGAGGCAACTCATCTACAAAGTGAACACATTAACGTTTTAATAGCCGTTATCGCTCCAACTACTACTAGATATTGTTATAACATCCTACATTCTAATGTCATCAATTACTATGGTGTCGTGAACTGTACCTGCTATAATTCATTCACCGGTCCCTCACACCATTTCACACTTTAATGTCTTCTCCACCTTCTTTTCGACGGAGAGCCAACCGTCAGATTTCTTATATGTATAATAAATGCACAAACTTTGTCGATTTGCTATTATTTTTTAGTCGTATTTTTTTATCTTGGTCAGGATAATCAGACAATCTTATTAAATCATTGTGTTGTCATCAGTCCTTGATAAGTGTGCTAAATTTCAGTTTAATCTGAGGTTTTGAAGTGGATGAATTTCACGTTGAAAGATTTCTTTACATACAGGTGAAGCTAATAAAAGAAAATAGGGATGTTGACTATTTTTGGGAAAGTGTTTTAAATCGTGCATAAGTCCCTAATATAGCCACAAATATTTATTATTTTTATTTAAATACAACTCAAGCCTTAAAAATCATGTATTTTAAATCCCGTTTTAAATTACGGTCCAAAACACCAATACTAGTCGCGTGACGTCACCTGTTCATACCAAAGGAGGCTCAAAAGTTTACACGGGAGCTACCACCCTATAGATGCGTATTCTGTGCTCATAAACGTTAGTAAACTGAGGTGATGAAAAGTTATTTCGTAGTCGTTGCTATAGTTACATGGAATTTGACATTTCCTATAAACAAATAACAATAAATTACACACTAAATATTAACCAAGCAATGCAGTTTTTTGACAGCGGCTGAACATATGACGTCATGCGCTCTGATTGGCGTCTGTTGTCACGTGACTTGAGAGTGATTTTATTAGGTTTTATTTATTAAATATTAATTAAATTCCTTAAAAATAAGGAAAAATATAGTCTTTTTAGTATTTCTATCATAGAAACTACTACTTTTCGTTAAAATTATGTTTTTATTTGAATACAGTCAACATCCCTATTATAATTACCTATTGAAATATATGTAGGATGTAGAGACAAGATATGACTAGAGAGAGATAGAGGGAAAACGATGAAAAGAAGTGAGAACACAACACAACGTAAAAAGCGATCAAAGATAAAAGTGTATTTTCTTTATTATTTCATTTGTGCTAATTTATCCTGACAACTATAATGCCCTACGCACACACACACGCGCTCACACATATAAGTTTATAAAAATTGAGTAGCTTAGTAACGAATTTACATTTATAGATACGTGCCATGCCAACTAGAAGATTACAGAGGTTGTCTCGTTCTATCTGACGCATCAGGGTGAGCACGGGAATGACACTAGCCGGCGGACCGTTCATATATATATTTTTTTTTATTTTATTAGAAAAAAAAATATAAATGTACTTCAAACTTAAGATTATAAGTACTACTTATTATAAATATACAATGGTATTTTGATCATTAAATAAGGAAAGTTACAATAGTTCATATTTTAATCAACCTATAATGACAATATCAAAAATGTCAATTATATTTAACTATGACCTAAAAAAATTTATTGCAAATATCTTCTATCTTTTGATTTCTTTTCATTTGTTAAAATTATAATTTGTTAAATACTGCCAGTTCATAAACAACAACCGTTAACAGATCCGCCGGATGACGTCAAGCCCCCCACTACTATGCAACGGAACGAAGCAACCCCTGTAATCTACTAATCTTGAATGCCACAAACCTGCTTAACTTTCTTGTTACTTGTACGTAGACTGCAGACAAATGACGTTACGCCTTGCTCGATAGGTGATCCATTTTTAATTATCTATAACTGTCTTATTTATTGATATTTTTAAAAACGAAAAAATACGTGAAATTTATTTTTTCCCCATTAATCTATTTCAGTAATCAGCGAAAAATGGGAGAATGCCCAATTATATATTATGTTTATTCTGACGGATCATTTTTTGAATTGTCTATGTCGTCGAATGTACAAATAAAATTGAAATCAAAATTCCGATCTCAATGAGCACTTTCATATTACTCTGGGGTGCTGCAACCCCTCGGAAGTCCTGATTTTTAAATTTCCGACAGAATAACAGTAATAATAATTGTTTTCTGCTCCAATGCTAACTCAAAGCGACAAATGTGTATGTGTATTCAATATATTTACATAGAAAATCCGACGGTCGGCTCTGTGACTATTTCGTTTCAATCCTTATTGCGCATTCTCCATTTATATACCTACCTATAAGCATCCATATCTATTATGAAAACTTAACCCTCTAAAGGACAGATCATGCCATTTTGCAAAACTTTAACGGCCGTCCTACGGTCCTACATCAACAGCTGCTTCTACCGGAACTCAAACCACAAATACTGGATACAAAATGCCTCAGATGTAAAACTGAGTATTTCAGATCATTGAATTTTGAATTGTTTTTATCTGTGTTATGTAACTATAATATTCTGATACTTAGCATTTAATTATATTATATAGCTAGTTTTTAAAAAAAAATGGTGGAAGTACCAGTATTGGTGGTGGAAGAACGGGTCGCAAATCTTTTTTGCACATAATTTATATAATTAAAAATTAAATGCTGTTTGTTGGTAAAGGTGATATGAGACTGTTCCTCGGATGAATGTTCACTTGAGCGAATGTTCATTTTTGTTTCATTCCGCGTTCACACGGCACAGACAGAATGACAAAAATGAACGTTCATCCAGTCTTTTCCTCAAGGATGTCGTCGAAATTGTGCGCCTTGGAAAATCGTTTGATTTGTGGTCATTTGATCAAAGAATTGACAAAAAAGAAGCAAAGTCTAATTAGTTCAAATCATTAATTAGAGATTTTATGGAATTTGTCCGTATTTTTCTGTCTTTGTATTCGTCGAGTTTGTGGTTCCAAAGACATTGATAATTTTTAAAATTCTCCCAAAACAGCAGCGTGTGTTGGTCGTTCCACTTGAGTACCATTTTGCCTCATACACAGACAGGAATCTGCAGCGACAGTAGAACCTCGATAAGTTAAAATCCAAGGGAAAGTTATCGAGTTTTTTACTTATCGAGAGTTGAAGTTAGAGAGGTTGTCAGAGTAAAATTTTTAACTTACCGAGGTTTGTGGATTTTATAGAAGATGTATTTAGTTCAACAAAACTGTTTTATCTATTCATTTAGAATCATTTATTTATTTATTTAAGCATTCCATACAATACGTAAAGCGATTTAGTGGAAGACTAAAGTGAAAATCAATTAAGTTGTTGGCAAAACCTTTTGTTTGGATACTTACTCATGATGACTCACTGATAATACTTTAACTTATGGAGGTCACCAAAATATTATTTTAAGTTATCGAGGACGATGTTCAGAATATTTGTTTAAGTGACCGAAATTTTGTGATTTAAGTAATGGAGGTTTTATGTTTTCAGGGGAAGGGAATTCAAAATTTTTTTAACTTACAGAGGTTTGACTTATCGAGGTTCTACTGTATTTAGCCCTCATGCATATAAATACCTCACAAGGGGTAAAAATCTACTAATTGTCCCTAAAGCTAATTGAAATATCTATAAGAAAAGTCCTCATTTCAATGCCGTTACTTTGTACAATAACTTGCCAAATGAAATAAAAAATGAATCCATAATGCTAGCATTTAAAAGAGTTCTGAAGCAGTTTCTAGTATCAAACTATTTTTATTCGATAAGTGATTATACTAATTTTAATATGTAAAAATTTTATAATTTTTTTCTTCTCTTGACGACTGGATACAATGTATAGTTTAAAATGGAAGGCTTCATGGCCGGATATTTTTAAAAGTAAAAAAATGTTACTCGTGCCATGTATCTACATCTACTGTTGCATTGTTTTTGCTCGTCAGAACATTGCCAATTTTACAACTGTAGACACTCTGTTCATTCACATGATACTCGCTCGAAATTTAGGCTAATAACACCTATGGAAAATAATAATATTTTCAAATACAGTCCTTCAAATATTTCAGCCTATTTATACAATGTATTACCTACAGAATATTGAAATTTAGCTTCTTTCACAAAATTTAAGCCCACAGTTAAAACCCTACTTGTTAACAATGCATTTTATTCGCTCGATGAATTTTATTCTTATTTTAAATAATATGTTTGTACCTTAAATTGACTAGTCGAATTACTATATATTGTGCAGCTCCATTGACAATAAAGTTCATATTCATATATTGTTTTCTGCAGAATAAATGAATATGAATATATTCACTATGCGATGTCGCAGTCCCAAGTCCGTCCGCTACAAGACACGACTCAAAATGATCGAACCCGAATGAATGTTCTCTCTTGTGTTCAGACGTTTCATTTTTCGTTCATTCGGAGTGTGAATGAGTAATGCCGAATCCCGAGATCTAGCGTTGTTGGATCGATTCATTCATGAATTCATACGTCACTATTGTTTCAATTTGTGTTCAGGCGTTTCACTTCGAGTGAAAGATGCTGAATGAAAGACAGAAATGATCAAAAAATGAACCGTCTATCACCTTAAGCGCATCACTTGAAAGCGGCTGGACCGATGTATGTAGAGCAAAAACGCCTTTTAGCGAGCAGGAATTAAACTTATTTTTGAATTTATTTGAAATCAGAATGAACTGAATTAGGTGATATTTTGTTTAGAATTTAGTGCCCTATTAATATAACAAAAAAAAATTTTTTAGCCAAATACCCTATCACGAATGTCCATGTTTAATCTCATAACTCATGTCCCCCTGATAAAAATTCTGCGTAGACCCTTGTTAATACATGTGTATTTAGGTACAATTAGGGGAGGCGGCTACGTAAGAAATGTTACAAAATAAATCCCAAGTGAGTGATGCGTGAAATGACTAAATGAAACAAACTTCTGTTGTGATACAAACCTGAAACTAAGAGAACTCAAAACCAGACCAAAGGTACATCAGTATACATATAAACCAGTACTTAAACCAAACAAAAATCTACTAAAGACGATATACGAGGTGTCCCGTTTTAAAATCTATTCTAAATTTTTTCACAAGGGATGAGGTAGAAAAAAAATGTCTTAAATGGAAATTGCTTAGTATCAAGGGGATCAAAAATTTACCCAAATGAATATTCGATAAATGGCGCCATCTTCGAGATACGAAGGACAACATCGTTTTTTTTAATGGAAACCCATTTTTGTATTGTCTCATTGAAGAGGCGAAAAAATGGTAAAAAAAATGTCAAGAACTGTTAGTTTCTTCCATTTTAAAACTACAGTTTGGAAGAAACTTTGAACAGTTCTTGACATGAAGAGCATATTATTCCCGCAACACACAAAACACGAGACGCAAATCTGACTGAGCAACATTTTCGTGATGTTTTGCGGAACACTAATACCAGCGGTGAAATTAAATTTTTTCAATCATTTATACAGGTGTTTAGAAAGTAACTCAATAATTCCTTGTAAAAATGTAACTCGAAAAGCTCGTTGTCGTTTTTCTCCTAGGGATGATATATCATTTTTTATTTGATATATCGATATTTTTGGGCGATATTTAATATTTCAATATAAAATTCCGAGTATCGAAAACCGATATTTTTTTCTAGTAGCAACACTTGTATGTATACCGCGACTGACTATAGCCGTTTGACGTTAATTATTCCGAAAATATCGAAAACTCCATTGAAAGAGAAACATGTGTTTTACATATGTTTTTGGAACATACTTTTAAGTGCGTTCCAAAAACAACAACAGTGAATAAAGCACATGTAAAATACGTTTCTTTTTCACCAGATTTTTCGATACTTTCGGAATTATAAACAGTCAAAATAGCTATTCATGCAATATTTCATTTCATTTCTACATCTAGAATATTTTTAATTATTTCGATTACATCTCAATTCATGCTGTACCAACAATTTTCTGTCGAATGTCACCTCTTGGACGCATGCCAAATGTTCGCCATCCCTGGCTTTATTAATTGTTCGATTAATCTCTAAAATTATTTGTTCCTAAATGTATTAGACGTTTGATTGAAAAAAAAAATTCTTATTGTTGTTTTTGATTTCAGATAATTATTTATTACTTAATTTATTAGAAATAATGTCTGTTATTTGCTATTTGACATTAATTAAGCGAGCCAATATGTATACTAAATTTCTTCGAGTGCCAATGTTCTCTTTAAAACTGCACCGATATATCGATATTTTTAAAAAATATATCGGTACCGATATCGATACTTGAAAAAATATCGCTACGATATATCGATACTTTTTGGCACTTCTGACATCCCTATTTTGTCCCCAAAATATAAATAACTACCAAGTTAAAATAATTAAAAAAAAACTTATTCAATGTTCACCTAAAAAGAGAAATATTACAAATTATTATAACTTACCTTTGAGGATGGAAAAATATTTGAGGCCTCGGCGCCCCCTATGCTTTAGCGCCTCGGGCGGCCGTCTGATTCCTCTGCCCCTTCTACCGGTTCTGTACTAGATTTGCACTAACTTTCGTTAATTTCACTAATTTGATAATCTCAAAACAAAATCTACGAATTAAATCTACTTAAATATGATGAAAACTTGTCTGTTCATTTCTTTACACAAATGCAAGATTATAATTGGTTTTAAGAACTTTTCTTTCATCTCTTTCACAGTAACCTTAAATTTGAAACAGCAAAGTTTACACTAATAAATTGAATTAGTAATTAAGAATGTAATTTAACTTACTTTTCTTATTCGCATTCGTCGGTTTCTACATGACAAATTCTGTAAGACAAATTAGTGTGTGATGTGATATTCATATTCGTGGCAAAGTTCCAGATAATATTATTATAAATTCTTAATGAGAACTTTAATTACAGTGATAAGTACATCTCTAAATATTATTATGTTAACATATTCTTTCTAGACAAACTATTTATTTATTATTATCACTGTTAAAAATTCGACAACCTGGTAGTCCAGCAGCCACCGCCTGTTTTTTAAGTGATTAATAACAGGCTGAATCTTCGTGAGTTCGTTCGGTTCGACGAGACGCCCAAGTTTTTCCTCTGTCCAAATTCTCAAAGAGGTAGGTAATGAACTGCGCAGATGTAAAACATGTCGATTTGGTAGGGTGTCGAAATTGTCTGACTAACAGTAAATTTTTCATTGAAATTTTAAGATAATATGATAATAAACTCGGAAAAACAATTGTCCTACAAAATCGATGGTTTGAGTTGCAGCGTCCTCCACGCCGAATATGTCGAAATATCGAGATCATAAAAATTATTAATAACCAGCTGATTTTTTGTATGCAGCTTACTAAATATTAGTATAATTGAATGGCCACAAAGTCCTACAAATGTAGTGGTAGGTTTTCCTAGTCCTACGCTTGGTAAAATTGTGTTCTACACTTTATTCCCGATAGGACAAAATCAAACCTAGGTTGTTATTAATGAAAAAAGTGTTGCCGTGGAATCAACAACTTCCAAGCGTAGGACTAAGAAAACCTACCACTACATTTGTAGGACTTTGTGGCCATTCAATTATACTAATATTTAGTAAGCTTTGTACAAAAAATCAGCCGGTTATTAATATTTTTTATGACCTCGTTATTTCGACATATTCGGCGTGGAGGACGCTCCAACTCAAACCATCGATTTTGTAGGAGTTTATTATCATATTATCTTAAAATTTCAATGAAAAATTTACTGTTAGTCAGACAATTTCGACACCCTACCAAATCGACATGTGTTACATCTGCGCAGTTCATTACCTACCTCTTTGAGAATTTGGACAGAGGAAAAACTTGGGCGTCTCGTCGAACCGAACGAACTCACGAAGATTCAACCTGTTATTAATCACTTAAAAAAACAGGCGGTGGCTGCTGGACTATGGGTTCTTTTGGTGCATTGAAGGTAAAATTTTCTGTTACGGAAGTCGCGCACGCAGCATGATAATCTGTTACGGAAGTTGCGCCCGCAGCATGCAGCGAACATGAGACACCATGTAGCTGAAATCTCGTGCCTCACCATTATATAAAAAGACTAATAACTGTCAAGTGAGCAATTTTGAGGTTATACGCAATAATAACAGTTATTGGCTGACGGCAGTCTCACGTATCAGTGTGCACGAGAAAACTCTTTCGTCCCCCTGTTACTTTCTTTCGATCCGCTGTTATAGATGGCGTGCGACTATAGTACATGTCATGGATCTAAAAGGCTCGGAAGTTAGATGCAAACGGAAGCTTGCGCATGTACAGTCGGGTGAAAAACTACAAACTTGCGCTATATTATTAGTTTTAATTTTTCTTTAATCTAAAGGTCTAACTCCTTACATAAAGTCATCCAAAAAATTATTTTTCGTGTTTGTCTATGCAAAACTGTATTAGGCATCTTGATCAATTAACAATCAAAGAAACAACTTAACAATAGCATACTGGACTACTTTATAACAGGAAAGCGACAAGTGACACGACAACCAGCGATAACGACGAGCGCACGTTCCGTGCCGGTAACTGGGAGGTGGTGGGAGTCTTCCTTTCCCACAAAATAACCAGGACGGCTCTAAAACATGCATTTACGACGCTGTTTGTGACTAACTTCAGAACCTTTTAAAACCGTGGCGAGTATTATATTCCAGCAGAGCATAAATGGTAGGCTTTCTGCCCTGAAATCGAAGCCGAAAGTACATACTTTCGACCGGGTATAAAGAAAATTAGCTTTCTAAATGCAATTTCCAACGTTCACATTTGGGAAATGGGAATTAAATAAAACTACAGCACAATTAATTGGAAGAATATCTAATTTTCATAAAATCAAAAAAGTTTAAACAACTTTATACGTACAGAATACAGAGCAGATATGCGCTAGTTAAGGTAGGAAGAATTAATTCTCATACTAAATTAATCACAATTGCGTATATCAGCAGTCATTCACACTTTGCCACTTTCTTTTAATACAATATTTATTCAAAACTTACATCAGCGCTGCCACTATTCAAAAAGCTCACCCGTGTTACGGACGCTCCTGTTCACATATATTAACGTTACTGAGTACCAGCTGTTCAATATGTTCTCTTTTTCACCCGCTTAGCTCTATCTCACAACCAGTTGGATGTGTGTGTGCAGGTAAATTGCACTTACTCACGTTTCGGAAATCTCTAATTTCTATGACAAAATCTTATTCAATCTTTGATGGTAATGCTTCGAAACAAACTAGAAATATGTACAATTCTTCCCATATGACTTTTAGCCAGGTTTTTACAGTTAATTTGATCTAAATAAACGATTTAAAATCAGATAAAAACGAGAAGTTTTACACAAATTAAAAAATAAATTTGAAAAAAAATATTGAGCAAGTCAAATTTGTCAGTATTTTTAACATAAGCTTGTGAAGAAAAATCTTCAAAATGTTAATATGCCTTCCCATAATTTGAAATCTCGTGATGTGCTGTAAAGAAATTTGATGAATATCACGTTTTTTTACTCAATTTTTAGGGCAAAAATATACGTTTTTGGAAATATTAAAGCAAATTTTGTGAAGTTTAGCTAATAATAAAATGAATTTTTCGACCACAGTTTGAAGTTTCCCGAGAGCATATTTTACAATCTGAGGGATCAGTCACCGTAAAAAAACATGTTAAATAGAATTTCTTTTAATCTTCTTGTGAAGGTAAATCAGTGTCAGATAAATTAATCTCATATTTTGAAAATATTACATTAGCTGAGATCGCGATTTGAGCAACAGAAAGCGAAGACAATGAACCAAGCTTGTTTTAATTATTGAAGATGTTGTAAATTATATTTTTAATATATTTGCCATGCACTGCTTTCCTGCACAATAGCTTAGAAACTATTTATTACAAATATATTATTAATTATTCAACACTTTAAAATAATGCTAATATATTTACAAATTTTTATCATTTCTAAGTATGTATAAATATGTACAATTTGTTTAAAAAAAATTGATATTTCATAATTTTGATATGTTGAATAATTAACATTTTTTTAAAAATAAGATATCACTAATAAAAATTTCTAGACATTTCATTTAATCTGCAATACGCCTAGTCATTCTTTTTCGTGGATAAGGACACCATAACACCTAAAAAAGTAAACATATTTTAAAAACTAGCCTGTAAAGAAGAAGTACAGTTACCACATTTAAAATCACTCATTTAGAATTTCAATATTTTGACTAGCAATTTTTATTTCAATGAGTAATAGGCAATTAATATAATTATTGATTCTGATTAGTGTTTAGCAGTTTGACATATTTTGTTTATTTTTTTTATACTTTCGTTTTTTTTTTGGTCCCGATATACAACTGTTGTAAAGTTTATTTTCATCTAAAGGCTCCGGAAAAAATACGGTCGATTACAAAACAAGGTAATTAATTTAAAAATAATGGCGACCGCATGTTGAAAGCCGATGTACTCCTCGTCATTACCAGAGCCAGTCGTAGCCTAATTTTCATAAATAACGCGTTTTAAACCAATGTAAATAAATAAAACCTAACTATGCAATTTTAACGAAATGAAGCTACTTGCCAATGCTGTCCAATGTTTTTATTGAAATACAATTAAACACGTCGTTTCAACCACACTCGTGGTTCTTTTCAAGTTAGAAAATTTAAAATGCGTCAGATATAGATAAAATTATAATTATGACTCAATATATGTAATTTTAAGTTTTAAACAAAATCTCGATTTAGGTGAACTAAACCAAATTAGCAATTTTCAAATTTTTTTTCTGTCTGTCAGTTTATTTAATCCAAGTGAAGTCAAAAACTATTAAGTCGATTTTCATAGAATTTTCACTATAAAAATGGTTTCTTTGCGGTCACAACTGCGTTTCTTAAAATAAAAATATGCCGTCTAATAATCGATTCTATCAATTTCAATTTAGTGCATTTTATTTATTAGTGTATTTGCCATATGGCAACATACACTATTGGCGTCGGTCGGATGGCGGGACCTAGGGGTCGGACCAAAATTTCTCGACGTTTCATAACCTCCTAAACACTTTGGCACCATTTTTAAAAATGTTTATATATATATGTATATATATATATTTATATACGTATATATATATATATATATGTGTGCGGGCAATAACTTTCGAAAGAGTTAATTGATTTCAACGAAATTTGGGCCACGTGTTGAAATCCATCACCGCAAGAAGCCTATTTAAAATGGGCCTAATCGGGCTATTTTAAGGGTAGTTTTTAGGGGTTGAAAACTGTTTTTGGGCCCCAAAATACCGAAAAAATTCTCCGAATCGTTTCAAAATTGAAATTTAACCCTTCGGTAGTGATTAAAAAGTGTCCCCACAATTTTAATAAAATCGGCCCGACAGGACCGGATTTACAAATTTTATGAAAACACTAGTTTGCAGATAGTGACTTATTTATTGAAGGGTGTATTTAATTCGATGTAGACGTTAGATTGATAATAATATTACAATTAAGAAAAAAATGTTATTTTAAGGGGTGTATTAAGGGGTTAAATTTTTTATTTTGCCCAAAAACAAACTTAATTTCACATAATAAAAGTATAAAACCACACGGCCCTATACAAGCAAATACACTATATTGTCGGCAGGGTTTTGGCACTGCGACCCGGGTTTTTGTATATTATAGACGCTCGATAAGTTAGGTCATTAGTGTCTTAATTACATCCAAATAACATAATCACTTATCTTCTGTATATAGTAATTTTGATCCAACAGAATGTCACGGTGACGGAAAGTTTGATTGAGAAACAAGAAATAAGCTTTACCAATAATACGCTAGTGGCCAACGTTTCGAAAAATTTATTTTCATCTTCAAGGCCTTAAGCTGGTCAAATGGTGGCTTAAGACCCTGAAGATGAAAATATTTTTTTCGAAACGTTGGCCACTAGCGTAACAGTGGTAAAGCTTATTTCTTGATCCTCAACCAAACTTTCCTTCCCCGTGATAATCACTTATAACTAAACGACATCACAAAACATCCATGAGCACATGGGCGGGATTCGAACCCACGACAGTTCGGTCAAGAAGACAGCACGCTAACCACTGGACCACACTGTCCTCAGTATTTACTGCAGATTGATGGTTGAAAAATAGGACCGTTTATCCTATTAAGTGTAAACCAAATTATGAATCGAAAATGGTTCGTTTTAACAATAATTGTTTTGAAGACATTCCACTGTATATGCACAATTGTTGAGCGTCTATAATTTACAATATCTCTTACTACATGTGGTATTTAACTAGATGCTTATAATAAATCCATTATACAAAAAAAAATAACGTCATATACATATACAACAACGCCCAAGTGATCTCAGTTATTCTTAAACTTTTTCTATGAAGTTTCAGGCGCACTCTGTAGTCATAATCTGTATTTCGAGTTGACAAAAAACTGCTGAGGCGATTTAAATGAAATTTGCATAGTTTTTGTAGTAAAAACTCGTAGATGAGCCAATAGGCTTATCCAACTTTAGATTTTTCTTCTAACAGTTTCAATAAATTCTGTTATTCTAAAAAATCTTTCGTGCTGCGTTAACACTGGTCAGATGACATGAACAAGTCACTTGAAAGTCGTGTAGGTGTTGACACACAAACTGTTTTTTTTTTCGAACTAGCAATTTACTATGTCATCTAAATTCTAACGTACATGTCGTTTTACCAGATTATAACGCATAAATTGTTTAAAAAACGAAAATTAAACTCACTATATGCCCTAATTAATTAATTAATTCCTCTAAATGAAAACAATGACAGTGAAACCTGCATAAAACGGAACTTTATTAAAATAAAACTGATTACTTTTTTGATCCCCTTGAAAAATAGAAATAAAATTATCTGTTTAATCCGGAACGCAGGTCTCGCTTGAACCGGAAAAAGAGGTATTATGAAATTATATCATTTGCAATTTTAATCTTTATCAACATTTTTTTAGAGGCGATGCTATAAAACTTCAATTAAGGTTAAAGAAATATTGACGAATATCACGTTTTTTTATTCGAAAATATGTGTTTTTGGAAATCTTTAAGCAGCAAGCCAAATTATGTGAAGTTTGCTAATTCACAGCTATTAAAAACAGTAATAAAATGAATTTTGCAACAACAGCTCGAAATTTCCCGACAGAATATTTTACAATCTGAGGTATCCGTCAGCTTAAATTTAATTTGCAACTAAATTGTCTGAACAAATTTTAAATCACAACTAAAGCAGTTTCTCAATGCCATACTGCTGTTCTTTTGGCTTCATTACGGACAAAAAGCGCCGCTTAGGCCGCAGGGGAGCCAAACTCATTCGAGCAGAAAACCTTCTCTTTTTAGTGTAACTCATACAGCGCGGTCCACTGCAGACAAACAAAACAAAACATTGAGTTCTTTTTCATCCAAATGAAATCGTCCGAGCTAATCTAAACTATATTACAAAGATGTAAAATTTGTTAGTGTGTTTGTTGGTTTGTATGTAGGGGGTAATCTCTGGAACTACTAAACCGATTCTAAAAAGTCTTTCATTAATAAAAAGCTACACTATCCCTGAGTAATATAGGTTAAATTTTATAATAGAAAACGGGATCACGGGTAATTGGAATAATATAGTTAAATCAATTTACACACTCATTGATTAGCAACGTTTCGTCGATTTGACCACATTATTCCAATTACCCGTGATCCTGTTTTCTATTATAAAATATATCTGGAATTGAACTTTGAAGTTAAATTTTATTTTGATAAAAAATAAAAATCACAAATAAACTGACTAAATTTGAGTACAGGGTGGAAGTATGAATATTCAATTTTCAAAGAGCGTCACAAACCAAAGCACTGTTTTTTTATGTAACGTAACGCTATATCAATACTCTACTACCACTTGATAACATCATAGTAACGCTGATGATAACGAATAATGATCCTCCTGCCTCAGTGAGAAACGTTGAATAATATTTTAACGTTTCCTAACGGTTCATGGTTTTTTTTTAAATCAGTTTATTCAGAATTGTATCAGATTTAATAATTAATGATATAATCTTTTTAATAACACTTCAATATATTAATTTCAAGAAGAGTGATGGAACCTTTGGTGTGAAAATACGAAATAAAAATATATACCCACAAAACACCAAACCGTATCGAAAACTCTCGACGTACGTTTCGCCAACCCAGTTGGCATCATCAGGAGATGAATTAATTTGCCTAATTCTCATAATTCGAAATCTCGTGGCGTGTTGTAAAAAATATATCACGTTTTATTATTCAATTTTTAGTGCAAAAAGATGTATTTTTAAAAATATTTAAGCAGCAAGGCAAATTTTGTGAAGTTTAATGCTTGATCACAGCTAATAAAAACAGTAATAAAATAAGTTTTTCGACCACAGTCCGAAATTTCCCAAGAGCATATTTTACAACGTGAGGGATCAGCCATCTTAAGAAACACATTTGGTTGACGTCACGTTACAGTGCAATTTCATTCATAATTATTAACTCCCGCATGTGATAAGGTTCATGTCTAACTTTACTACATTTAAATCAGCTGTCGCGTGCTAGAAAAATATTTACAGTTGTTTTATATTATAAAAAATGAAAATCATTGTAAATGTTTTTCCCGCCAAGCGACAATTGATTAAAATTTTCGATAACCCAGCCAGTGTTAGAAATCTCGGTATCTATGATACTGCATTGAAATGTAGTAAAAAATAAATAAATAAAATACAGTAAAATTTGATTTAATTAAGACAAGTTATATGTCCGATCACAACGAGATTGAAAATTCTATTATACTTGTTTGTTTCTTATGTGTTGCTAATATAAACTCAAAACAAAACGAATGTTGTGGTCGACAATGCAGAGTATTAAATGTTGTCTCAAAAAGACCCAACACTACGCTCAGTATAATAATCAAAAGTTTTTTTATTATTATTTAGTACACACTGAAAGTTTCATAGTTTTCACAAACTCGTGTCTAGATTTAATCAAGAATATTAAAAATAAAATCAATTTTTGTAGTGATACGATTGAAATAATGACCGTTTAAAATAGGTAGGGGTTCTATACTGTTTTTTTATATAAAAGTTTTGGCTTTTGTTTGCACAATCAGCCAACGTCGATCTAGTAACAAATACAGTGGAACTTTGTTAATTCGAACTCCGATAATTAGAATTTCTTGATTGGTCTCTTGAATTTCTCATATAACACAATACAATATTTCCTTCGATAATCTGAAGACCAACCTCGATAATTCAAACTTTTTAATTCAATTTTAATTGATTTTAAGTTCAATAACATTATATCTAAAGGCTAATTTATACTTTGTTAAGTAACAAGTGCAGGTGACAAGTGATTAGTTAACATTTTTTATGCTGTTCAGTGTTAAGTGTAAACATAACGTTCACACAGTGTTTAGTACTATGTGCGCGGGTGTGCGGGGAACTATTTAACACGAAAAATTAACCGTGCTTCTAATCACTTTACTTCGCACTTACACTTATTACTTAACAGTGTAACCGTTTACACGTTGATTTTACTAATCACTTAACACCTGCACTTCTCACCCGCACTTGCAACTTAACAAAGTGTGAATTAGCCTTAAAACAAAGGACACTTTTTCTACAAAAGTCTGGAAGATGATTCTTTCTGGTATAAATGTAGTCACAAACACGACCACTGACCAATAGTCATTATTTTTTCGAGTACCGTAAAGTAAGGACCGTTGACCGAAATAAACTGCGAGCTTTTAGAAATCGAAAATGTCTGAGTATGCAAGTAAAAAAGTATAGTTAGTGTAAAAATAGTAATAAGCACCCCTCGTTTTTTTACAATAAAAAATTATTTTTTACTTTTTTAGTTCGATTTGCTATTAAAACGTGTTTTTTTAATAGTTTTATTATTCATTTTTTAGTCTTATTTTTTATACTTATATCAGGATAATGGGATAAACTTATTGTATTGTCATCGGTCCTTGATAAGTGTGCAAAGTTTCAGTTTAATCTGACGTTTTGAAGTGGGCGAATTTCTCGTTCAAAGATTCCGTTACAAACATACAGGTGAAGCTATAATAAAAGCGTGTTAAAAAGATGTCTTAAAATACATTAACGATAGCCAAGAAGGTGGAAGTTATTCGTAAAGTGGAAAAAAGGAGAAAAAAATGTGAAGTAGCAAAGGAGTTGAGCATACTTGGGAACACGTTATCGACTTATTAAAAGTATAAAAATGAGATTTGAACAACAATTTGAAAAGAAAATGCCCCCAAGATCCCGACTTCCCGAAATTCGACGAGTGTGCAATGAAGTGGTTTAAACAGGCTCGTGATTTGAGAATTCTTTGTCAGTGGGGGCCATTATCAAATGTTTTTGGAAAGATCAATTTAAAACCAGCGCAGGATGGCTTGACAATTCTTATGAAAGAAACGACGCAACTTCGAATTCTCGTTAATTCGAAGTTCCCTTCGACTTCGAATTAACGAAGTTCCACTGTACATATTATTTATTTATGCCAAAAAGCTATATGATGTTTAACTGTTTTTTTAATATAAAAGTTTTGGCTTTTGTTCGCACAATCAGCCATCAGTATAGTAATAAATATACATAAATATTTATTAAATACATAAACATGTACACAGAAGGAGTGGTAAAAAAGAGAAGGTAAAGAGAAAAAGAAAAAATAAACATCTACCACAAATATTTACTGGTTATATAATATGTATATTTGGGCTAATAATATTTATATAGACGCAGACACAAAAGAATTTAACTGTTTAGTATTAAAAAACCACAGTGTTACAATTCTTATTCTTAAATAAGTAAAGAACTAAATCGTACTGCGTAGGAGAGTTGTTAATCCTTTTATTTTTAATAAATTCACTTAAAATAAAAAGATTAGTAACTCCTGCATGCAGTACGTTTCAGTTCTTAGCTTAATTCACAATAAGAATTGACACTCAGCATGAAGTGAGTTTAATACGGAAACAATTAGTATATATACCAACGTGTCGCTGTAGATTAGCTGATAAACAACCAACGCGGAATTTGGAGTTTCAGATTTGAATCCTGACGATGACGTATCCTAACTAATATTATAAATACGAATGTGACTTTGTTTGTTTGTTACGCTTTCACGCCTAAACCGCTGAACAGATTTCGATAAAATTTGACAAGGAGATAGATTGCATCCTAAAGAAGAACATAGGTTACTTTTGTCTTAAAATAAAAACTTAAAGGGGGTGAAATAGGGGATGAATGTCACTGACAGGTCATCACGATACCTTTCGGAACTATTAGACCTCCTGACTTGAAATTTGCCAGGCACGTTTCTTTTGTTGAGTAGAGATACTAAAATAGTCTTCCAAGGTGTGGAAAGGGGGGAAGTACAGGGGTGTCAATGATTAGCACACTCTTATTTTTAAAATACAGTTTCTATGGACTAAAAATGTAGCTGTTAGGTCTTGATGAAGATTCCACTACTACTGTTATTGCCATATATCATTACAACCGCGGGCGAAGCCGCGGGGAGCGGCTAGTAGTTAATAAAAAAATGTCTGTATCCAATGCAACTGTTTCGTTTGATTTGTTAAAATTCCTATTATTTGTGCGCTCGAGGGAAATTTGAAATAAAAGTTCAATGTCACGCCAGTGTATAGTTTTGAGATATTCGCTTCATATATTTTCTCTAAGCTGTTCTATACCGGTTAAATACTGTAAGTGCTTATAGTACAGTTCACTTGATTTGCATAATTGCATTGAGAAACCTTTTCGGCTTTTTCAGTTTTTTAAATAGAATTTCCCGATCAAAAGAAAAGCAGTAATATTCTTGAGCAGTGTTACCAATATAACGTATACATGCCAGTGCTGGATTTAGACACTCAGCACTATGGGCACGTACCCACATGCCCTGACAACCAAAAAAAATAAAAAATTCGAAATTTCGAAAAAAATTCTGTATTTAAAAAAAAATGTAATGTTGAAAAAAATTCGAAATTTTGCATTTTTATCGAGATTTTTTTTCAATATTCCTAAATTTTTCAAAAAATTTAATTAAATTTTTAAAAACACTCTATACACATTATACAGGCCCCTACAAAATTTTTGCTCATAGGCCCTCACTAGTATACTGGTCATGCATGCTTGCATCATTTAAGTATGTTTAAGAATAGCTAAGATTGCTGGGGCATCGTTTTTTATATAATTTTACGCATAGCTTTTCTGTTACAAAAGTTCTATAGCTTTTAATTTGCGAACTGGCGTATTACATGGATTTTTCATTTTCTAATATAAAATTAATCGAAAATATATAATTTTTTTTCATTTTAAAAAACTAACAAATTTAAAAATATGTATGTACAGATACTAGTCCCAAATAACCCTCCTAATTTGGCGACTTAAAATTAATTAATCTACATAGTTACATGTGAACAGGAACGGCGCGAGAACTATTTAAACAGTAGCGCTCACTTTCCGAACTTAAAAAGTCCATAAATAATATAAATACATACAAATCTTTCTATCACCGTATGAATAAAAGTATTTACACTTTAATAAGTACAGATTATCGACTGCAATTGAAATCTACATAATACAGTATTATACAATATATTATGTACTTATTTATTTGATCGGTATTGGTTTTACAGTAGGTGTAGTTCTGCTATTTGGAACTACACGTTGTTCTGAACAGAACTTTTTAGGTCTGCTTGTTACGCCTGTATATACGCCATTCACGATCATACTGCACCCTAAGTCATCAAAATTTTCGAAAACTACACACTGTAATACAGGCTTTTTGATTTATTTGTGTGCTAATGTAAAAACGACTTATTGTTAAAACAAAAATTTAAATGAACTGTCAGAAATTGACATTTGTATTGTAAATATTTAAACTAAAAA
The DNA here is from genome assembly GCA_034508555.1 of Venustoraphidia nigricollis. Lineage (NCBI taxonomy): Eukaryota > Metazoa > Arthropoda > Insecta > Raphidioptera > Raphidiidae > Venustoraphidia > Venustoraphidia nigricollis. The sequence goes on along the minus strand of JAVRKA010000004.1, from coordinate 7,718,086 downwards.
ATATAGCGAAATTTACACTTATAACATAAGTAAAGTGAGAAGTAAGGTTAAAAACAACTAAAAAAGTATGTATGAATACTTATTCAGTTTATTGCAACTGTGTAATGGTTATCTTTACAATTTAGATAACATTCGGGAGAACTGGAATTGTTTAATATATTAATTTCCTCACATCACAGAACTAATTATTAACATAATTTTATTCGCAAAATGCACATTTAATTACTGTTTTTGTAATAGAATGTATCCATACAGGAAATATTTTAGCGACTATTCTAATAACTTGTGTTTCAGTGTATGTATTTTTTTTTTCTAAACTTGTCGCAACAATTGACAGTTTTTCTTTCCGCCAGTCATTTCTTTTTCCAGGCATTTTGCTAAATAAACTATTATTATTTCACTTTGGTACCTATATGATATAAAATTTTTTGACACATTTTAATTAAACATTTCAAATCAGCCTTTTAGTGCTTCCATAGCAATTTGAATTTAATTTGTATGTATTTTTATCACTCATACGAACTGATAAAAGCTTAAAAATTGGTCTAGTACTACCAACATAAGTCACCAATCTGGGGTGTAGTATAATCGTGAATGGCGTATAGTGTAGTTCAGTGTAGACATTTTTTAATGGATATTCATTAATTTATAAACCAAACTGCTAAATAAATAATCGACGTATGTCAAAAGAAACAAATCAAGGGGACACTTCGTCTCTTAAAAAAAGGGACACTCAGTATCTTAAAAGAACATTTTTACCCTTGAAGTCTAGCCTCAATGTCATCATTAGATCAATGAAGCCAGCTCATTGGTCCATTTTTTGCTCTACTCAGTCCTGGGACAAGCATACCAAGCAGAACTTTTATATAGTCGAAAGTTTACGAGAATCTATTTTAAAGAAAATACATATTATACAGTTGTACAGATTTTGTACAGATATCATGTGGTCCAAGGCAAAATGGCTCATGTTAGGTTTTTGGTGAAATCAACAACGAATTAAATCTCCAGAGACACTGCTCCATCTTTTCGCATGAGCTCGCTGAATTCCTGCAACATTTATAACTAGAATGTTTATTCCTGTTGATAATCCAAATTTCTATAAAATATATCCTAGAGTGCCATGAACCCCCACTTGACTTAAAACGGCCCTGCAGAAACGTATGGATGATATCCAGTAATATATTTTTAACTGCCTTGAAAAAGATTACCAGTCGCATATTTTGAAGCATTTTTCCACGTAAGCGCCGTGAACGACAACTGTAACGGAATTCAACATCGTCCATTTTAAAATTAAAAAAAAATAATGACGTTCTCGACAGAAGTTGCACCGTGCCGAATGACTAACATGCTGGGTTGCAGAAAGCATTGTCAAAAAATCTGATTTAACAATGACCTTAGATTTTGACCACACATATTTTTCCATAAGTGTTGCGGAATTTTAAATCGGACCTACTCGAAAAATAATTGATCGATTAACATGATATTTCTTTTAAACTGTGTATACTTGTACATAACATCGTTATTTGTATAGTTTCCACATCGAAACAACTTTTTTCTGCGCATTTTGATCAATATTCAGCCTCAAAAGCGAAATTTTTCTATACAGACCAGTCATTTGTTTTTCTGTGAGTACAATCTAATGTTCCATGTAAAAGAGAGTTTCATAACGTCGTTAGACTGTCCCAGATGCATGTATAAAAACTGTAATTATATTATCACCAGACTTGTGAAGTATTTGAGTAAAAGTATTTCAAAATACAAATACAAATACTTTTCTAGTATTTGTAGGTATTTGTATTTTAAATACTTTTCAATAAAAGTATTTGTATTTGTATTTCAAATACAAATTTTTGATAAAATTGTTAGACTTGTCGTTCGTGCCGCTCGTGTGGTAAGAATTTACCTCAAGACATATGAGCATCTCTTTTCATTGTAGCAAAAAATAGATTACTGGATAATCTACGGAGTCACTGGAGATGAAATAAGTCTTTTTGGAGTACAATTTAAATTTTACTTAGCGTAGAGATAAAACGTTTTTACACAAAGTTCAGCTAAAAAACTGTTACCTAAAGCCAAGATTAGTAGATTATAAAGGTTGTCTCGTTTCATCTGACTTATCAGTGTAAGCGCGGGTATAACGTCAACTGGTGGACCGTTCATATTTTTATCAACCTACATAATGACAATATTAAAAATGTCATATTTAACTATAGGACGATGTAAATCTCTTACCTTAAAAATTGAATTTATTGCAAATAATATCAAAATTCTGAGTTGATTTCTTTGAGTTAAAACTGCCATTAAAGTTGATTAACAACAGCCGTTGCCACGTAATGAATTGATAGGTCCGCCAGATGACGTCATCTCTCAACTACTATGCAACGGAACGAGGTAACCTCAGTAATCTACTAACCTTGGCCTAAAGCTATTAAAAAAAACTACCAAAAAATCTGACCAGTTTGCCTTGAGGCCACAAATGTATAGCTCTAGGTACATAGTCGGTACTTACATTATCTTTATGAAACAATCGTAGATATTATAAAAAATCAGCTGTTGTTGTACAAAAAGTTGCAGGTTGCATACACCTACTAAACATATTGATGTTATAACGATACGAATTCTCCAGTGTGCGGTGTACAATTTGGCGGCGGAGGAGGCGGCGGTATGTCAGTCGGCACAACGAGGCCATCTGCGTCGGGAAGAGAAAGTGTCGAGCAACTTCCACCGCCGGCGGTGACTCGCGGTCCCATATTATCGTAGTGCGGACCGTGCCGCGGAACTCTTCTACTCTCCTGATGATCGACTGACGACTGTTTCGGCAGTTGGGATCGCGGCCGCCGCGGTATCGTAGCATACGCGTCGGCCGCACCACAATACGGAATGTCGGGACCCGTGGCCACACTCTGAACAGCCTGATGGTGTTTACCTCCACCGCGAGCCGGGTGCGGAATGTCGAGCAGATCCGGATAGCGTTGAACGTCGATTCCAGCCGGATCTTGACTTACCGACACCGAAATAAATATATTACCGAACGCACCGGCCGGGAGGATGCTTGTCGAGAACTCGGGCGGCGGTGGGAAAACACTGAGCGTTGCCGGATAACCGGTGGCGCTCGCCGGCGACAGACTCGATGCCGGAGCCGGCGCTTGCATCAGACCGGCTTCGGAAGCGTGACTCTCGATCGTGATGTGAACCGGAGGCTCGCACAATTCCATTTGCTGCACAGAACCCGGCGATTGTTCAGCCCGGCAGCTGTCGAGGTCCGGTTGTGAACTTAGCACTTCGCAGCTGTCGGTCGCCGACGGTCGTTCGGTTGTAGTTATGCTAACGTCGAGCAATTTTTTCTCTTGGTCCGTGAAACTGATGCTGCCTTTTAACTTGCCTTTTCTTCGATGTCGTTTGCGTCGCCTCCGCTCGCGACCGCACAGGCAACAGGTGCACGCGACACCGACGAGCACCGTGCACAATGCCGCAACACCGCCACTGACCACACCGAACACGAGCCACGACTCCGTTTTGCCGACCGTCGTTGCAATCATTACTTCCGGCAGAACGAGGGTTACGTTGCCAGTGACATTACCCTGCGTGTTTCGCGCCGCGCACGAATAATCACCCGCGTCCAATTCGGACACGTTAAACAAACTTATATTGAACCACTTATCGAGGAGACCTTCCTCGACCTCTATTAAGAGCACTTGGTCCGGGTGAGTGGCGTTTCCCGAGCCGATAATTCGACCGTTATACAGCCACGTCACTTCGGGTTCGGGATCGCCACTCACGTGACAGCTGAACGTGACGTTGTCGCCCGCCTGAGCGTGCACCAGGTCTTCGACGAGGGCAACGGTTGGCGCGCACGCGAAATCAACGGCCGGCACGTCTTCCCACTGACGACCGCTGAGTCTGGCCGGTTCCTTGCACCTCAGAGGTATCGACGTTAATTTACTCGCTAAAAACCAAGTGCGAAAACCGCGCAACCTACAATCGCACCGCCATGGATTTCCGTCCAACGCCAACGTTTTCAAACGAGCGATCAACATAAAAACAGTTTCCGACAATTCGGACAGTTTGTTGTTTTTTAAATTCAACGATTCGAGCTGTTCAACATTCACAAACGCTTTCCGGTGTATCGCGCTCAATTTACAATCTTCAAGTTCTAGAGTGCGTAAGTGCGGTAAAATTGGAAACTGTGCGGCTTGTAATTGACGCAACGGATTGCCGCTAAGATACAACACGCGCAACCGATCGTTTCCTTCGAATGTTTCTGGGTGAATACTTTCCACTAAATTTTCCGACAAATCCACTTCGATCAGAATAATCAAGTCCCTAAAAGCATCTTTATGTATTTCACGTACGCGCGCCTGTCTTATTTTGATACGTTGAAGATTGATGAGGCCTACCGACTTGAAAGCGTCTTTGGTTAGATACGGTATCGCGTTGCCGCTGAGGTCAAGTACTTGCATGTCCGAATTTAGCGACGCCGGCAGAGCTGTGAAACCTGCCTCGCGACACAGAGCTGTTTTCTTGCCGCCGGACCATTTGCACCGACACGCCGTCGGGCAGTCGGTCCAGTCGGGTGCGGTGGTCCCGAAAGCGATGCATATGACCGCGACCACCACCGCCACGGCCCAGCAGGGTTCGGTGGCGCCCATTTCGTTTGCACCAGCTCCTCCTGATCATGTTGCGGCGCGCCGCTGCCCGCTTTCCACGAGCATTTGGCGGTCGCGAAGGCGCTGACCCTACCCACTTCCACGACCTATTACGCCCGTTATTTACTAAACACGACACGCACACTTACTTCATTTACACCTCCACGCACAATCTTAACGCTTCTGAAACATTTTTAGTTTGTAGTTGAAAAGTTAACAACAATCACAACAATATTTACCCAACTCCATTAACACCGTAACACCTAAGTAATCTAAATTCATAGTATAATACACATTCACAAATTTTTGTATTGTACATCTAACACAGTTGTAACACTATGCTATATGGAGACGAGTATTTGATAGAACACAGTACACACGCACCAAATCCCAGTATACTGACTGACTGACTGACTAACTGACCTGAGTTCTATTGGCACTGCGCATTGTTGCGTCGGCTAACGTCGTACCGCACGACCGACGCCAAACGACGCCATTTACCAGCTTGCTCGCGCCACATATTATACCGATGTATAAACTGCAACAATTGTACCGCAGCTGCTGCAGCTACACTCAAGCGTCCCTCGGGAGCATTCGACGTTTTGTGCTCACACTACGTTAGTTCGGCTGTTGTTAAAAAGATGGCAGAATGTGGACACGATTCATTGAGTCGACAGAACCAAAGAAGGAAGTTTCAATGTTGCTAAATGAAAATACTGAAAAATTTCGTTCCTGAGTTAATTTAAATAATTGTAAAATACAAAAATAGCCGTTAGACAAATTATCTACTACTTTGACCCAAAATTGAAAATTTAGTTTAAAATCTAAAAAAAAATCTGAAGGGGGGGTCGAAAAAATGTTTTAAGTAGAACACATAATTTTTTAACACGCTTTTATTGGCTTTACCTGTGCTTGCTTGTAACGGGATCTTTGAACGTGAAATTCATCCACTTCAAAACGTCTGATTAAACTGAAACTTTGCACACACTAATCAAGGACCGATTACAATACAACAATTTAATAAGTTTGTCCCATTATCCTAACCAGGATCATCAGGATAAAAAAATAAGACTAAAAAATAAATAATAGTTTAAAAACTAAAAAAACACGCCTTAATAGCAAGCCGAACTAAAAGTAAAAAATATTTTTTTATTGTAAAAAAGCGTGGGGTGCTTATTACTATTTTTATACTAACTCTACTTTTACAAATAGCTACAAATTTGTTGATATCAAGCACCCCACGCTTTATTACAATAAAAAAATTAATTTTAAGGCGTGTTTTTTTAGTTTTTTAAACTATTATTTATTTTAAATGAAATATAATTATGTGAGAGATCGGCAAAGCTTTAAAAGACTTGGATTTGGTGGATAAATTACTCGTATAGTTCGTGGATGGATTTGTAGAGTGCGATGCTGTGTGTAGAGCACTCGTAAAACGGCACGTCAGTAACAAAACTCCTGGATTAGTAGATTTAAAAAATAACGGAATCCATTCTATTCTTATGATATTGTATAATTTGGGCGCAAATCTCAAGGGGGCGCACTCGCGTGCATTGTTTCTCTTCCTGCAAAATGACTTTTGGAGGGCGCAAAATTCAAATCTTATCCTGGGTGCTTATGACCTTAACTACCATCGGTTGCTATGGAAAACAAACATATTTAATATTAATATTGTTTGTTTTATTGCATCCCTTTGGCTGACAGAACTAATGTCTAAAATAGATTAAAAAAATAAATATGTCAAAAAAATTAATTGATTTAAATGAAATAAAAAGTCTTGAGAAAGACTTGAAGAGCGCTATTGAACAAGATGATCTTTATTGGATACGAAATGCCGCGAAACTCCGTGCCGTTCAAACGTCAAAAACATACGATGAATTCAAGTAAGTAACTAATTAAAATCTATCAACTTTATTAAAATATGTATACCGTACACCTTTAAAACAGGTGTAACTACCGGAGGGCTGGGCGGGGCAGTGCCCCGGGGCCCCCAAACTCAGGGGACCTCTCGACTTTCTGAGCAACGTTCAAAAACGCTATTTAAATATCCTAACTGAATAAAGAATTTTCGACTTTTGACTCTTTGGCCCCTGTAATCTGATTCACAAGTTGAAAAACGTGTTAATTTTTGCTACTGAGTTAAAATACGTGTCATAGCTCATTGGATTCGTAATTACCTCTAGAAAAATGTGTGAAAGTTTCAAACCCGCACATAAACAGTAAGTTGCTAGAGTTATTACTATTAAAGGTTCCCAAAAACGGGGGTCTATTTTTTGCAAATATCTCGGAAACTGTTAATGCTAATGAAATTTTAAAAAAAGATTCCTAAAGAGGAAAAAATTTTCCGAAAAAAATGTCGACTCCCGGAACTTCGTCTCTATTATTAATACTTTTCATTAAGTGTTGAAAATAGGGCTCCGCGTGGTCGGCGCTGTTTCAATAAATCTTAACCAATTTAGATAAGGCCTCAATTTCATTTTGGACCCTTGATTACGTAGTTACGCCACTGACTGATTATATTATTTGTTTTAGGAATATAGTGGATGCCGCTCACTTGAAACCAATAACAAAGAAAAAAAAATTCGAAACAGAAAATAATTAAATATATCGCTTTATTCGTGTATAATAGAAAATATTATAAAATGCATTGAAAAAAAAAAAAAAACTCTTTTTAAATCACCAAAAATTGTTAGGCAACATTCCCTGTGGTGGCAAAATCAATCCTCTTTTTGTAACATTTTGTAGGAACATTTCTAGTCTTCCAACAGGACCTCCCGAATCCACCTGTAAATAAGAAAGATTCATTTCAAACCTCTAAGGGTTCACAAAGAAGTATAACTTTTGCCGCGCGTACATAAGTATCCGCACCACTTTGTTTTTCTACCAATTTTTATTTGAAAAATCGAATTGTGAACAGATTGCTCAAAAAAGTTTTCCAGTACTAAATGATAGTCCGGCCTTGTCCTTAAGTTTCGGAAACACAGATTAAAGATTAAAATAGAATGGGATGGTCTCCTGGCCCAAATGCACCACATCCTGGAAGAATTTTTGTGCTTCCCCTTTTTACTGTATCTGGTCAGCAAATAATCTGGATCTTCTTACGAGCTCCAGAAGATTGGCTACCAGATTGTCCTGTGGAACTATTCTATTCTCAGCAATGTAGCCCAAAATGGCTATCCTCTTGTCGGTTAACACAGATTGAAGGCTACCATAAAATAAAGAGAACAGTATTTTTTTACCTCTTGCAACCGCGGCAGGAAGTCTTTTTGTAGACATTTAATAGTTTTTCTAAACTGTTGTCCGTAAGTAACTAGCATTAAGTTTCCACTCGTTTCTAGAAAAGCCAACAGTGTCGTTGCGCTGATGTCCGGCCTCGGAGGTAAATTTAACAAACACGATATCCATCGCCATCCGTTTGATAAATTGTGCGGGTGAGGTATATGCGCCGCGTCGCGCTTTTGTTTCGTTATCAAAATGGCCGCATATAACTTCACTGTTCCAGACATTCGCTTCAAGAACTTGTCCTGCTTCTCTACTTCTCCATCAATATATTTATATCCCAAGGACCTGCAATGTACAGTCAAAGTTATAGACGCTGATGAGCTCAGATATTGAGCGTCAATAATCTATAGAATAATGTTTAAGTTGTTTCTTTTTTTTTTAACAACGTGTAGAAATTAAATAGACGAATAAATATTCTATGTAACTTTTTTATCAAAACTCAAAAATAAAAGAGAAACAGGCTTTCAAAGTTTAGTTTAATTTTGACGTTGGTTCTGTTGTTAATTAGAGATTTTATTGAATTTGTCTGTATTGTTCTGTCTTTGTATTTATCGAGTTTGTGGTTCCAAAGACATTGTTAATTTTTGAAATTTTCCAAAAACAGCAGCGTGTTCTGGTCGTTCCACTTGAATACAATTTTCTCTCATACACAGGCAGAATATATATTCACTATGCGGTGTCGTAGTTCCAAGTCTGTCTACTACAAGACGCGATACAAGATGGCCAAACCCGAGTGAATGTTCTTTCCAAGTTCAGACATTTCATTTTTTGTTCATTCAGAGCGCGAGTGAATGATGCCGAATGCTGATATCTAACATTGTTGGATCGGTTCACTAACGAATTCTTTCGTCAACAATGTTTCACTTTGTGTTCAGACATCTCACTTCGAGTGAAAGATGCTGAATGAAAGACAAAAATGGACAAAAAGTGAAGCGTCTGATATCAGCTTTAGCACCAAGATATGTGATGATGACGTAACATATTTCCATAGTGACATAACATAACAACAGGATCGACCTCAGAATTAAATAAAATTAAAAAAATTTAATTTAACTTTGAATGGCTGTTATGCTCTTATTTTTGAGTTTTGATAAAACGTTACTTGAAATATCTGTTTGTCTATTTGATTTCTACAACACGCTGTTAAAAAAAAGAACCAAGTTAAAAATCAGCCTGTATAATATACACATTCAAGTTGAAATAAACATTTTTATAAATATACTGTACTTGTAATAATCTTGATTAGACTGTCCTTTTGGTTGGGGTTTGTACATGGGAACTAGATAAGGACATTCGTTGTAAAAGTGAGCCAAAATCAATTTTCCAAAATCAGGAAAATCATTCCATAACGCGACGATAACCGCAGCATACGCGAACACAGAATCGGCTTTGTTTGAGTCGAGGACTTCTCCTTGCAACTGAAAATCAAAAACAGTTAAACAAACTAAACGCTGAGTATAGACGCTGATGAACTCAGATGCCGAGCGTCTAACTTCTACAATCAAATCAAACTTAGAGCTGTTGATTAAACACTTACAACAAACATTTTTGCAACTGAATCCATGCAAAATGCTAATCCTTCTGGATGTTGAGAAGCAGATACCTGAATACCGCCGACACCTTCAACTGTTTGACCGCTCAGTAATTTAGCTAACCGTTTATATTTATCCTAGAAACAAGTTCAAATTATAAATTTAAATTTACCTTTCAGAGAAGAACTAACTAACATACTAACACTAAGTTAGTTTTTAAAACTTTACGTACTGTTAAATGTTGACTACTCGTAGCCGAAATGGCACTAACTGGAATATTAACAGCCCTTTTGAGATCGAATCTGTATTTTTTCATACTAGGATCGGTCAGAAGATTCTTGTACCTTTCTTCGTATTGAATTCGGTACTGTTGAAGAGTGACATACGTAGATAACGACTTTTTACTAACAAATTCGTTTGGTTCTGAAACAAAACAATGCTTTATTTAATATTGGCTTATGTTATAAATAATTAGCACTGTTCGAATCACATATTCAAACTTATAGGTTATGTTTTTGTTGAAACAAAACACCCACCTTCCGTGCGATTGTTGTCATTTGTTTCAGCAATCTTTTCTGAAGTCAAATGAACGGTTTTGTTATCTTGCAAACTGTCAGTTTGATCGACGTTTGTGGTTTTTTGATTTTTTGCAACTGTAGACTCGCTCTTTATTGCATTCTCTTTTTCTTTAATAAATTGTTGATTAGCAGCCTCTATAATTAAAAACACATTTACAATCAATGCTAGAATGTACGATGTTTTAATAGTATATTTCACCACAAGGGCAGAAAGTTGAAGAAATCACGTTGCGCAGTTCGAGACTTTCAACTTTCCGCCCATGTGGTGTATCCTATTTTTCTTTATACCTGGTCGAAAATACGTTCTTTCACCATTATATAAAAAGACTAATAACTTTCAAATGAGCAATTTTGAGGTTACAAGCAATAACAACTGTTAACTACTACTGGCTGGCAGCAGTCTCACATATCAGTGTGCACAAGAAAACTCTTTCGTCCCGCTGTTACTTTCTTTCGGCCCGTTGTTATAGATGGCGTGCGAGTAATTCCAACAGAGTATAAATGTTCGGATTTCTGCCTTTCGACCGGGCATAAAGAAAACATTATTGTTGCGTACTTACCAATTTCTTTATTGATAGTTTCGTTAAGGTCTGTAATTTTTCCTAATAAAACTTTAGCTGTTTCAATTAATCCAGTTCGATTTGATGCAGACTGAAAAAAATATAAGTTACTGAAATAAGTATCTACGGAAAATAAAAATAGAAATGGATTGTGCATGCTCTATCTCTATATTCCTATGTCTATGCCTTGGGTGTATTCGAAATTTTTTTTTCAGTTTTTTTTTGTTTTGATACTAGCTTCACCTCATATGAAAAGTTAATCAAAATCATACAAAAACTGAAAATTGAAATTGAAAATAACTGTTACTGTACCTTACACAATTCAACTACTTTGTCCATTTCTTCGGGTAAAGATTTCAAATCTTTTGAATGATCATAAAGTATTTTGTTTATTGCGCGCTTATCTAAACAAGTTCTATAAAACAAAAAAAAAAACATGAATTACTACGTGAATTTTTCGCATTGAAATAATACAACTGAGATTTTATTTACGTACTTATAAATATCTAAAAGTTTCTCATAAATTATTCGGAACTGAGATTGTATTTGTTCAACCATAACGATATCTTGATTTTTTAACTTTTCTTCCTCTTTAATCCGAAGTTCATGCGTTCTTCTAATTCTTTCCTACAATAAATTATTCAAAATTTTAGATAAACAAATATTGTAGATTATAGAAGCTCGACAATGGAGGATATAAATGTCTCTTTTACTAGTTTAGATTTTCACCGCACTTTTCGGTATTTCAAATTATTCTCCGATATAACAACTATGAGCCATGATCAAAATATAAGGCAAATCGAGGCTCCCGCATGTAATCTCTGAAGTTTTTTTTTTTTTAAGATCGAGCATTACCTCCACCCCATCACCGAAACTACTGACCCTAAAATTTTGAAAAAAATAGGAAATATAGGGCCTCACTCATAGTTTACAGGAAAACCTAAACAAAAATCTGAAGTCCTTAAGTCTTCACAAAAATCGGAATGGTACGGAATTCTCTCAACACGAGTTCGACTTGCACTTGAAGAGTTTTTTTTACATAACATTAGGGAACGTTCATAAACAACGTGGCCCTATTTCAGCCTCTCTGGATCCCCTCCTTCCCTTCATGTAGCATAACATAGTCTTTCCTATCCCCCCTATGATATAAAAGTAACCAATGTTTGAAAATGAATATTCAACTTATTCTGAAAATTATTTTCACTGCCAAATAAAATCTAAGAAAAAAATAACGCAGATTTACTCCAACTCCCCCTCCCCTCACGTAGCTCAGCATAGTTTTTGAACTGATCCCCCCTCCCTCTTGATCGAGCTATGTGGTTTATGGACGTTCCCTCAGCATTTTATTTTCTAAAATGACAACTGCATATAAAAGATCTTATAACCTGTTCCTGTATTTGTAAATCTCTGCGCATGCGATCTTGTTCATCTTGAATATTTTTCTCATAAGCCTGTATTTCCCTTTTCAACGATAGCTCGATTTGTTTATTGCGTTCAGTCATTTCTTTTTGCCGTAGCTGCCAGCGCATCTGATATTCCGCCTGGCGTCTGTTGCTTTCAGCTTGCATCAAAGCCACCCGTTTTTCAACCGCTTTCTGTAACAAGTATCTATAGTTAGAGAGCCCGCGACAAAAATGGTAGTTCGAGTCTCCCTCTCCAACTTTTTCCTCCCACATTATTATCTGCCGTTAGGCCGGAGCGCGGTAGAGCGCTTAGTAGTATTAAGTAATATAACAAATAATTCATAGGATTAATTTTTGGAACGGGTAAATTAGTTCAATATTTTTTATTTAACGGACGTTTCGCAATAATTTATTGCTTCTTCGTGGGTTATATACAATATTAACACTATTAAAATTCTTCCTGTCTTGCCATATATTTGTTATATTAAGAACAAGGAGCTGAACTTTTCGTAAAAATACGTATTCATATTCAACACTAGTGGTCGCGATGTCTAAAAATGCTTTTTTTAGCATTTGGGGGGCTTAAAAATCATAGAAAACACATTTTATGATAAATTCCGCCAAGCAAGAACTTTTCCGAGATCATCAAAAAATTAAAAAAAAATAACAAAAAGTGACTGCGACGTGTAATTTGTCAGTAAATGTATTTTCTATGATTTTTAGGTCCCTCAAATGTTAAAAAAAGCATTTTCAGACATCGCGACTACAAGTGTTGAATATCAATACGGATCTCCATTACAAAGCGCTCTAGCGCGCTCCTGCCTAACGGCAGAGAATGATGTTAGAGGAAAAAATTGGAGAGAGGGAATTCGAACTATCTACAGACACTTATTGGATCGTCGCGCTCATTATTAATGCAAGTAGTCTACAAACAATGCTCCGATTTATTTGAAGGTCGCATTTTGTTTTCAGATAAGAATTAAATGATAGCACCTACCTGGACATCTTCTTGCCTTTGATGCTCTGTTTCTAAATATATTTTTTTCAGTGAAGGGTTTAAATTTTCTTTGACAGTCTTGTCTGATTCATCTCCACTGCTTTTTTCGATGACAGCGGTGGTTTGGTCAGTTTTATTTTTTGGTTCATTAGCTGCTTCGGGCCCAATCGTAACATCGTGGACATAACTATTAATTTGGGCGTACTTTGTTAAAGCTGATATTTTAAGTTTACCGAAGATTTGTTCTAATTCTTCCATATTATGTAAATAGAAACGTAGTACGCCTAATTTTAAATAAATTAACGTCTAACAAACAACCTATCTACTTTATATTTTGGATAGAATCACATACTATGCTCCACAGAAAAATAACCTGTAAAAACAATTTTAAAATGTACCTATGAAGAAGATTCAAATGTCAAGATTGGGCATAGAGGATATTTGGGAATTATCCCATAGACTTTAACTATGTGTCAAACAAATGTCAAAAAAGTTTAATGTTAGTGGCCAGTGCCAACATAGCTAATAAATTAGACCCTAGTTACTAAACCAGAAATATTTATTCTTGTTGTCGGGAACACTGTTTAGATTTCATTTAAAAATAGTGTATTTTAATTTTTATTATCATTTGACGTTTTAAATGTCGTAGTTTCTGTTTTCTGCATAAGTTCATAAAAATAAGGAACGTGTTTATTTAACCATTGTTTAGAAGAGGCTTTGTTGGGTTCCGATTTTTTTAAAAGTTGTCTTTATATGGATATATTTGAAGGAGGTGCGCATACTGTTTGAGATTATATTTAATTTTTTCACTAAACATTTTGGTTTCTAATGATTTTCAGATGGTGGAACCTGTTATTAAAACCTTAACAAAGAACATAGCCGTTAATAATAATGCAGATGCCACATTACAATTAAAAAAAATATTGCAGGATAGTAGTTTACGATTGTTACAATCCAGTGTTTATTTAAAATATGTTTGCACCGCTTTAGAAAAATGCCCTGGATCTATCGACGTGTTATTGGACATCGTAGATCTTTTGCTGGCAAGAAGTGCAACAATAGATATCGAAGATGTAAATGAATGATCCTATTATATCTGCTACCAAAAGGCAAAACTGCTAAGTCGAATTTTTCATAGTTATTTCTATATCATGAAAAACCGTTTAAATCATACGTAAATTCCAAATAGACCCTGCATCTCAGAACGGCTTGTAATTTTAACCTTTAAGCTGATATGTGGGTCAGTTAGAATCTGTTTTTTGCAGCAAAAAAAAAAATTATGCCAATCACTTTCCTCAATGTACAGTAAGACCTCGCTTAACGCTGTTTCAGTAGTACGCCGTTTCTAAAAATAAAAGCTTAGCCTCTATAACGTAAATTATGGATCATTTTGTACAAAATGGTTCAAATGTTGATAGAAGTTCAAAGGCAAAACGAAGTGTCATTGATGCAATATCTTGCTATTGACAGCAGCTTGCCGAACTAAACAGAAAAAGGCAAACGACATTAGATGACCTCTTCACAAAAAACAAAATATGTCAAAGAGGAACCTTTCTCATCGCAAACATAACTTCTTATTGGAACGTTTATTTGATTTTCATAAATGTTTCATGCACATTTACTTACGTCTTTTGTCTGCCTCTGTACTCTCTCTGACTATCTCAAGACTGACGATCGAAACCAAGAGCAAAATTCATTCGAGAGTTAAAACATTCATTCACGGATAGTATCATAGCTCCCATTATGATCATACATCATTCAAAGTAGTAATTTCTAACGAATCATTCGAATAGCAACCTTTCTATTATTAGAATCATTTGATTATTCCCAAATCTAGTAAATATATTATATATATAAAACAAAAAAGCTATCGACGGATTTCCCCCTCAGTTCATTTGTACCTAGATTACCCGCCAGCCAATTGCCTCCCTGCGAACAGCTCATTTCCCCCCAGTCCTGATACTGTCGCTCGTTATGTAACGGCATTTAACGAAATTACTCCTATCGCGGCTATTAAGAAACGTCACTTCAAAAAGCCGTTTGAAGATCTAGGAAAAATTATGATAAATTCGATGTAAACAAATTTGCCTTGTGACTTTTAAACATAAACTTCCATTCCTGTTCATTTCTGGTTCAATTTTTAATTTTTGCAGGTGCGTGCACTCCTGTTAAATGATCACAGCGTAT
The DNA here is from genome assembly GCA_034508555.1 of Venustoraphidia nigricollis. Classification (NCBI taxonomy): domain Eukaryota; kingdom Metazoa; phylum Arthropoda; class Insecta; order Raphidioptera; family Raphidiidae; genus Venustoraphidia; species Venustoraphidia nigricollis. The sequence continues at coordinate 7,702,901 of JAVRKA010000004.1, read as the reverse complement.
TTTTGTCCCTCTTGCATAATAAAAAATACAGAAAGAAAGTGATTGAAATTGTGATAAGATTCTTAAATGCTTGCAATGATCTCGATTCGCAATCAGCGGTATTGAATTTGTCTTCGTTAAACTGTTCAGAGGTATGCTTTTTTAACACGTATTTATTAGTTTCGCCTATATGTTTGCAAAGGAACTAGTACTGGCAAATTTGTGCGATTTTATTTATTTCTAGATAATATACACTGCTTTAAACAATCTTCGGCGGCTGCTGAATAAAGATGAATACGAACTGCCTTGCGATAAATATGGTTTAATTCTGAGATTCGGTTTGCATTATGGAATGGTCTACGAGCAAACAAACATTCCTCCATGTCCGACCTTTGATGTTCAACATTTGTTAACGTTTTTGCCACCTGTGTCAGCTACTAAAAAAGTACGTTGAAATATGCTTAGAAGTATGTTTAATTTTGCTCATATTTTTATTCCCTCGTGACTTGAATTCTATGTCAAATGGAGAATAATGCGTGCGATTCTGCAGTAAAATCAACATTAACGCTAGCGAAATCGCGGTAAAAATACAATCTATTACCAGAGCTGTTCCAAGGAAACTTTTAGAATGGAGCGAGATACAATTATGGCGCCTCTCTTGCTTGCCCCTAATATTGTGTATACCACAAGCAAAATATTATAATGAAGCTTACCCTCATAAGCTCGCATAAGAAAGCTCTTTAGTTTTTAATATTATTCCCGAGTTTAATTTTTTTATGTGAAACTAATTAATAATATTTACACATACTTAGCAACACACTGTAAACTTATGTCTAGTTTCATGTAATTTAGGAGACAAACTAACTTCCCCTTTATTGGTAGTTCTACTTCCCCTCGATTTCTTATTTTTTTCAAACAGATACGTCGCTAAAGAAGTTAAACTTTAAAAATTTCAAAAGATTTGTTATGTTCGACATCTGTTCACCTCATGTTTGTTTTAATAATTTAGATCGATAAAAAAAAAGCTGCTGTGCACAAAACAGTCGAAGAAATTCTTGAAAACGAAATAGAACTTCCGCCCAGCGGTGACGTTCAGTGGGATACATCGCGTCTCGTGCAGAGTTCGGTTCGGGGCGCTGCTCTGTCTTTACTGTTCGCCTTTATTAAAGTTAGTATTTTTTTTTAAATATTAAAACATGTATGAAAACTTGGGAATCAAGTATTTAGGTAGGTACCGGGAGGATTCATCAGATGTCGCGGTGGTATAATGGACTCTTGTAGACATGAGTTCAGCTAATTTATCCATACAGGGTTTTAAAACTTCTTGATTTCCGGGCTTGTACGCCATGGTCCATTGATATTTCTACCTGATGTTTCGGCTACAACTGCGGTAGACATTATCAAAAGCGATGTGATAGCGGGCAAAGTGTCCTAGGCTGCTCACGCTTACCGGTGAGCAGCCTAGAAGGACACTTCACGCACAAGGAGAACCCTGTATATCCATTGCTTTAAGAGTGCCAGACAATGGGGGTTCTACTGTATTTATATTTCCAAAACAAACTAAGATTTTATTGTACTGATATGTGTGCTATTGAATTTTGTCGGTTTTTAAACAGAAGACCGATCCATCTGTTCTGCTGCGCTATTGGTCGTATCTGGTATTTCCCGGCAGCCCATCGTTGCGTTACTGTATTCGAACAGACTCGTCGTGGCGTGTTCGTATCACGGCGCTATCATGTTTGTCCTTGCTTCTGAGTCGATCAAGACCATTCCTAGCCCACGCCGAGAATCCGCGAAGTGCCATAACGGCGTTCACTACCTTTTCCGAAACGCTCGGCATGACTATAAATAAACTTCATGAAGACCTCACTCAGTTACTTCACAACTCTAGTGTTCCGGTCGTCTTGCAGGCTCTCAGGTGATTTTTGTTTTAAATAAACATTTGATCAATATAATAATTATAATAGAAAACAGTTTCTATTATAACATATATCTGGAATTGAACTTTAAAGATGAATAATTATAATATTAAAACATCACAGGTTTACTTTGAATCGGTATATATTATTTCTCAAAGATGTTATTTTTTATCTCCCTTAATACAGTATGAAAAATAATGTTTAATACGCCATTTTGAAGATTATTTTTCTCTCTAATGACGAAAAATAAGTTATCTTAAAATTAATATTTTCATTAAAAAATTACAGTTTCAAAATTGTTTACAATTTCATTACAGAACATAACATTCAAAAAAACAAATGTCGCCATCTAGTAGCAGTCTGTTTATTTTGAACAGATGTCGGTAATATGACGTGTAGGGGCACTGAAATCTCCGAATAGAATAGAATAAAATAAATGTGTCCAACTGCTGGCAATCTTTTTATTTTAACAGTTGTCGGTAATCTTAAGTGGCATAGTCTCTGAATAGAATATAGAATAAAATTTATTTCCACCCTATTATATTACGTAACTGATCATTAGTTATTCCTTATTTAAATCACGCAACTTGCAAAGGAACACGTAGATTTTTTGCTATACTCTATATCAGTGGTTCTTAACCTGGGTTCGATTGAACACCAGGGGTTCGGTGAGTCAGTCTCGTGGGTTCGGCGGAGACACAAAAATATACCTATGTATAAATATATACTTGTTTTGAATTTGAATAAATCATATTTTATTTTTCAAATTAAGAAGGGTTAAGTGAATTCGCATAGAAACTGGTGGGGTTCAGTACCTCCAAAAAGGTTAAAAACCACTGCTCTATATAGTGAAAATCAATCATAACTTAGGTCGTTATGTACCTGCTGCCATCTACGTTATGTATGTCCATTGCGATTTTATTTGTATTGACTGACTACCTTGGCATTATTGTTCTTCAAAAACAACAATGATGTTTTGCTATTCTTTCAGGTGTCTTTCAAATTTAGTTCAATGCACCCCGTATAACCGATTATCAAAGAACTTAATAACGAATTTAGTCACGGCCGTGCGACCATTACTAGAACATACCAATCAAGAAATTCAAACAGAAACTTTATACGTTCTGATTTGTATCATGTCAGCCGAAGGCACTACCATCGACGCTAGTCAAGTGGAAGTCATCTTTGCAACCACAATTGACAATCTTGGCAACACGTCCATTAGTATTCAAACCAAAATCAGTAGTTTACAGTTATTGACGACGTTCTGTAAGGAACGCTTCGATGTTGTCAACTCGAGGATAATGGATGTGGCCCGAACTTTGGAGCATGCGTTAACTGATCAGAATAATGAGATAAAAATGCAAGGTCTACGCGTTCTTGAAGCTTTCAGTGAGGCTATGATGGAACATGTCAATAACGGCGGTAAAAACTTACAAGTTTGTTTTAGAGTTAGATAATCTTGTTATCAAATATCGACTAACAGTATTCCATGTTTCATTTATCCAACCGTTTTTAAAACCTCAATATAACGGACCTCTATTTTACGGAATTAAATGTAATTTTAGATGATAATTCCGTTGCGAACATAGAACGGCGATCAGAATTTTGGTGTGTCTTCCTCGATGGCCCTTTAATCAGTTTGTTAAACGAAGAACAAGCTGGCCTAAGAACAGTGGCGTGTGACTGTTTAGGAAACGTAGATGTCCAGGCGTTTCAAAATTTCACAGTTAGTTTCATCATCAGATTTTCTGTACAATTTTCAGCATAAAAAAATAATATAGACGTACAGTAAGACCTCGTTTAACGCTGTTTCAGTATTACGCGGTTTCTAAAAAAAACAGTTTAGCTATTATAACGTAAATTATGAATCAGTTTATACGAAATGATTCAAATGTTGATAGAAGTTCAAAGGCAAGATGAAGTGTCATTGATGCAATATCTTGCTATTGACAACAGCTAGCTGAACGAAACAGAAAAAGGCAAACGACACTAGATGACTTCTTCACAAAAAACAAAATATGTCAAATGAGGAACCTTCCTCATCACAAACATAACTTCTTACTCGAACTTTTATGTGATTTTCATAAATGTTTTATGAACAAATATCGATATTAGCAAAAAATAAATCTATAATTAATGTGATAAAAAAGTATTTAACAATAAATGTTACAAAATTAAACAAAACAAATCGAACAAATTTTCTTATTCTCGGTTCTGTTTCACTTATGCCTATTATCTACGTATTAAACTGACCTCGTTTAGAGCTATTTCGTATAACGCAAGAACTTATTGGAACGAATTTCCCGCGTTAAGTGGTGTCTTACTGTATCAAATAATCTTCCATGCAATGTTCAGAACATTTTTCTTTATATTTGTAGCGAAAATACCAAACATTGATTATTACACAGTTGATAAGTTCGTGCCTTGACCCCGAACCTACAGTGAGGGGAGCTGCGCTGAGAGCTTTGAGTCGAAGTGTACTCGAAGCAAGTCGCAGAGATGATCCCGGTATGGTAGCAGATGTAGCACAAAGATTTGTTGGAGCCCTCTGCGGTGACGATTCAGTCACTGTTAGAATCAAAGCAGCTTGGGCCCTGTCTAATCTAACAGATGCAATGCTCTTAAATAGGTGAGTGATTTGATAATAGTGTTGGGTCTTTTTAAGACAACATTGCCCGTGTTTGTTGGCATTTTTTTGCGTTCATTTTTATGTACAGTAAAGCCTCGATATAGCAAAGCTGAAGGGAATTAGAAAATATTCGTTATACCAAGTAATTCGTTATAATGAAGTTTGTAATATATAGAGGTTAGGTCAGTTTAAGATTCGTTTAACAAGGTAAGAAAACCCATTTTTTCTAAAAACTTATCTTTAAACTTTAAAATTGTTAACAATTTACTTGTGGGAATTTCAAACTCTTTAGCGATGTCTAATTTTTTCGGAATTAAGTTGAGAATGTTTTTGTGTATGCAGAAATGAATCAGTAGACGAAGATCTTCCAGAAAAATTGTTCATTGATATTTTTGAGGCGGCCGTTAAAGCAGCTAGCGATAATGATAAAGTGAAATGCAACATATTGCGAGCATTAGGCAATATTTTGCATCTGACAACAGCTGACCAATTAGGAAACGTCCAACTAACTGACATTGTCAACAGAGCTATAAAAGCGCTGATAAAAACCGCTACAACTGGTCGAGATATGAAGGTAATTTTTGTTTTCAGTATATCGACCAGTAAGTAATATTATTTTTATCTAATTTCAATTTTAGATTAAATGGAATTCATGTTATGCGATTGGAAACATGCTAAAAAATGAGAATCTTTATACTTTGCAGATGATTTGTGATGGCACTGTGTTTACAGCTCTCACAAATCTTTCGATGTGCTGTAATAACTTCAAGGTGACAAAATAACAAGCGTTTCCTTAACTATGTGTTGCTAGCTTTGTAATCTGTTGGTTCCTCTATTTTGTTATAGGTTCGCACAAACGCCGTTCTGGCTCTAAGTGCTCCGCCTCGCAGACATTATTATGGGGTGCATTGGATCTCAATTTGGAATACCCTATTAAAAGTTTTAGATCAGTCTCAAAACATTGCTAACTTCAAGGAGTACGAACATTGCAATATGCTGGCCGATCAGGTATAAAATCGGGATATATGCTCTAACACAGTGGTTCTCAACCTTTTTCAGCTGGCGACCCACCTTCCCTTATCGGAATAACTCCACGATCCATCGGTCCATCATAGAGTAAAAACTCTTATTTGTATCGTATTCTTATCATTTTTGATGATTTATTCGATGGTTTCTGATAGCTTTATAACTGTAATTGAGTTATTAAAATACAATTTATAAATTTACAATTGAAATATAAAATATCAGATATTAATTATACACACCTATTAAATGTTTTGATCAAGTAGATATAAAAGTTAAAATACACATGTATATATTAATTTGAGTTAAACAATTGTTCACAAAAAATTTGTAATAATTCCGTTTTTAAAAAATATTTTTACGGTTGATGTTCAAACTATTTTATTTTATTGACGGTTAGTAAATAAAGTCACGTGACTTAATTTATGCGGTTGCTCCTCATTTGAACCATTGTTTTTTTGTTTTAAACTCTTAATATTTTTCTAGCATATTATTATATGACGAGCTTAAATTCTGTGTATCAGATCTTAGATTAACTGTATTATTTAACTTGATGAACACCATTTCACTAATGTTTCTTTTTAGATAATTATGTTCGTAATCCAAAATTTCAGTCTTATCAAAGGCGAATTTATGACTAGTATCAAAATGATGGTTAGCTAATGGTGTTTTGTTAGCTTTTAGCATATTATGATTCTTGCAGTCATTGTTAAGTTGATTTATTCTCATGTTGAGTTTCTGCTTCGTTTGTCCTATATAGTATTTGTCACATTCGCACGGTATTCTGTAAATCAAATTTGACCTTTTCTTCATATCTACCTTATCCTTTAATTTTGTGTAATAATTTTGAATTGTATGGATATTATACAGTGCTAATTTACAATTAAAAGGTTTAAATACTTCTTCTATTTTTTTTTTGTATCTACTTGATCAAAACGTTTAATAGGTGTGTATAATTAATATCTGATATTTTATATTTCAATTGTAAATTTATAAATTGTATTTTAATAATTCAATTACAGTTATAAAGCTTGAAAAAGTCCCAAGCAAGGGACGAAACGTCGCTATAAATAACAAATAATATAAAAAAGTCCTTTTTCCCGACAAATCATTTTTATATTAATTACCAAGGACAAAAAAGAAAAAAAGTCAATATTTTTAATAAGCTTCCAACTTTAATAAAAAACACTAACAATAGAAACAGTTTCTCTCGTTTGTTAAAAAAATATATTTTGGAGAACACATTTTGCAGTTTACCTGAATATTTTAATTTGTAATCTAATTTTTAAGCTGTAATTTTTAATCTGTAATTTTGTCGCTTTCTATATGAATTTTTCTCATCGTTGAAAATAAAGACTATTATTATTATTATCACTCCAATAAATAAATAAAAGTAACCACGTTTACAAAATGTATACATTTTCAGTATTCCATAGAAAACATGTGTATTAATGACATTTTGTTTTTACAATAGACTTGTTTAACGCTCGCACATTTACTTTCGTTATCCGAATTGGATGATTTGGGAAGCATCCGAGAATCACTTGAGGCAAATCACGAGTTGTTCCGCGATCGCGTATTGCGTTGTTATGACCGCCTCGTCCCGGAGAAAACTCAGTGTTTTACAGCAGCAGTCGATCGCATTGATGCGCTAACTGAAACATCAAATGTAATGTCTGTAGATAAAGAAATTTCTCGTGTTATTCATGAGGTGTTCAGCATTTTCAAATGATTTAATTTTTAGTGGAATATTTTTGTATTGATTTATGTAAATAAATGAATTGAAACTACAGTTTATAAAATGTAAGCTTCTTGAAATGTAAATCCATCTCAAGTAGTATTTTTCTTTTCCTCCACAATAAAATGTGATTTTCAGATTTTAATACGTAATGAAATCTCAAAAAAATGTATTAAAAACCTTTTTTCAGAAGTTCCATATAATACTTTCTGTATATAAATTATTTAATGAAGTTTTATAGCGTATCCAAAGTCCAATTTATTATACAATTAATAAAAAACTATCAGTTATAACCGAAGATCATAGCAAAAGAACTCTACAAATGCTTAAAGTTTTTTGAGGAAAATCGGTTCTATAATTTATTATTAAAGAAACGTGTATTGAATTTGCGCGAATTCAAAATTGCCAAAGGACCAAAAATAAAATATGTTGATCCAATCGCTGCCAAACTTCACAGGATCATCTGCTAGACTATTCTAGACTGCCTGAAAATTTCATACAAGTCGGTCCAGCCGTTTTAGAGTCCATAAATAACATATATACATAGATAAGAAAAAATCAAACGTCAAATTTTTTTTACATATTTTTAAATTTAATTAAACTATCAAAATAAATATTGAAATTAATAATTTTGGACAGCAATCCAGGTACTTAATTTCATTGTTTCTCGTTAGGCTCAGGATTTGTCTTGTTATAGGCTTCTTTAACCAACGCATATCTTAAATGGTTGTAAACTAATGTGGGATAAATCAGTCTGTATTATAAAAAAACAATTTAAATATGAAAAAATTTATTCTGAAAATGAACTTTATCTACAAGTAAGTTATATTATCTAGAAATATGTTTAAAGCCACGGCTTTTCTGGATGAATTGATTTATATTTCTTCTTTGCTTTTAAGCCAGTAACTAAGGTTGAAGTGCCTGGGAATGCTGGTTTTCCTCCAAACATCGTGTCCGTAGCAGGATCGAACCTGTGATATTCTTGTCGTATGTAAAGATTCTCTGGTAGTTTTTGATCGACGAGTGTTTCCATTGGCGTTACCGAACAAACTGGTGTCCGGTAAAACTCGACCACGTCGTTAACAGTTTCTATTGTATGTAACATTGAATTCGGTATTGAATGTTGGAATTCATTACAACAAGCGATGAGAAATTGAAAACGATGAGCGTCGTCTATGTTTGTGTCAGGTTTGTCTGAACCAAGGATTGATGTTGCTAAAGATCGAATTTTTTCAAGTGCATTGTCTGGAGGAGTGTAAGAATCTTGAGGACGCAAAAATCTGAAAAGAATTTAATCTAATTATTATGAATAAGTTGTACAACTATAATAATTAATACTGTATTTTACAATGCATATTTTATTCTCCCACCCCGCGCAATTTTAAAATAAAGTGCATGGCCCAGTGGAAAAGTAGGTCGACGCGTAGCGCCAATCTGGCCTTTCGCGAACATATACAGAACTATCATTGACATGATGGCCGTGACTTAAGTCAGTTTGATTTTAATGTTATTGTACACACCCTTTCATTGCTAAAGATTGCGCCGATGGGTCAATACGTGGGCCAATTTTTTTGTCGCGATCCTTTTTCCAAGCTCTCGAAGTGTTTTTACAACGGACGGGCACCTGCAAATGTGAAAATGTCAGTGAAGTGAGTGAAACAAAATCAGAGTGCAGTGGCCTAGAACGCAGTTGAGTTTATTAATAAACAGTGAATAGGTTATATATTAATATAAGATTAGTGAAACTACATGTTGTTTAACGTGTGTAATAATGAAATACTGAATATTTACGTATTTGGTGGCCAGTTGGTGACTGATTTTAAGGCCATGCCTCATGAGCGCCGCCATATTTTCGTTACTTTTGTCTAGTTTGTTGTGAAATCAGACGGTGCTTGTGTCGTTGCGTTCGTCGAACTCTAAGGTGTAAAACAGCTCGACCGCGTCGAACGTACGTCGGAACTTGCACACAATATCGCAGTTGTGATTTACAAGTTTCGAACTAAGCCGAATGGTGTCTCTGCTTTCGTTCGGGACTGGCTTGTTGTTTCTAATCCGCCATTTTACAGTCGCCATTGAAAGGTGAAAACCTAGTTAAATGTTCCCGATAAATGTGGCAAATTGTGGTGTTTTCAATTAACTGAGTGCCGTGAAAAGTGAGTGAAATGTGTGAGTTTGTGATGGATCAACCATGACGCATCTGAACCATCAGACGAACGGCGCCAGTTTAGAAGATTGTCATACGAACTTCTTCGCCTTGGTAAGTTCGGTTTACTTTTCTCCGTGTCTCTACATATTCGCTGTCGTTCTACCTTCCTTGCGTGCGAGCGCTGTCGAAACATTGCACTTACAAATAACTAGATTTCGAAATGTATGTCGCGTTGCCCATTTCATTTGTTCCGCTTCGGCCGCTAAACGTCTGGCGCGCGACGAACTCCAAAACCGGCTCGTTTTGAACCATCGTCTTGGTTGCAAACGAGCAGTCCGGTTTTGAAGTTCTGTTCAAGAAATCGCGCTTTCTGACGTCTACCGCCGGCGCCTCCGGGTGCTTTGATCCCGATAGCTCATGCTTTTCGCACGCCGCGGTCAGGTGGCATTTGACATTTAGCAATGCATGCGACCTGTCAGTGACTCCGACCCCTTAAGACGGAAGACACTAGATTCGAGCGTCCATCTGTCAGGTCTAGGTCTCCTCCAACAGCCTACACAACAATACCTACAGATTCTGTCAGGAAGAATATTTTATTTTGCATCTCTCCGACATGAATGTATTGAGTTACAAAATCGATTAGTGCTGTAAATGGTGATTTGTGACCAGTTCTTAACAGCCTTGTTTTGCGGTCCGCTAATTTATTCGTCAGCCTTTCGCCGTGAGACAGTATCAACTATCGTTCTATTTACTTACAAAGCATTTGTGTGTAATTTCCAAAATCGCATCTTGTCACTAAATTACAACTGAATGCCTTATCTAAACTATTTCAATTGAAAAATGTGTTTTAAATCGATATGTAAACAAAAACCAAGGTAGTGTTTCAGTCGTAAAAAAGAATTAGTATTATTTTATGCTTTTTTTTATTGTCACTTGATAATATGTTTTGTTTTGATTAATACAAATACAACGGCATTATGTTATTATGATAATATTATCAGTGGTTCGATTATACCAAGTCGAGTTTTTCGTAATGCGCATGGATTGGTGTGTCCGTCCGCTATCTTCCTTTTAACGCAATATGCTTTGTTATTTGATCAGTTTATCTACTATAAATCAGTATAAATTGTAGATAACTCGGACGTTGCAATAAATGTACGTGATAATTTGCGAATTGGATGACCTTAGCTTCTATCCGTTACTGCCATGGGTATAAATGATTGCACGGTTATATTAAAATCGATCAAGGTAACAATCGATCGGTTATTAATCAATTAAATAATCGCCATGTGGGCTACTGTTATATTATGCGTGTGACAAGACCACCCCCTCCTCTTACCGTCCGAACATCGTTCCAGATTTTAAAACAGTAGTGGAGAAAGTAACCGATTATGTTTTCAGATATCTAGTGAATAATTCGTTTGGTAATAGTTATTGAGTCGTGTTCAATTTTAAATGTAATTTATCAGTTTCTATGGGTTGCAATTGATGTACAGTAAGACCACGCTTAACGCTGTTTCAATATTACGCGGTTTCTAAAAAAAGTCAAGCCAAACGTAAATTATGCATCAGTTTATACAAAATGATTCAAATGTTGATAGAAGGCAAAACGAAGTGTCATTGATGCAATATTTTGCTATCGACAGCTTGCTGAACGAAACAGGAAAAGGCAAACCACATTAGATGACTTCTTCACAAAAAATGCCAAATGTGGAACCGTCCTCATCACAAACATAATTTCTTACTCGAACTTTTATTTGATTTTCATAAATGTTTTATGAACAAAATCGATATTAGTAATTAATAAATCTATAATTAATGTGATATAAAAGTATTTAACAATAAATGTTACAAAATTAAACAAAAAAAAAACAGCAAATGTTCTTACTTCGGTTCTGTTTCACTCATGCTACGTATTGAGATGACCTCGTTTAGCGCTGTTTCGCATAGCGCAGGAACTTATTGGAACATAACTCCAGCGTTAAGCGGGGTCTTACTGTATTACAATATTTACATATTTAATATTCGAACAAGAACATTTAATGGGCCTGACACATTAATATCCGGACATTTTTAAGTGTTCAGTTATCCCAAAAGCTAGTTAGTGTTCAAACATAACCTATAAAGTTTTGTAATAATTACAGCAAAATAGAAGTGGTATAAAATATACAAAATGCAGAATAAAATAGCATGCATTTTGAGGTTTTCATTAAAAAACTTATTTTAGATACACGGTCGTTGGCCCATTTTATAAATATTCAGGAGTATTAATGTAAAGAAAGTGTAGATTATACACGCTCAACAGCTGAGGTCATCAGCGTCAGGAGTATTAATGTTTGTAAATATCCAGTTTACTGCACTAGAAATGTTTTCTTAATGATGTAATTCATAACAGGTGTTTTATAATAATTATCCTTACATTTTTGTTACATAATGAATGGTATGCATTTAGTTCGGAATTGTTTGGTCGTGGCTTATCGCAAGTTAATCAACGATTTGGATTTTAATTTTTATTATGAACAGTTCATAATAAAAATTAAAATCCAAATCGTTGATTAACTTGCGATAAGCCACGACCAAACAATTCCGAACCCGTGCGAAGCCAGACCAAGTCGCTAGTTACTAGCGACCCGGTCTGGCTTCGCACGGATAGCACTAATTATATAATTATCTACAGCCATAAAAGATGAGAGTCATTATCATAAAATTCGGAACGTATATTGAATTTGCGCGATTTCAATCGCTTTTAATTCTAAATGTTCAAAAATCGAAGAAAAAACAAAATTGCCAAAAAATAAGAAAAAATATCTGTTGATCCGATTGCTACCAAGCTCGCAAGATCACCCATTGAGCTAATCTGAAGACTGCCTGAAAATTTTATCAAAATTGGTTCAGCCGTTTTGGAACCATAGGGAACATACATACACATCGATTTTTATATATTATGTATGTAGATTGTTGAAGATACTATCTTCAATATTGTTGTAAAAAAGATACTTCCTAAACAAGCTCAGTAACGCCCGCTGTATTATTAGTTGTTACCATCGTGTACTCAGAAACTGTTTTTAAAAATACTGTGACAGTCTTTTAGTGAAATTTCCAAGGTAATAATTTGATTGTAACAGATTGTAATACGGTCAATCTGGCGATTTTTTAAAATTCTAATGTGACATTTTCCCCTTCATTAACTTTCTGAATGATACTAAAGCTTATAAGTTTCGATAAGAGAATGTTTTTAAACTTTTTATATACAGCAATACATAATTAGTATTTTAATAAATAGTTTTACGCGAAAAATAAAACGATATAAATGTCTCAAAATGAATGTATAAAAAACTTAATATATTTTAATAGAGTTTAATATTTTTGGATATATCGTCCAAGGGACACCGACTCCGTGGGTGCTCGGGATTTCCAGCACCCACAGACTTGAGTTTTTGTGCTCAAGGGCACCTGAACTTATCGCTCAGAAAATTTCAAATATGAGGTAATATGTTGACACCTCCAGTTTAATATCTTTGATCGCGTCCACCCACGCATTGTCCCCGATCTCAGTTGCCAGACTGCGGTTTTTATGTTCAGGATAGTGCCCTTAATGAACTCACAGAAACTCAGATTTGAGGAAATACTATTGAGTAAAATCGTCACTAGCTCCTATACCTGCATACTTGATATTTACAATAATAATGCGTTTAACGTCCGTTTCTCGACTTTATGTCATAACAAACGCCATTCGCACCATTACTATTTTCCATTTTACCACTTCCCGTTATTTTCTACATTTCTAAAACTTCAACTTATATAATAGCAATGGGCGAATGAAGGAATTATAGGAAATTAGGATAAGGTAGGCAATTTTTTTGAACTAGGAGTTTGATAGGTAATCATCGGCCATGGCCTCAAATAAGGAACCATCTCGATATTTATCTGGAATTAATTGAGGGAAACCATGGAAAACCTCAATCAAGATGGCCGGTACAGGAATTACCGTTTCTCGGCGAGAGGCAGTAGGAAAAAGTCCCAGCCGATATTTACAAGTGATGTGTATTAATTTTTCTGAAAATAAAAAATACAATTAACATTTAACACCGTGATCAATTTTTTCTTATTTCAATGAAGATTTAGAGTACACCGAAATCACGCACTTGACCGATTTTTGTAAACGAGTCACCAAATAAGCACTCACGGGACTTGCTAAAAGTCGACGCGCCTGCATTTCCGGTAACTTTTTTAGATAAACAGTTTCAGGTAACTCAATAATTAACAATTGTTAGTGTATTTGCCATAAGGCAACATACACTATTGGCGTCGGTCGGATGGCGGGACCTAGGGGTCGGACCAAAATTTCTCGACGTTTCATAACCTCCTAAACACTTTGGCACCATTTTTAAAAATGTTTATATATATATGTATATATATATTTATATATATATATATATATATATATATATATATACGTATATATATACGTATATATATATATATGTGTGCGGGCAATAACTTTCGAAAGAGTTAATTGATTTCAACTAAATTTGGCCCACGTGTTGAAATCCATCACCGCAAGAAGCCTATTTAAAATGGGCCTAATCGGGCCATCTTAAGGGTAGTTTTTAGGGGTTGAAAAATGTTTTTGGGCCCTAAAATACCGAAAAAATTCTCCGAATCGTTTCAAAATTGAAATTTAACCCTCTGGCAGTAATTAAAATGTGTCCCTAAAATTTTAATAAAATCGACCTTACAGGACCGGATTTAAAAATTTTAAGAAAGACTAGTTTGCAGATAGTGAATTATTTACTGAAAGGTGTATATAACTTGGTATAGAGGTTCGATTGATAATAATATTGCAATTAAGAAAAAAAAATGTTATTTTAAGGGGTGTATTAAGGAGTAAAATTTTTTATTTTTCCCAAAAACCAATTTAAGTTCGCATAATAAAGCCACACTATGCCTGCATAAGCAAATACACTATATTGTCGGCAGGGTTTTGGCACTGCGACCCGGGTTTTTTATTTTGTTATTAAATGTATCAAACGTTATCGAAGAGTATTCTGAAATGAAACCCGTCTGCAAGCGTTGATTTGTTTGTTTATTTAGTCATTGTTATTTTATATACAGTGTTACAAAGATCGCGTTACTATGAACTGTCCTTGGAATTCCGTTGTACTTTTGAAACATCTATAATATTTATGATATATGTATTATTAATTAGACAGTCGTACATTTTTTAATCGATATAGCAAAAAAGGCAAATTGATATTATATAATTTTGAAATGCAATATTGAAAAAAGAATTAATAAAATTAGAGTTTAAAAAAACTAAAACAACACGCTTTTATGAACTAAAAAATGCCAAATAATTTAACAAAATTAGCTTTAGTGTAAAAAGCTTAGGGTGGTGCTTTCTACTTAAATTTTCATAATAGCTCTACGTTTACAATTAACCAGTAAATGAAGCATTTATTACCGATATTAAGCATTCCACGTTTTTCACAGTAAAGCAAATTTTGTTGTCAAATTATTTTGCATTTTTTAGTTTATAAAATCTTGTAGTAGTTTTTTTAAACTCTATTTTAATTATAAAACAAAAACAATATTGTATTTGACTATACGGTAGGCAACGCAACGTACGTCACTGTACAGCGTGTTAGCTTGCTTGCTGTAATTTTTCAAGTTTTTTTTATCCTGAGGGTCCTGATCAGAGGATAATGGGACAAACTTATTAAATTATTGTATTGTCATCTGTCCTTGATAAGTGTGCAAAGTTGCAGTTTAATCTGACGTTTTGAAGTGGAGGAATTTCACGTTCAAAGATTCCTTTACAAACAAAAATACAAGTGAAACTAATAAAAGCATGTTAAAAAATAGAAGAGAATATCATGGCGGCTCACCGACTGGAGAATTAATTCTCGTTTGCGTTCGTTTTATTCAAGCCAAAACAAACAAGGTCTGAGCTCGATATTTTGTAAAACCAGCCATCGTGAACTTCAAGAACGTTAGACTATGACGCATGTTAAACGTATAGTCTATGACTATAATATTTTATGTTGAACATCGATCCAAGCAACCAATGAACGCGGTTCAGACTTCAACGTTAGATGGAATGAATTACATTAGAAAGTAGCATTTTTTGCGTTGTTTTTGTATGTGACCTAATATTCATATACAGACTGTACACATTTTTTTGACGCGTACGGAAATAACACGGGGATCTATGCAGTGGCGTAACTATAGGATGACAGGACGTGCAAAATGCCATGGGCCCCCGCCGCAGGGAGCCTCCGGCTCACGAGGATCCTAACATTTATTATTACAATGTTGAGTAAAATTTATTAGTTTTGTATTCAATTAATTTAAGTTACCTACTACTTACTAAAGTATGTTTGTAAAGAAATCATTGAACGTGAAATTCACCTATTTCAAAACGTCAGATTAAGCTGAAACTTTGTACACTTATCAAGTACCGATGACAATACAATAATTTAATAAGTTTGTCCCATTATACTAACCAGGACTTTCATGATAAAAAAAACTGGAAAAATTACAGCAAGCAAGCTAACACGCTGTACACTGACGTACGTTGCGTTGCCTACCCTATAGTCAAATCAAATATTGTTCTTTAGCCAAATTAAAATAAGATTTTAAAAAAACTAAAACAACACGCTTTTATGAACTAAAAAATGCAAATAATTTGACAACAAAATTAGCTTTACTGTAAAAAGCGTGGAGTGCTTAATATCGGTAATAAATTTTGCATTTACTAGCTAATTGCAGACGTAGAGCTATTATGAAAATTTAAATAGATAGCACCCCGCGCGTTTTACAGTAAAACTAATTTTGTTGTCAAATTATTTTGCATTTTTTAGGTCATAAAAGCGTGTTGTTTTAGTTTTTTAAATTCTAATTTTAATTTAACATTACGATAGAACTTCTCATATCTATACTTCGTGATTGAAGTAAAAGCTGGTTTCTCTGTACGAATCGAAAACTATTCTACACCCTGTATATCAACGTGAATTGAGCGGTCGAAAGGTGGTATGTGTTTGTGCGCGCGTGTCAAAGATGGTCGGCGCGAGGGAACGATCGGGGCAACCGACTGCCGCACTCCGTTACCGGTTGGGAACCGCTGCCCGTGCCAACAATGTTAAACGTCATTTCACGTGCTCTTCGGTGTGTGCTCTCGAAATGCACTGCACTCTGTTGATCGCCTGCCATTGTAACGCCGTGTAGTTGTTTACGCCCCGTGTTGATGTTTTGTATAGTTGTACTACTACTATTATACTACACACTTCCGATACAGGTATTTCGTTGACGGTAGACTTTCGCTAAATCGGTGCAACCCCTCCCCTCTTTCGCCCGTGGTTTTTTACGTTCCGAAGTAGTCGTTTTCCGCCCTATTTTGAAAACTGGCCGCTACCTGAGGCTCCACACGCGATTGATAAAATAAAAGAATAGTTACTTCTTACCACAACAGATTTATTCAGTGGATGTACAAATCGAGAGCTAAGCTCTAGAGTTGTCAACAGTCCCGCTATACGCGGGACATCCCGTTTCTGATACCCTTAACGAGACGTCCCGCTCAGGATGTGTGCGGGACGCTAAATATCCCGCTTTTTGTACTTAAAAATAAAAAAATCCTTAAGGTAGTTGTCGTGGTACAATATTGTCAAAAAGTTATAGATTATACGCGCCACAAAAGTATACTAGCTTGTAGCTAAGTGATCCATAATTTGTACGCAAGACTGTACCCGTGGAAACGTAACCCACACAGTATTCATATGCATGTCTACTTTTCTATAAATTGTTGAACTTTAAACCGTTATTTATAAATAATTAGACGGTCAAAAATTTTTTCTTATTTTTTTTTAAACTCATAACAAATGCATTGAAAGACTGTCAGTTTTTGGAAAGTTTCTGGCAGTTAGTTCTTTTTTTATAAATTAGAAACTGGTTCAGAACTACAGAGATCGTATACAATCAATGTTAATTATCCAATTTTTAATTGAATTTATCTCGGATTATATACGGTCGATCGACTTCAAATTTTCAGGGTAATTGTATTATCATGTCCTTAATAAGTATACAAAAATTAAGAATTTTCTGACGATGTGCCTTAACCACGACAACTACCTTAATAAGAATATTTTTTTTTGGGTTAGAAGCTTTCCTAGGATGCGCACACATTAGCTCACTTTAAAGTTTCATCGTAACGGATGAATGTTTTAGGAACGCATGGGTTCCACACAAATGACACACTCATTTGTAGGGTTCCGTACGTCCGAAAAAAACGGAACCCTTACAGGATCACACGTGGGTCTGTTTGTCCGTTCGTCTATTACAGCCAATTTACTCCGAAACTATAGGATCGATTGAGTTGAAATTTGGTACACGTATGTAATTTTGTGACCCAAAGACAGACGTGTAACGTAAATTAGGAAATAAAAAAAATTGCAAACTGTACCGTGTGACATAGGGGTATTACGTAAGCACTATGGGGGGGGGGTCTTTGCTTTTCTTATTTTTGATGACAGGGGAGGGATCTAGATGGTAATTACGTCAGCAGCAATTATTTACTTTTTTCTAGTATCAATAAAAAAAAATACATTAAAAGAAAAATGCATATACCAATGGGGGGGGGGGGGTAAGAGCTTTGCATACTTTTGCTGACAATGTGGACGGGGGGATTAATAATTGTAGTAAATCTGCTTACGTAATACTTGAACGGCCCCATATCAAATGAAAGGGCTTGTAGTAAGGATCTGAAATATTTATTTTTTTATAATTTTTAAAATACGTACATAGTTTTAAAGCACTTGACCGATTTTTTATTTCCTTTTGAGGTACGGAACCGTAAAAAAGTACGCCGTTTTGACAGTCTAAAAACATACTAAAAGTTCCGGCTTCATGGTTGTTTTTTTTTTCGACGCATAAAGGAACTTTAATTAGAACAAAATGATATAATTTTAAAACCGTACGTCACTGTTATTAATTGTTACACAATTGTTTGTATGTACCGCTTTTGAAACTAAACAGTTGGTAATAGCTCAGGAGCCCGGATTAATGGATTTAATGGAGTCATTGACTGCCGACACTAATAAAAAAATAATAACAAACAGTGAGGTGCAAATTCACTTAGGTCGCGCCTAGAGAAGTTTTACTTAAAAAACAAGCAGGTTGTCGTAGAACTATTTCAAATCAATTAAAAATTGTGAACCCCGCTTGCTTGCAACAAAGGTAAATACTGTCTACGGAACGATGCACAATTATTTATTTGTTATCGAATTATTGTGCTATAGATAACCTTAACTGTAAGGTTTTGATAAAGCGGTTTGTTTTCATTTTAATGTGTAAACAAAGCACATAACACAGCGATGTCGCGCGTTGTACAAATATACAGTAAGACCTCGCTTAACGCGGGATATACGTTCCAATAATTTCCTGCGCTATACGAAACAGCGCTAAACGAGGTTTTCTTAATACATAGATAATAATAGGCATAAGTGAACAGAACCGAGAATAAGAAAATTTGTTACTTTTTTGGTTAATTTTGTAACATTTATTGTTAAAATTTTTTATCACATTAATTATAGATTTATTAATTGCTAATATCGATTTTTGTTCATAAAACTTTTATGAAAATAAAAAAACATCGAGAAAGCAGTTATGTTTTGTGATGACGAAGGTTCCTCATTTGACATATTTTGTTTTTTGTGAAGAACTCATTTAATGTCGCTTGCCTTTTTCTGTTCCGTTCAGCAAGCTGTTGTCGATAGCAAGATATTACAGCAATAACACTTTGTGTTGCTTTTGAACTTCTATCAACATTTGAATCATTTTGCTTAAATTGATCCATAATTTATGATATAGTGGCTGAACTTTTTTTTTAGAAACCGCGTAATACTGAAACAGCGTTAAGCGGAGCAGCGTTAAGGCTGTCGGAACGCTCTGAATTTAAGCCAAAAATAGGGCTTCACCTGATAATTGATTGTTGACTTATTCGTCACCGTTTTGCAAGAATTCTTTTGTAATTTATGCACGTTTTACTAGAAAAAAGTTGGCATTAATTGTACCAAAAAACACATTTTCAATGTCACACTACGACCTTATCCGTACTTATTTCACAAATTTGTTCCATCACAAACCTAAAGTGACTCTTCCTTTTTCGGAAAAGTTTTTTAAATCTTCAAAATGTTTCCAAAAATTAGACGAATGAACTGACAGCGGCACGCTTGCAACAGCATTTTTTAGCCTCGTAGTGTGGCTTAAATTCAGAGCGTTCCGACAGCCTTAAGCGAGGTCTTTTTGTACAACTATAGTGGGATATTACCTCATCTCGAATTGAATTTGTCAAGTAGATGGAACACTCGGTGAAGATTTCCAATTGACACCGTAGGTGTAGATGATATTTCAGAAGTTATTAGAAATTTAAAAACAAAAAATCGAATAAAAGTTGCTCGCAGGAATTTTAATATTATACTTCTGGCAACACTGACTGAGAGATGGTATACACCTGCGGCTGTTACACATTATTTTAAGAACGTTTGCAGCGACTTAGCCAAGGCCGTATTGTATTATGACAGCGACAGCAGCTGCTTGCAATTGCTATACATGAAGACCTCGCTTAACGCTGTTTCAGTATTACGCGTTTTTAAAAAAGAAAAGTTGAGCCACTATAACGTAAATTATGGATCAGTTTATACAAAATGATTTAAATGTTGATAGAAGTTCAAAGGCAAGACGAAGTGTCATTGATGCAATATCTTTCTATCGACAACAGCTTGCTGTACGAAACAGAAAACGGCAAACGACCTTAAATGACTTCTTCACAAGAAACAAAATATGTCAAATGAGGAACGTTTCTCATCACAAACATAACTTCTCATTCGAACTTTTATTTGATTTTTATAAATGTTTTATGGACAAAAATCGAAATTAGCAACAAGTAATGATATAATTAATTGTGATCAAAAGTATTTAACAATAAATTTTACAAAACTAACAAAAGAAAAACTAACAACTTTTCTTATTCTCGATTCTGTTTCATTTATGCCTATTATCCTACGTATTAAGATTTTTTTTTATTTTATTTATTTATATAACATGAATGTCAAACGGACTCTGGGTCCATACAAATAACACCTCTTATTACAAACGAAAAAATAGTTCATTGTCAGATAACATTGCATAAAAAATGAAGATAAGTAGACCAAAATATATCAGTATTCTGTGCACAATAAGAATTAAAAAGAAAAAAATTCAATGTTCAGAAATACAAAAAAGAAAAAAAATGAGAATTAAATATCCAGAATAAAAATAGCCAGGCAACTTATGTAGTGATAGCCAGTTTGTGATATGCTTTTTTTAAAAGTAAAACAAGACATGTTGAATATGTCAATGTCATAATTTTTTAATGAAACATCATTGTAGAGCTTAGTGATCCTGTTTATAGGTGAATTAATTCCGTAATTAGTAGACATAAACTCAATGTTAAAAAAATTATGCATTCTAGAATTGAAGGAGGGAACATGTAAACAAATGCAAGATAGCATAATAATTATTTAGTAATTTATATAGAAACCACAAATCTACTAATTTACGTCTAACCAGAAGAGGTTGCATACTGTCAACTACTGTAGTATTATTAAATCTAAATTTAATCTCGTTTAGCGCTGTTTCGTATAGCGCAAAAACTTATTTGAACATATCTCCCACGTTAAGCGGGGTCTTACTGTATTCAATAAATTCTGTTTTTTTAAATCCCGTCCTGATTAACTATGGATGTCCGGACTAGCGAGATCCGGGTTCGTGAGTAACAAGCGGGGTCTTACTGTATTGTGATATTGTGCGAACACTGATGATGATTGGGAGAACTTAAGTCAAGTTTCAATGTTCGCTGTGACGATGACGTCATAGCTAGCTGGTGCAAGGCAACGCGCGCGGTGACGTCAATAGAGGCCGGCCGGCCGACTGACAGTGTCAAGGCCGTAGCGCAACATGGGCACCGGCTTTTATTGGCCTCGGCTTTACGACCGTTCGACTTTCATTGTCCTCTTTTACACAGCGGTTACGTTTTGTCGTGTCGAGGACGTTAAAAGAATAATTGCTTTCGACTGACGCGCCGCGCCGGTTAATGGCGTCGAAGATTGAAAATTGATTCGAATCGTAGATTGTGAACCATTGACTTAGAGCAGTGGCTCCCAACCTGTGGAAGTTTGCGGACCACTCAGTCTATAGGGTTGCCAACTCAAAATATTTTTAGGTAGGCACTGTGAAAATTTGTATAATACCTCTTCAGTAATAGCTGAATGCAAAAACACAGACCTGGCTGAAGGATAGCGTAGCTTAACCGACCCTGAAATTTTTAATCACCTGCATATAGAATGTCCCATCGAAACGACCTGTTTTTTTTTAATATAGGGGAAGGTACTCTAAAATGGGATACTTAAGGTATTACAAGTTCTGAAAAAAAATTACAGACAGTTAATTACTGCAAATTTAATACGTGACAGTTTTGACATAACTTTATTTAAAAAAAATACAAAAATGATATAAAGACTACAAATTAAAAAAAAAATGTTTTTCTTTGTCACATGGTTATTTCCCATTTTAGCAACACTGTGTTTAAAACGGGATTCATTATGTCGCTAAAATGGGATTGCGTTTAGTGTACGTAATTATAAACAAAGATCACAGTCGAAGTGTTCATCATCACTGTTTGCTCCACTACATGCTTCATGAACCCATTTTTGTCAAGACTTGCACTGAATCCATGATTCTCCTGCCTTACTTTTAAAAAAATCGATGTCGCAATAAAAGCATACGGGATTTTCTTCACTATCAGTTTTTTTATTTTCAATGGTAATTATTTCTATTTTCTTCTTCATTTTTGCACCGTTTGTCTTTGTGTTCGTCTTCTTTACCGCTTTTTCTTTTACCACTTGCTCCTTGCGGCGTTTTAGCAATATACTCCATATCCCATTTTATCAACGTATCTACACTATGTCAAAAACAGCATGCACTATTATAACCTACACAATCGGCGCGGAAATTTTATATACAAAGTGACACATTTTGACACTAAAACTGGTAAAAATATCGCCGTCATAATCTCATTACTCAATTAGGCAAAATGCTTACCTTATCATGCTAGTATTCCTATAACAAAACTGTTGAAAACTTAAAAACTTGCGTAAATTTGACACTTGTAACACTATCGTACTGAAAGTACTACATATGAATGCTTATCAAGTGAGGTGTATTTCGTGAATTTTACAAAAGATGACATTGGGTATATTTAAAAATAATTAGGGTATCCCATTTTACCTAAGTATCCCATTTTAAAGTACCTTCCCCTATCTATTTTAGTTACTAATATTATTCTGTTTAAATTTCAATGTGCCTCATATATATTTTTTAAATTTTTCAAAAATATAATTTTGCAGACACCTGGCTATGTTTTAGACCCGATTAAAAAATCTGGCTTTTTTTATTTTTTAACTCCTTAAATTCTAAAATTTCAAGGTATTAAAATTTCAAAATGCTTCAAGGGCTTTTTATTGCGAAAAAAATTACATATTCTAATTAAAAGTTTTGAGGCTCTGTTAAGTCCCGCTAGCCTTCAACCAGGTCTGTGTTTTTGTATTCGGATATTACTAAAAAGAGGTATTGCACAAATTTTCACAAAAACCCAAAAATCTCTTACAGCTCTCCTACTAAACACACCGATTTTTAGAGAAGAAATCGAAAATTTGGTGACATAAAACAACAGAACGTCGATGTATACGCCGGTCGCTGGAACGGCGCCGGCGACTGTAACAACCTGTTGCTTACTTTCACTGCGCCACTAATCGAAGGCAACTAGTATAAGCGCGTGCAATACTATTTCATATATAGGTGCATATTGTGAGTTAATAAGACCCTACCGAAATTATACAACTAAATTAGAGAATATATTGTAACCGGACCTCTGTCTGTAATTTCTTTTAACATAGTTTGTATGATACCAAGAAGCTGGGGCGTCGCCAGGGGGGCAGGTAGGAGGCGCAGCTGCCCCTCCCTAGAAGCTCGGGATTTTTTTAAGTCATAACTTTTCCTACCTAATGTCACAGAATAATAAGTAAGTAATAAATTGTAGCGTTCAGTAGAATCACTCTGAAACTAAAATCAAATTTATGGATAAAAATGAACATTTATGTATTTACTCGTACTACCGACTACCGCCACAAACTTACAGATTTTCTTTGAACCAACGCGCGTGGTCCTTGCCGTATTTTTGAATGAAAAAAGCAGGATTCTTTCGTCGAAAGCGGAACATAGTAAAAGAACGTATATAATCAGAAGTTTTTAAATATTTATCTTTTTATTTGAGTTCAAATTACGTTTACGTGACAATAGATAGCAAAAATAGCCATAGAAAATGTATTTTAATAAAAATATTATATTTTAAATCAGATTTACCCTATCGTTAAATAGTTGAGTCTTATTCGTTTTCTGAATAAAAAAAACAACAGAAATCAAAATCAAAAAAGTTTTTTTCATTAGAAAAATATGGCGTTTCAAACAATAGTCTGAAGAGTGAGTGTTACAAATTGCAACTTACAATAAGAGAATAATTATTTACGCACGGTCGAGTTATCCCCGAAAAGCGGGACTGAACCTGTCCCGCGCGGGACATTTAATTTTGATTTAAAAATCGGGACGTCCCGATTTTGGCGGGACGTCTGGCAACGCTGGTCGAAATCCATAATTTTTATTTTAAACAATTCACTTTTTTGATCTAACAACCTTAAAAACGCTACCACGGTTTTGGTAGACAGTTTTGACGTTTATCATTACACATTTTTTATTTGTCGGCGTGCCAGACATGCGTTTCCCGCCAGCTTTGAGTTTTTGTGCTCAAGAACACCTGAACTTATCGCTCAGAAAATTTCAAACATGAGGAAATATATTTAGTGACATCTCCAGTTTGACATCTTTGACCGCGTCCACCCACGCATTGTCCCCGGTCTCAGCTGTCAGACTGCGGTTTTTATGTTCAGGATAGTGCCCTTAAGGAACTCACAAAAACTCAGGTTTGAGGAAATACTATGAGTAAATCGGCACTAGCTCCCTAACTATTACGAACTTACCGTTTCTAAACTTTAGTATTATAAAAAAAACAATGTTATAGTATATATTTGTTTTGCGCATGCGCCGATTTCCCCAAAAACAATAGGGCTCTTCATATTTGCATACCAAACATCCTCCCAAAATTTGGTTTCAATCAGTTCATCCGCTCGACCTGTATTGTGCTCACAGACTAACAGGCAAACAGACTTACAGAGTTTTTCCAAAAATATGTAGTTTGGATTCGGGAGATCTCAAAACGAAAAAATATTGTAAAATTTTGAAAAGTGAATTTTAACCTTAACTAGTACCATTTGGAATGGCAAAATATACACGATGAATTGAATAACCTCTTTTGTTTTTTGAAGTTGGTTAAAAAGAAGCCACATCTACCTTCACCGGGGTTTGAACCCTTCCGAATGTGAACCTGCTGATGCAGTTCGTTCGGTTGTATAATTTTGCAAGAACAAAGTAGACATTGAACTTCATTTAGATATTTTGTACGACCTGCAGTTGCGCGCCTTTGACAAATCTGTCGTGTTTAGGGAACGCCAAACAAGGTAAACTATTGTGTGATGCGTGCGCGAGAAGAGCGGGGAGGAGTTGTACTGCTCCAGTAGTTTTGTAAACCTGTTGTGTCTTCTGTGTCAACCGCGAGGAGGAGACGCGGCGTTCATCGACCCGCGACCCTACGGGCCGGTCGGTGCGCGATGGCTGCATCGCCTGCTGCGGCAACATGTTCGATCTGCAGGTTATAGACACAGACAGACAGACAGTAAAGACAGTTCGCGTCTGTCTGAAAAACCAGACCGAAACATACCGATGCCGAACCAACTGTTAAATATGCGTACAGAACCAAGCACTGCTCGTTTAAGCGATAAGGATGTTGACTATTTTTGGGAAAGTGTTTTAAATCATGCATAAGTACCTAATATAGCCACAAATATTTATTGTATTTTTTTAAATACGACTCACGCTTTAAAAATCATGTATTTTAAATTCCGTTTCAAATTTCGCTCCAAAACATCAATACTTGTCACGTGACGTCGTAAGCTCATAAACGCTGCTAAACTAATGAGGTGATAGGTTTTTTCGTAATTGTTGTCATAGAAATTTTCGAATAAATTACACACTCTAAGAATTAACCACGGATGAAGCCTTTTCACAGCGTGAACAGCCTCCTTCTCTATGACAGCGTCTGATGATGTTGATGAGCCAGTTACGTCATACACTCTGATTGGCGTTCGTTGTCACGTGACTTGAGGGTGATTTAATTACGTTTTACTTATTAAATATTAATTAAATTCCTAAAAAATAGGGGAAAATACTGTGTTTTTTATTATTTCTATTATAGAAACTACCACTTAACATTAAAATTATGTTTTTATTTAAATACAGTCAACATCTCTATTCTCCCAACTATTCAAAAATCCAGAAATTTTAAAGACTGCGACACAATAATAAGCGTAACGTAGATGGCAGCAGGTAAATGACGACCTAGCTTATGATTGGTTTTCACTAAGAAGTATTACAGTAAAAGCCAAATCTACGTGTTCCTATAAGTCAGGAATAATTCAAAGTAAATCTGTGATGATTTAATATTACAACCATCGTTTAGATAAATATAATTATTTTTTCTCCATCTGTGGCAAAATCTTTAGTAAAGTGGGCTTCACAAATTATCATTTTACCATTTACAGTAAAAGTTTTTTTCCTTTCTAATAGCATTCGACCGCTTCTTTTTCAGCTCCGAATCCTTTAGAAATACAAAACCTCTGTAATTTGAACTTTGGTAAACACAACACATCGGCATTGTCAATGATTATTATAAAGAGAAACATTTGATTATTTGCTTGTTCCGGATAAACTCAAAAACTACTGAATGGATTAAAAAAACCCTTTCACCAATAGAAAGCTCTATTATCAGCTCAAGGACACCTGAACTTATCGCTCAGAAAATTTCAAACATGAGGAAATATATTTAGTGACACCTCCAGTTTGACATCTTTGATCGCGTCCACCCACGCATTGTATCCGTTTTCAGCTACCAGACTGTGGTTTTTATGTTCAGGATAGTGCCCTTAATGAACTCACAAAAACTCAGGCTTGAGGAAATAACAGATAAATAAAAACACTTGAAAATTCTTCAAAAATGTGTTACGAAATTATTTCTCGACGATCGTTTCAGACAATAAGTCCATCCTCAGAAATATAAAAATACTGTGAGTAAACTTGTCAGTAGCTCGCTTAATTGTAATGTATTTGAAGTAAATTTCTCGATATTATGTCATAGCAAATTCGAATCATTCGTATCTTCCACTTTCTAGTTATTTTCTACGTTTGTAAACTTCAGCATTGTCAAATGCAAAGTGCAAATAGAGGAATTATATAGTTGACTAGCGGTTTACCCGTGACTTCGTCCACGTAGTATAGATTGTATCCTCCACAGTTCTTTTATACAAAATCTACTCCAACCCCGTTTGGGCAGATGTGTTCATAAGACAGTCGAACATGGATTTCTTTATTTTCTAAGAAGAGTATTTTTTCCCGTTTTCCCATTTTTAGTTTAAGTAATTTCAGAATTACAGACAGCGTATCAATTATGAATACCCCTCCCCCCAACCCCTTAAGAAAAAGTTAGACTATAATTTAAGTTAGAGTATTCTCAATATGGATACAAATTTTCATTTCAATAGGATGAATAGTTAATTAGTTATAACGGAGTAAAGGTAAAAACCTCTATAGATTTATATATTAGTATAGATTGATTGCAAAGCATCGACGTTTGAAGGAATTTAGCGCAGATAGAAATGGAATGTTCGGAAGATTTTCTGATTGAAGTACGTTGGTGATTCCAAGTTCCACGCCGAGTATTCGCGAACGGCGATGCGCGAGCGGTGTGGGAGCTGCTTAATGCTATGTGTACTTCGACTGCTTTGAGGAGGCAGGCAAACAACGGAGAAATCGCGCGTTGAGAGTTCGTTGCACCTGATGTCGGTGAGAATGTTAAACTGACTGATGAATGATAATCGTTGATGTGTAACGTCGAAGCGAAATGCGCAATCACAGTTGAGGAAGGGATGACGAACTGCCGCGATGCTCCTTCAATTCTTCTCAATTGAAACTGAACAATCTTGTCAAAGTTGGATTGGGATGCGTTTTGTTGCAATCTTTAACAATTACTTTTTCTTCAGATTACTGATGAGCAAAATTGGTCTTGCAGTCTTGGTCTTGCAAAAAAACAAGACCAAGACCGAGTATGCAAGACCAAGGACCAAATATGCAAGACAATTTCTAAATAATATAAATTCCAAAAATGTTGCTTGATTTCTGTTTTTTACTGACTTTTGAGCGTAAATTAAATTGTATTTCGTTTAGTATAAGTGTATTTCTTCTCTGTTTGAACAAGAAAAATTGGTATTTATTTACATCTCTAAAAAAATTTCTAGTCATCTATGACGATTATAGAGTGTAAAAATTAGTGTTGGGCATAATCGATACATTTCAATAATCGAATGAATCGAAATAATTGGTTTTTATAATCGAATGATCATTCGAATTATCGATTATGAATGATTTGAATTATCGATTATGCATGCGGCCCGCAAAACCTGTGAATTCGGCCCGCGATATCGATAAGATATATTATATTTTTATTAAAAAATAAATAAGTAAATAGTAAAATAAATAATACATATTACAAATAAGATACAATAAAATATTTTAATATTTTTAAAAAATTCTTACAGAACTTTAACCATACGCGTTTGTATGAATAAAATATTGTTTACTTTATATTTAAAAAATTATTGTAGTATGTCTAGTCTAGTTATTACGCATTGGTTTTGATTTTATTACGTTCTTTTTTTTTTGGCCCGCCAAAAAAATCGGGAATATCAAATTGGCCCGCCTACGAAAAACTTTGGGAGCCCCTGGTTTAAACAAACGAAAGCACCCCCACCTCCAGTGCAACAGACTTCCCAATGTGTGCAGATGCAGAACCGAATGATATATCATTCATAATCGACAATCGACATACATACATTTCATATCTCGCTAACCATAATCGGTTCATGATATCTCGCTAAGCATAATCGAATCAAGCGAATGATATCTCGCTAAGCATAATCGAATCATGTGAATGATATCTCGCTAAGCATAATCGAATGATATGATGATATCTCGGTTGCCATAATCGAATGATGTATGATAATTCATAATCGACAATCGACATAGTACTGTGTCGGGATTAATAGTTAATACAAAACACATTAATAATGGAATCGCTGGTATGATTCAATACAAAAATAAAACGAATTCTTTATTATTATAAATTAATTATAACTCATAGATTTGTATTTAAAAAAACAATATAATCTAAATTTTTGGGTGAGAGTCTGTTCCTCCTTGGATTAGTAATGACACCAGTTTTTGAAAATATCCTTTCGGAAGGCACGGAGGTAGCTGGCGCACAGAGAGATTTTTTATGAAGCTCGTATAATTCAGGAAACAAATTTTTGTTTTCTGATCAAAAAATAAGGGGATTGGAAGAGCGAGATATATCGGGCATTGACAAATATTGTTTTATGATTGCAATGGCTTTTGTAGTAATATAGTGACAGTGAATAATAAGTAATAAGTTAATAACCGGTCACTATGAGAAATGTATGTACCGTATACACGTAATCTCAAAAGATACGCCGCCGCTCTAACTTTAAGTAATGCAGTCAATGACTGGTCTACTGGAGTCTGGGAGACTGGAATGCCAAAACAGTACAACACAGTACGAACGAAAGTACCCCCACTCTTCAGTGCACGCAAATGCAGAAACCGAATGATATAATATGATATATGTCGGGATTAATTCACATACATTTCATATCTCACAATCGATTGAAGCGAATGATATCTCGCTAACAATAATCGTTTCAAACGAATGATATCTCGGTTAACATAATCGAATGATCGATTATTTGGCCATAATCGAAATATTTCGATTATATCATTCATAATCGCCCAAGACTAGTAAAAATAGGTTATTTAAGGTGAGGGAAAGGGAAAAAGAAAACGCATTTTGAAATAAACAAAATAATAGTCTTTATTCTGATAGTGTTTAAAAAAATTATTAAAAAAAGTACCAGATCAGATAACAAAACCAGAACCGAGATTATATAAGGAAGACCAAGACTAGAAGTATTTGAGCAAGACCAAGACTGACCCAGCCTAGGTCTTGCTTTGCTCATCACTACTTCAGACCCTACGTTCGACTTCGATTTTAAGACAGAAAGTCTAGCATTTACGCACTGCTGGAATTACTCGCATGCCGTCTGTAACGGCGGGCCAAAACGGTTTTCTCGTGTACACTGATACGAAAGTGCGTACTTTCGAGCGGGTATGAAGAAAAATAGTATACACCGCACGACCAGAAAGTTTAAATTCCTGTAGTGCAGGAAATTCAACTTTCTGTCCTTACGGTGTAATATACTATTTGCTGTTGTTAAGGTCACCAATTACTGCTAAGGTTATGTTGACCTGGTAAGAAGGAAAGGAACGATATTGACTTTAGATGTCCGACGTCAATAATCAGTAAGGAAGATCAATATATATTTTAGGAGTGATCGAAGAAAGCCTTGAAAATCTTCGATAAAAGACTTCCCGGCTACAAGGCTTGCGTTTGAAGGGAGACGGAACGGTCTGACTTTAAGCAAAAGCTAGGGCTAGCTGATTGATTCATCAACATTCAATTTGCCCCCTTTTTCTATGAAAAATGTTATTCAATTGATCCATAATTTATGTTATAGAGGCTAAACTTTTCTCTTTTAAAGCCGCATAATATACTGAAACAGCGTTAAGCGAGGTCTTACTGTACATAGTTTAATATTTTTTTAAATGTAAATGCAGTTTTGACAAATGTATTTCTAAACTTGAAACACTCTTTCCCCTAATTTTATTAAAAACTGGTGCTTTTATTTTCCTCCAGTTGCGTTCGTGTATTAAAAAATCGATTATTAGTGTATTTGCCATATGGCAACATACACTATTGGCGTCGGTCGGATGGCGGGACCTAGGGGTCGGATCAAAATTTCTCGACGTTTCATAACCTCCTAAACACTTTGGCACCATTTTTAAAAATGTTTATATATATATGTATATATATATATATTTATATATGTGTGCGGGCAATAACTTTCGAAGGAGTTAATTGATTTTAACGAAATTTGGCCCACGTGTTGAAATCCATCACCGCAAGAAGCCTATTTAAAATGGGCCTAATCGGGCTATTTTAAGGGTAGTTTTTAGGGGTTGAAAACTGTTTTTGGGCCCCAAAATACCGAAAAAATTCTCCGAATCATTTTAAAATTGAAATTTAACCCTCTGGTAGTGATTAAAAGTGTCCCCACAATTTTAATAAAATCGGCCCGACAGGACCGGATTTACAAATTTTATGAAAACACTAGTTTGCAGATAGTGACTTATTTATTGAAGGGTGTATTTAATTCGGTGTAGACGTTAGATTGATAATAATATTGCAGTTAAAAAAATGTTATTTTAAGGGGTGTATTAAGGAGTCAAATTTTTTATTTTCCCAAAAACCAACTTAAGTTCGCATAATAATGCCACCCTGCCTGTATAAGCAAATACACTATATTGTCGGCAGGGTTTTGGCACTGCGACCCGGGTTTTTTTTAAATTGTTGTCGCAACAGATCTTCAATTTTAAGTGCACTTGTTTCATGTTTCGTTTGTTTTTTTTGTTTCAGACGGACTTGTGCGGCATTAAATGGCGTAAATTAGTGTGGGGCGGCAGCGATGGCGGTGCAGCGGCAGCGGGCGTCAACGAACCGCTCGACGACCCGGTGTTGAGCAGCTACTCGCGCTGCCTCGCCGCCGACATTCTGTGCGTGTGGAGACGGGTAGCCGTGCCGCCGCCCCAACAACAACAGCAGCAGCAGGTATTCGACCTGCCAGGACTCGCGCCTCCGCCGCCTGCGCCACCGGCTGGACATCCGCAGGCGCCGCCTCTCAGTCTGGCCGCCGCCAAGGAACTGTGGATATTTTGGTACGGCGAAGAACCCGATCTCAGCGAGCTAGTTGCCTCAGAACTTATTACGCCCGGTGAGTAATTCAATTGCGTCGCAGTAGTAATTCTTTTTTCAAGTATTCGGGCCGTTTAAGGCTGTCGGAACGCTCTGAATTTAAGCCACACTACGAGACTAAAAAATGCTGTTGCAAGGTTACCGCTGTCAGCTAATTACTCTAAATTTTGAAAATATTTTGAAGATTTAAAAAACTTCTCCGAAAAAGGAAGAGTCATTAAGTTTCTGATGAAAGAATTTTGTGAAATAAATACGAATAAGGTCGTAGTGTGACATTGGAAACCTGTGTTTTTTTGACACAAATGCCAACTTTTTTCTAGTAAATCGTACATAAATGACAAAAGTAGTCCATTAGCGACCTAGATTTGTTCTTTATCTTTCTTATAGACAAAGAATTTTTGCAATATGTTGACTAATTTTTGGTTAAATTCAGAGCGTTCCGACCACCTAAACATCTGAATGGAAAGTTAGTTTTCGTAATTTCTTGCATCCGTTATGAAAATTTGTACTATCTCCAAACCGCGAGGAAGATTTAATCACAAAATCATACATTCGATCCGTATTTCTCCTGATCCGATGTCGAACGACATCGGAAGAAAAGCAAACGTCAAGCTTATAATGCATGTGCTTACATTGGAAAGGTCAAAGGGAAGCTCGGGTTCCTTTCCACATTCTCTGCGAGCTAGTTTTACTATTAGGATATGAACCTTCACTCTACTCAGAGCCAAGTGTAATTGTGAATCAAAGATGAAATATTTATTACTAGCGGTACCTGTGCGAATAATTCGCACTAAAATTCGTTTCTAATTTCTCACACTCTTTATAACTTTCTTCTTTTTGTTGTATTACATTACGAAGCTCAGTGACGGTTCAAGAAAATATTTTTCTAAAACTGTCTTATAGAGGCGCAAGTATCGAAAACGTTGAGCTGAAGCGCCGCCATACGAAAAGTATTTATACGTGAATTTTGATTAAAAATTAAACAAAAAAAAATTACCGACCGTCAATCATGTTGACGTTGTTTCAAAGTTAGAACCGTCAGATGGCAGCATTGCTGCATATACTGAATAAATGTATAATTGTTATAATTAATTATTTTGCAAAAACAAAAGCAATATTAGATTTTTTAATTGTTGATACACATAGAGCAAGTAATTATCTATAAAATGATACAAAATTATTGTGGAGTAATTGTGAGGTTTTTTCGTAAAAGGGAGGCAAACATTTTAACATTAGCGTATTAATATATTATATGATTTTTATTTAAATACGACTCAAGCCTTAAAAATAATGTATTTTAAATTCCGTTTCAAATTTCGGTCCAAAACGCCAATACTTGTCACGTGACTGCCATGACGTCAGACTCTCACAAAGTAGGAGGCTGTGCTCGTAAACGCTGGTAAACTGATAAGGTGATGAAAAGTTGTTTCGTAGTTGTTGCTATAGTTATGTACATGTAATTTGACGTTTCCTATAAACAAATAATAATAAATTACACACTAAATATTAACCAAACAATGAAGCCTTTTTACAGCGTTCATGACCCTCTGACGTCATGCGCTTGATCGTTGTCACGTGACTTGAGAGTGATTTAGTTAGGTTTTATTTATTAAATATTAATTAAATTCCTTAAAAATAGGGAAAAATATTGTATTTTTTAGTATTTCTAGCATAGAAACTACCAACTAACTTTAAAATTGTTTTTATTTGAATACAGTCAACATCCGTATTTGCTACAATTGTTGAGCGGAATTTTATATCCTAATGGTGCCTAATGTAAAAGTAGCTCGCAGAGGATGTGTTTCCCTGCTTTTCAAAAACCGTTGCAAAACAGCGTTCCGCAGCTCAGATCAGACCTGATAAAAGTTGGCGTCCAAATCGCAATCACGTTTTTGCTATCGTAAATAGCGAGCCAGAGCTATAATATACTGCGCTGGAGTGTCCCGTATTGTGTGCGCTGTGTGATGATGGAACGCTAGTCCTTGACGCGCGTCACCATGGCAACGCGCGAGATGGCACCGCGACGCTCGCGTACTTCCGTCCGTCTCTTGTCGTCGGGTCGGGGCCAAGCGCGCGATATCGGCCGCCGTTATTACAATATCGATCACGGTTGCACATCGTCGGTTGGACGAAGGCGGCCGGCGCACGCCGCTTTTACGTCAGCGCCGATCGTCGCTTGAACCTCGCGGCTCGTCGTCGCCCATACCAAAAAAAAAAAAAACACATTGCCCGCCGATCCCATTGGTTGTAACGTTCAGCCCGCTGAATGTTAAATTTGAATAGTTTTTTTTTTTCTTTTAAAACGAAAATTCACTGACCCGCAATTGTTTTTTATCTTTTCTGAACATGTTTATTATTGAGCATGAACTCGAAAATCACCATTATCATATATATTAATACGCTAAGGTTAAGATGTTTGCCTCCCTTTTTCGAAAAAACCACACAATTGCTCCACATAAATTTTATATCATTTTATAGATAATTGCTTGCTCTATGGACATCAACAACTAAAAAAATCTATTTTTGCTTTTGTTTTTGCAAAATTATTAATTATAACAATTATACATTTATTCAGTATATGCAGCAATGCTGCCATCTGACGGTTCTTACTTTGAAACAACGTCAACATGATTGACGGTCGGTAATTTTTTTTGTTTAATTTTTAATCAAAATTCATGTATAAATACTTTTCGTATGGCGGCGCTTCAGCTCAACGTTTTTGATACTTGCGCCTCTATGACAGTTTTAGAAAAACATTTTCTTGAACCGTCACTGAGCTTCGTAATGTAATACAACAAAAAGAAAAAAGTTATAAAGAGTGTGAGAAATTAAAAACGAATTTTAGTGCGAATTATTCGCACGGGTACCGCTAGTAGTATATTATAACGTAGGGCAGAAAGTTGAAATTCCTGCACTGCACGTTTTTAAGTTTTCTATGTAACATTCAGACGGGAAAACATCAACAAACTTTTTGCTCGTCGGTATGCCTGTGTAACGGCTGAGCTGATTTTAATAAAACTCCATATACTGCTGCCCAATCTTAGAGAATATGATAAATAATTGGTTACGGTTAGGTTAAAGCAGCTCTGCGCAAAAGCAAGGTCCAGCCTCGTGTGCTGTAAGGCACGGAAACCCAACACTTCTAACTGTACTCTGTGCATGTAGTATTTTTACTCGATATTGAACTAGTACCGGAATTCAGGAACTGAGAACCAAAATATCAAAGCCAGTTCCGGAATTGAATATGATGCAATCTTGGATCGTGAGTTTTAACGCAAAACCGACATTAATGCCAGGGTATCGCCACGGTGGATAACCACATATAATTTTAACGGTATACATAATTTTACTTTTAAAAACTCATTTAAATTGTAATAGTTCGGAAAGAAATTACCTAATACCGAATGGGCAGTGGCAATTTTGCTAACATCAAACCTAGTCATGTCCCCTAAACTATTTCAGCGGACTTTCCCGAACAACAATTTGCAATGTCGAGACCGTACATCTTGCGAATTATATTCGTAACATTCATGTAAGAGTCCAAAATCGCTTGTATACCATTTAACAATATGAAAACGTATACCCTTGTAAGCAGTAATCAAGCGCTTCAACGATGTAGTTAGTTTTACAAACCCGTCAATACGCAGCTACCGTTACGCGCGCACATGCGTTTTATCAAAACAAATGCTACCTGAACTAAACTGTCAAATGTGAGTTGAACCTAAATAGACTGTATTATTTAACGTCGGAAGAAAATGGCAAACAACAGGCAAAATCTGAAAACAATATAATAAATCGTTTCGTCACCGTCTCAAGTTACTCAAATCTGCAACTGCAAATCAAAGTAGCTTTAAGTCAGATTTTTAGTAAAATAAAATCGATGACGACGTCCTACCCCCCCGTTGGGAGCAAGACAATACAGTAGCGGTTAAATTGTCTATTGCTACTGTAGAAAAAGAGGACAGCACTACAGATCACGTGTCTTGTAGCTATTCTAGCGTCATGAATGATACGCCGAACAAAATACATTTTAATGGCGCTAATATACGGTTTCTTTTAGAAACAGAGCTGTACCCTCAAATTTTTAATCACCTGGCAGGTAGAATGTCTCACAGAAACGACCTGTTTTTTTTTTCTTTTTTTTTTTTTTTTAATACATGATATCTATTACCAATATTATTTCAACCAGCCTCAAATATATTTTTCAATTCATCTTTAAAGTTCAATTCCAGAATATGTTATAATAGAAATCAGTTTCACGGGTAATTGGAATAAAAATCAATCAATTTAAACACTCATTGATTGCAACGTTTCGTCTTTATTCAATCAAGACTTTTTCAAGCTCTGAAAAATTTTTTTTTACAAAAATTAACAATCATTTCAGAGCTTGAAAAAGTCTTGATTGAATAAAGACGAAACGTTGCAATCAATGAGTATTTAAATTGATTTATTTTTATTCCAATTACCCGTAAAACTGATTTCTATATTTTTCAATTTTTTCAAAAATATAATTTTGCAAACACCTGACTAAGTTTGACCCGATGAAGAAATCTGGCTTTTTTATTTTTCAGCTCCTTAAATACTAAATTTCAAGGTATAAAAATTTCAAAATGCCTCAAGGGATTTTTATTGCAAAAAAAATTTTGCTAATTTAAAAAGTTTGGTGTCGGTTAAACCTCGCTACCTTTCAGCCAGGTCTGTGTTTTTGTATTCGGATATTACTAAAGAGGTATTGTACAAATTTTCAGTGCCTCAAATATCTATCCAAAAATGTCTACAGCTCTATTAATAGCTACGATATAAATAACATTTCGCCACAGTTTCTTTGACTTGGAGGTCGCCGAATTACGAATATGACGCAGAGTAACCAATATTACTTATTGTAACCTGCAAAAGCGTAACTAGTTACTCGTCAACAATTGCAAAGATTGTTTAGAATAGTAGCAAGTCAAGTACATTTGCAAATTTTATAACACAGCAGCGAAGAACGAACGAACTGCTATAATAACGGCGCGATATCTTTCACATCTCTCTCGTGCTCGGTTGCCTTCTCGCTCCGTCGATCGGTCGGTTCTCGCTGTGACGTCACACATACCGTTGGCGCGCGTGACGTCACCGGAGTACCGGATTGTGACGTATGTGAACGTCAACACAGCAGCAGCTCCTGCATGCAATATCATACTCGAGTCTACTACAAGCATACTCACCACGACTGCAGCACTATACAACAATGTATAACGCGCTCTCTCTACACTAATAGTATTAATAAAGAGTACTTGACTTTTAATACAGCGGCTCTCAACCTGTTCACCTCGCAGTTCATTGCGGAAATATATACAGTAAGACTCCGCGGAAGATGCATTCCAATAAGTCCCTGCGCTATACGAAACAGCGCTAAACGAGGTCATCTTAATGCGTAGATAATAGGCATAAGTGAAACAGAACCGAGAATGAGAAAATTTGTTAGTTTTTTTTCTGTGAAGGAAGGTTTGGTCGAGGATCAAGAAATAAGCTTTATCAATGTTACGCTAGTGGCCAACGTTTCGAAAAATCCTTCACAGTGTGGATCAACACTACCACTTATATACGAAGTTTTTTTTTGTTCAATTTTGTCACGTTTATTGTTAAATACTCTTTTATCACATTAATTATAGATTTATTAATTGCTAATATCGATTTTTGTTCAAATAAAAGTTCGAGTAACAAGTTATGTTTGTGATGAGGAAGGTTCCTAATTTGACATATTTTGTTTCTTGTGAAGAAGTCATTTAAGGTCGTTTGCCGTTTTCTGTTTCGTTCAGCAAGCTGTTGTCGATAGAAAGATATTGCATCAGTGACACTTCTTTTTGCCTTTGAACTTCTATCAACATTTGAATCATTTTGTATAAACTAATCCATAATTTACGTTACATTGGCTAAACTTTTTTTAGAAACCGCGTAATACTGAAACAGCGTTAAGCGAGGTCTTACTGTATATGCCATTCACGATTAACACATGTAAAATATTTGCAGTGAAAAGTGACGTTAAAAACATCGAAAATATATGTACATAATACGTATTCAGTTTATTGTAACTGTATTTTGGTTTTCTTTACAATTTAGATGACATTCAGGTGAAGTGGATTTGTTTAATATATTAATTGCCGCGCATTAGAAAACTAATAATTAACTTAATTTCGCAAAATGTGTATTTAATTACTGTTTTTGTAAAAGAATTTATCCATACAGAAACTATTTTAGCGACTTTTGTGATGATTAGTGTTTCAGTGTATTTATTTTTATTGTCTTAATTTGTCATTTTTGTATGAAACAAAACTGCGAAATCATCAACATATTACAGATTCAAATCCCACTTCTGCTCGTTGATATTTTACGTTGACGTTTAGACCCAGCTTTATTTAATTATGCTGGCCAGACACCTTATGATATGGTGGACCACCACCCCCCTCTCCCAGTGATATTCTCTTGTAAATATGTGCATATGCTCTATATATGTGGACATATACATTTGGATATAAAAAAAGAGAATGATCTCTTCAATTCGATCCGGTAAGTATTGTACAGTTTCATAGCATTGTATTACCGGCTTTTCTTAAACAATGATATGTAACTTTTAGGTAAACTATAGGTTTGTTTGGTATCATACTCCAGTTTAAAAAGTGTTAGAAAAAGAAGTAAAATGCACTGATCTGTTGAACTAAAGGAGTAAACACTAGCAGTGACTCTTGAACAGGAGTACGCAGAGTAGAGTAAATCACGTGACGTATGTCTAATTTGGACAATTGTTAAACAAAGTTCATTTTTCATTATTTTTGTGTTTGTTAAATGAATCAGTTTCAATAAAAAATGTGGAATATAAAAACAACTTGTCTTTCTGTTTTAACTTTAGCCCGTTTGTTATTAAGTGTACACGTGTGGTAAACCTAACGTACACTTCTCAGAGTAAATTTCACAGAGCTATCTACTCTACTCTAATATACCAAACATACCTTAACACGCGTGGAATAAAAATTATGCGATTTGACTGCACAAAATTGTGTGATAATTTCAGAGTGACTATAGTGAGAGTGTGGCCAATGCATCCGCTCGCCGCCATATTGAACCGCGAGTGGTGGACACTGCGTACAGATGCAGCCGACAGCTGTACACTGCGTATAAACTGGCTCAATACGGCGTAGCCAATCCGTGTTCCGGCCAGATCACGTGACCTATTGTCCACACTCTTTTATACTAGAGTTACTCTAGAATCTAGATAATGCTAATGCAAATAGTATTTATAATGTGGAGTTTGTTTTGTTTTGCAGACGGAGAGCAGGGCTCCTGGGAGAGCGGTCTGTCCTATGAGTGCCGCTCCTTGCTGTTCAAAGCGCTCCACAATCTGATTGAAAGGTGAGTCGCATTTCCGCTATTAATATTGCGTTGTTATGACTGCCCAGGTAATATCTTATTACATGTTACAATAGCAATATGATTTATACTATTTTTATCAAAGCTTTCATTTTCGTATTCGTCAGATAGTAGTAGTAGTAAATTAATTGCTGCAATAACTGCCGTTATATTATTAAAGATTAAATTATTTCCATAAAAACCAAATCAATCCAATGCAATTTACTGTATAACGTGGTATAACGAATACTACTAGAGAACTAGTGACTATTTTACATATGGTATTTCCTCAAACCTGAGTTGTTGTGAATTCACTATACAGTTATAACAAACTTATTTCAAAAATAAGTCTATTGAAGAGACTTATTAAAAGTCATAGAATATCAATATCCTTTATATGCTTATTTCCAGAGAAAATTATATTTTTATCTTTAAATGGATCAGAATTGACCCAAGGATTTCATATTAACCTTTGTATTCCACGTCTGTGACATTTACGTAAAAAAAAATGAAAAATAATTAGAAATAAATAATTAATACTCATTAGTAACGAAATCACTTCGAAAAAAGATGTATCTAATTACTATTATTATCTGTTACGTTAATATCGTATTTTAGAAACATTATGCTTACCCTCTTATGCAATTATGTTATCGGTGCTAATGACCCCAAGGTCAATGAGCTCTTTTACGTATTTTGTGCTCTAATTCTACGATTATTCATTTTATTTTACAGGTGTTTACTTTCAAGAGATTTCGTGAAACTAGGAAAATGGTTTGTTCAGCCCTACAACGGTTCGAAAAAAATATCAGGAGCAAGGTATGCCATTTTTTTAAATTGTTTTTACCAGAAACAGTTTTGTCGAAATTAATTTGAAAAAAAATTATTAAGCAAGCCAAATTTTTCAGTATATAAGTTTGTAAAGAAAAAACAAAAATCGTTAATTTGCCTTCCCGTAATTCGAAATCTCGTGACGTACTGTAAAGAAATATTGACGAATATCACGTTTTTTTATTCAATTTTTAGTGTAAAAATATATGTTTTTTGAAATTTTTAAGCAGCAAGCCAAATTTTGTGAAGCTTAATGCTTAATCACAATTAATAGAAATAGTAATAAAATTAATTTTGCGATTACAGCTCGAAAATTCCCGAGAAATACATTTTCTACACAGTTATAACTTATAATAGTAGAGGCCAGCGACAAAAAATGTTAATGTGAGCGCGATGATCCAAGAAGCGTCTGTAGGTAGTTCGAATCCATCTCTCACACACTTTTTCCTTTTACATTATTCTCTGCCGCTAGGCCGAAGCGCGCTAGAGCGCTTTGTAATGGAGATCTGAGTTGATATTCAACACTAGTCACTCTT
The DNA here is from genome assembly GCA_034508555.1 of Venustoraphidia nigricollis. Lineage (NCBI taxonomy): Eukaryota > Metazoa > Arthropoda > Insecta > Raphidioptera > Raphidiidae > Venustoraphidia > Venustoraphidia nigricollis. The sequence goes on along the minus strand of JAVRKA010000004.1, from coordinate 7,662,513 downwards.
TGTGATTTTTTTTCGACTTTTTGATGATCTCGGAAAAGTTTTTGCTCGGCGGAATTTACCAGAAAATGTGTTTTCTATGATATTTAGGTCTCCAAAACGCTAAAAAAACAATTTGACATCGCGCCAACTAGTGTTGAATATCAATACGGATCTCCATTACAAAACGCTCTAGAGTGCTCCGGCCTAACGGCAGAGAATAACATGAAAAAAAAAGTATGGAAAGAAGGGAGGCTCGAACTACCTACAGACGCTTCTTGGATCGTCGCGCTCACACTAGCATTTTTTGTCGCTGGCTCTCTACTGTAAATAATGATCATCAAGTATTGCTCGCATATGTTGGCAACCAATCCTGGTTACGCAATTTATTAGTGGGACATGGCCTGTGTTTACATTTGAGAAAAAAAAAACAAATGATTCATTAATCTGACAGAGTACGAGGGGTGTTTGACGACAGATGGCGTTGACGAGTGAAATTGACTTTACCATCTTGTACTGCAGGCTTTTAAACGACCTCGTGCTGAGTTGTAGAGAAATTCATAGGTTAGGTTATTTTTGACAGCCAGTTGTACCATTCGTGTTTTGTATTTTTCGACAACAATGGAAAGGAAAGGAACAATACCGATCCGTAATTCGTTTTTAAAAAAACATGCGAAGAAATAAAACTGAAGTTGGATGCTGTCTATGAGGACCCTTCACCATCTATGACCACGGTGAGATACTCATTTAAAAATAAGTACAGATATTGCTCTTTTTCCATACAAAACACGAATGATACAACAGCCAGTTAAAAATAACCTATTATTAAATAAGAAAATCTTCTTGTATCTGATAAAACTGGTCCAAAAATAAAATGTTCTTCTTTTTTATAAAAGAACTTGATTTGAGTGCTTTCGGATATTAATCCATCTTCAGAAAAGTTGGTATTTTTATGAACCACAAAATCAACTTAAACTAACTATAGTTTGAAAATCTTATATGTTATAACAGTTTGGAAAAATTTCACGTAGTGTTAACAATTAAAATTAAAAAACCCGGGTCGCAGTGCCAAAACCCTGCCGACAATATAGTGTATTTGCTAATACAGGCAGTGTGGCTTTATTATGCGAACTTAACTTGGTTTTTGGGCAAAATAAAAAATTTGACTCCTTAATACACCCCTTAAAATAACATTTTTTTTCTTAATTGCAATATTATTATCAATCGAGCTTCTATACCAAGTTATATACACCTTTCAGTAAATAATTCACTATCTGCAAACTAGTGTTTTCATAAAATTTTTAAATCCGATCCTGTAAGGTCGATTTTATTAAAATTTTAGGGACACATTTTAATTATTACCAGAGGGTTAAATTTCAATTTTAAAACGATTCGGAGAATTTTTTCGGTATTTTAGGGCCCAAAATCATTTTTCAACCCCTAAAAACTACCCTTAAAATGGCCCGATTAGGCCCATTTTAAATAGGCTTCTTGCGGCGATGGATTTCAACACGTGGGCCAAATTTAGTTGAAATCAATTAACTCTTTCGAAAGTTATTGCCCGCACACATATATATATATACGTATATATATATATATATATATATAAACATTTTTAAAAATGGTGCCAAAGTGTTTAGGAGGTTATGAAACGTCGAGAAATTTTGGTCCGACCCCTAGGTCCCGCCATCCGACCGACGCCAATAGTGTATGTTTCCATATGGCAAATACACTAATAACCTAATCTGCGAACTTATCCACAACTCAGCGCCAGGTCATTTAAAAGTCTGCAGTACACGATGGTAAAGTCAATTTAACTCGTCAACGCCATCTGTCGTCAAACACGGGTACTTGTTGTTCAATCCTCGTATTTTAACGCATCTTGTGTTTGTAGCACGACGCATCTGTCGTTTTCATTCGCATTTTTCGTTCACGGAGAAAGCACGGTATGCGCCAGCGTCGACGTGCGTCGGCATCCGGCCGTCAGGAGGCTGTCGAAACGCCACCTCGTGCAGACACAGACATCGCCGATGCCACAGCCAGTGATTCTGGCGCCGTTCGGCCTTGCCGGCGTCCTCACAGGACAAGCGTTCAGGGCCGCCGACTGGACGGCGCGGCTGCTCGAAGATTGGAAGCGGTTCTTTCCGCTAGAAGGACAGCGTCCGGCCGGCGGCGCGCAATGTACGGGAGCCGGAGCTCGCTCCGAAGCAGATGCTCCGCCACCAGTTGTCGAGGTAAATATACTGTTAACTATAATTATATTGAGTGCAATTTACCAAATGTAGTAACAGAAATGTTCTTGGAATTTCCGAAACCATAGAAATGCCATTATTGATACGGCGTTTCTATGGTTTATCTATTACAACCCCCAGAGGACCGGTTATGATCCCGGTATTGAAAAGATTCGGGCACTTTTTGACGCAATGGCTGACCAAGTAACGTTTTTCAATGTTAATTTAAATGTAAACTAGCGGACCTGTGCGAATTCTTCGCACTGTTAGTGATCAATTACGTAATATAATAGAGTGGTAATAAATTTTATTCTATTCTATTCAGAGACTTCAGCGCCTGTGCACGTCGTATTACAGACAAATGTTAAAATAAACAGATTGCCACTAGATGGCAACATTTGTTTTTTCTAAATGTTATTGTCTGTAATGAAATTGTTAAAATTTATAAACTGTATTTTTTTTAATGAAAACATTAATTTTAAGATATTAACTTAGTTTTCGTTATTAGAGAAAAAAAATAATCTCCAAAATGGCGTTTCAAACAATAATTTTAATACAGTATTAAGGGAGATATTTCATACTGACAAAAAAACACCTTTGAGAAATAATATACGAGTATACCGGGAATTCATGATATGTCTGCAATTTCATTTTGCGTGTGAGTTTTAACTGACACTTAAATGAGTTAACAGTTGGCATCACCCGAAATTGTGATATAAATTCATTAGGTATCAAAACTTCAAATACAAATTAACGGACTTTCGGTTTTAACGGACATCCCCTCCCCCAAATTAGTCTCGAGGTTTTGCTGTAATTAGTCTTTTTATATAGGTATTGGTATGTACTTTCGACCGGGTATGAAGAAAAATAGTATGCACCACTCGGGCAGATAGCTGCAAGTTCTGCACTGCGCGATACATGATGCCTGAGGCAAAGTCGACGGCATCATGTGTCGTGCAGTTCAGGAATTTCAACTTTCTGCTCTTGTGGTGTAATATACTATTTATTCGTCTATGCTCGGATTAAGACAAAGGTCCCGTCAAAATAGACATTAATAGAAACTACAAGCAAACATTACTTATTGTAAAAATCGACACACTTTAAATTGATCGTTCGAAATCAAAAGGTGATAGTCGGCGGAATCAAGATGCGTTACCCATCGTGCTACGTTCTCGTCACCGACATGGATGATGACGCAACACCGTCACCGCCAGCGTCGCCTGTCCGCGACTCGGCCGGCTTAGCAGAACGCGCATGGCAGGATTGTATTTACTCTTGCGGGGGACCGACTCCACCATCGACGGCCGTCGACCAATGCGCGACAGAAGAATCTGACTCAATGTGGGAATTTGTCGATCCGTTGAAGAGGGCCAACTGCAGTTGTTCCAAGTAAGTCTCGATGGTGATATTTATTCTCGTAATAGTAGTCAGGTAAGGTTATCGCAAAGTAGGTGCTAACCAACCTCTTTCCAATTGTTGATCTATACTTTGAGTAGATTGGTTTTGTTTCCTTTATTTGCTAGACGAGTTTATTCAATTACGGTGACTGTTTACCAGCTGTTAAATATGCCCCCCCTTTAACACCTGCTATCTTACGAGAGTAGTTGGATGTGTGTGTGTGTGTGTGCGTGTTTTGGAAATCTCTATTTTTTATGAAAAATCTTAGTCAATCTTTGGTGTTGATGCTCCAAAATAAACTATAAATGTGTGTAATTCTTCCCATATAACTTTTAGCCAAGTTTTTACAATTTATTTGATCTAAATAAACGATAAAATAAAAGAATAGTTACTTCTTACCACAACAAATTTATTTAGTGGATGTACATTTCGAGAGCTAAGCTTCAGCAAAACACTAAACTTTTTCCTGAAGATGGGAGCTTAGCTCTCGAAATGTACATCCGCGGAATAAATATGTTGTGGTAAGAAGTAACTATTCTTTTATTGTTCCAACCACAGTACTCTTAATGTTTATGTTAAATAAATGGTTTAAAATAGATAAAAACGAGAAATTCACACATTTTTGTACAGAAAAAAATTAATTGGAAAAATATTAAATAGATGGAAAGTTATCAGAGGACTTAGGATCCAAAATAAGTCAATACAAAATTATTATTAGCGCAACGTTTCGGAATTTATTATTCCTTCCTCAGGCGTCATAAAAGATTTATGTATTAACTGTGTCATAAATTAGTTGCTTTGTCGTTTCTATATTAGTCTACGATTTAAAGTTAAATAGTTCTTAAAAATATCTTTAAACTAATTAAACACACAGTCTCCAGCCGGTTGAATGTCAAAAATCAGCCATATTGTGTCCAAAAACTAATAATAATTTAGTATTGACTTATTTTGGATCCTAAGTCCTCGGATAACTTCCAGTCTATTTTAATTCATACTCAAGATCGTAACAAGCTTTGAAATATTGAAAAATATTATTGAGCAGGCCAAATGTGTCAGTATTTTTAACATAATATGTTTGTAAAGAAAAAACTTCAAATTGTTTATTTGCCTTCCCGTTATTCGAAATTTCATGACATGTTGAAAAGAAATTTTGACAAATATCACGTTTTTTTATTCAATCTTTATGTGTTTTTTTGAAATTTCTAAGCAGCAAGTCAGTTTGATGCTTAATCGCTGCGAATAAAAACAGAAATAAAATGAATTTTGTGACCACAGTTCGATATTTCCCAAGAGCAGATTTTTTGCGATCATTAAAAACATCAAATATTGAATAAGATTTTTCGTAGAAATGAGAGATTTGCGAAACGTATCCAACTGATGGTAAGACAGAACTGTGCAAACGAAAAAGCGGCCTTATTGAACAGCTGCTACTCAGTAACCTTAACGTTTCTGTTTATCTTCCATAGATTTATCTATGTAATATTTAATGGGGAGTTTTCAGGATGTTTTTTCTTTACTTTTAACTCGTATATGAGGCCATCCATAAATTACGTCACTGAAATTTCATGATTTTTTTACCCTCCCCCGCTCGTGTCACACGTAGTCACATTTGTGGGACCCCCCACCCTGGTGTGACGTCATATATTTTGCAATTTTACACCTAGAACTGAGTAAATGAATTATTATTTTTTTAATAAAATCAACATCAAATTAAACATTCGAGAAAATTAGCAAAACAAAAACTACTGTTGTGTTTTAATACTTTAGATTTTGACACGTGACGTCACGAGGCTTATGACCCCCCGCCCTTTGTCACACAATGTTACAATTCGTCGACTCCCTCCCTCCTCTTAACGTGTGACGTAATTTATGGATGGCCCGTATTTAAATTCATGTTTCAAACTACAATTGTATACTAAAAGTGACCAATATCAAAAAACATCAAACAGTATAATAGCTATCGTCTGCTATAATTGTTAAGAGACATTCATTGTTGTAATGCTTGTTGTTGTATTTGCTTTATTATGAAGGATTAAAATGATGAATTGTGTGCACCGTAGAGTAAATGATAACTCATTCCGCCACGAAAGTGGAAAGATTTAAGTTTGAGTCCTGACGGTGACATGTGTTTGACAAATAATTTTTTCTAATATAAGTAAGTAAGTAAGTAGATTTATTTACCACATTGACAAGAAAAGTATATGGCAATTCTTGTATACAATAAAATTCTTTGTTTACCAGGTCATTCTTTAACTTCCTTTTTAAGGTTTGCAGTGGCAATGATTTGATTTCATTTGACAGATGATTGTAGATTTTAAGGCAGTTGTAAAGAACACCTTTTTCAAAAGTAGTTAAAGAATGATCTGGCAAACGAAAGTCACTGTTTCCCCTAGTATTATAGTTATGTAACAATTGGTAGTTACTAAAATAGCTAAAATGCTCTTTCACAAACACAATACATTTATATATGTAAACAGAAGGCAATGTCATGAGTCCATGTATCTTAAAAATTCCTCTGCATGTGTCTCTAGGATTTATTTTGGCCAGAATGCGAACACATTTTTTTTGTGCTTTAAAGATTAAATCAGTATTTGCAGCACCCCAAAAAATAATCCCATATTTCATTTTTGAATTTTTAGCATTACAACAATAATTATAGCAGACGATAGCTATTATATAGTTTAATGAATTTAGCTTGTACGTAGCTACAGCGTAGGTATATTTACTAATATCAAAAAACATGTTACTTCCTTATCAATTTTTCGCTACGATAGAAATAAAGTTGCACTGTTGATTATTTGATTTGCGGAAACTTTCCACTAAACTATTTTGCAAAAGGGCACTTGGGGCCCAGGCCCACGGGCCCTCACGTGCCGGGGTTGTTAATCGACTGCTCTAATTAATGTCAGAGCTGGACCGTGGCCGGAGAGAGAAACAAAGACAGAGAGCGTTAGAGTGTGTGCGTCGATCGTTTCAGGTGTAGGAAACTGCACGTCGGTCCGCAGAGGTGGAGTAGAACGAACGCGTGTTCGGGCGGCGGCGGTAAATCATGGAGCGCTTCCTGCAGGAAGGTACCGTTCCACAGACGGTCGCCGCCGCCGCCTCTGCTGCTGCCGCCGCACGAACCTCTCTTCTGCACCCCGATCAACAGGTTGGTAACCGTGGGTTTTTTGTGACCGCAGCGCCGCGCGTGCGATATCTAGCGTCTCTAACAAGACTAACCACCATCAAAAAACATGGCCGCCGCGACATCAAGATAACCATACTAACACAGCTGTGGGACTCGTCGCATCAGATCGCTTCTTCCGCCATTTTTTCTTCATCATATGTCTTCATCGCATTTTACAGTGTATACGTTACAGCAGTTTCTAGTTAACGCGCATGCTTGTTTTTTTTTTTTTTTGTTTTTTACTGTACATTGATTTCACCATCACTGTATCATTGTCACCTCATGTTATCACCAATATTTAAATAAAAAATCATAATTTATGAAGTCATTTAACATTTTTTTTATTAGAATACTGACGTAATTACTACTAATACGCACGGTTGTCAGAAGTTTTTACCAGAAACTAGAGAATTCTTACGGAAAAACCACATACTAATAAAAAGAACCGCCCAATGTTTAAAACTTTAAATAAATATATCTTTTTCTTTTTTTACATCATTTATTCTTAAAAGTTTATTAAAAAATGTTATAAATAACATATGATAGATACTATATATAATTTTTTTTCATTGAAAAAGTGTTTTAACGAAATTTTTAATCAAATTATTTACACGAGAATGATGCAGCAGCGCTTGACCATTTATAGTAACTTTTTCGTGTGCTATTTGGTTGCAATGTCTATCACTAGTTAGCGCTGCGAGTGTCAAGTAATACATGAAAAAGTTTGTTTACGTATTATATTGAAAATAAAAATTGAAGTTTGTGCCTATAATTAATTAAAATGGGAAGAAAAATTTTAGTTCAAAAAACTTTAATTATTATATGAACTACTTTCAAAATAACCCAAATTATGGAAAATCGCCCAATAGAAATTTAGGCGCAAAACATGCTCGAAATTCGTCCAATTTGCAAAAATCGCCCAATCTGACAACCCTGCTAATACGGTGGTAGGCTAATGACCTTAAAACATGTGCGTCTGTGACGAACTTAACAAATTTATGCATTAAATGTAACATTAACACCATTCATCCATTTTTTTGTATTAAAAATATCAAATTAGAAAGCAAAAATGCGAATAGGAATTGGTACTTTCACATTTTACGCAGTTGCCAAAGCATAAATTGTGCTTTGAAAGTTGTCAAAAAATCTGATTTGACAATGACCTTGGATTGTGACCATACTTATTTCTCGGCATAAGAAAAGCATTGTTAAATTTTAAACCGTTCCTGCTCGAAAAATAATAATTAAAACAAAAATGTTTTAACGCGCTTGTTTTTGTAACGGAATCTTTGAACTTGAAATCACTCACTTCGAAACGTCAGATTAAATTGAAACTTTGCACACTTATCAAGGACCGATGACAATACAATAATTTAATAAGTTTGTCTCATTATCCTGACCAGGATAAAAAAGTAAGATTAAAAAATAAAAAAATCTAAAAAACGCTTTTTTACAATAAAAAAATTTTTTTTACTTTTAAGTTCGGTTTGCTATTAAAGCGTGTTTTTTTTAGTTTTTTTAAACTATTTTTTATGTTCTCTATGCAAATAATTTATTGAAATGAAATATTCAGAAAGTTTAAGAATAATACTTATTTATTTAATTGCGTAACCATGTACTTGACATAATTTTTTGTACAATTCTCACTTAATAAACAACTTTTTTCCACGCATTTTGATCAAAATTTAACTTGAAAAGCAATCTTTTTGTATGTAAATCGGTCATTAGTTTTTGTGCGAGTACAATCTAATGTTCTACAACACAGAGTTTTACAACGATATTAGACAACTTCTGCATGTAAAAAAACTAATTATATAATCACAATCTAAGGTTATTATCGAATCAGATTTTTTGGCAATGCTTTTTGCAATCCAGCATAAGAGAGAGTTAAAAAAATTGACGGCGCTTTTTTGAATTGTTTTAAACAGGATTATTGAATCTTTGGCCCAGAGCACTTTCACATATAATTGAGACTCAACTGTAGTAGAATGTTTAGTATCTGTTTTGAATAATTTTCATATTGATCTTTTCAGCTGAAATAAAAAGTACTTTTTGTTTTTAAATGTCGGAAATGGCGCCTTATATTTATTATTCAAAAACCAATTAATTTTTGATGTAGATGAACTGACGGCGTAACATTTTGTGTGTTTCTTCAGACAATCGCATCTGCAGCAGCACCAAACACAGACCGGAGGACGATGTACGCCTCAAGGTGGTCCGCCCTCATATCCCCGTAACCAGACCGACTCGTTGCCGGCCGTCCAGTCCGTAGGTTCGCCGCCGTCGGCAGCACCGTCGCCTCTCGTCGAGCCGCATTCACAGCAGCGGCCGCCTTCGTCCAGCGGCGGCGCAGGCGCAGCTGGTGGCGGTTCGGACCAAACGATGCCGACGTTGTCGCCACAACAAACGCCGCAAGCGACCGCTCAGCACAGTGCAGGAACAATGCCGCAAGTGCCGACGCCCACGCCGCCGGCCAGCGAAGAACCAGGACAGGTACATTACCGTTTCATTTCTTTTCTCTTGGAAATGATCGTGCTATCGTCAGTTGTACAAAAAAAAATTGGTTCGAGTACAATAAGACCCCACTTAACGCGCGAGATACGTTCCAATAAGCTCCTGTGCTACACGAAACGATGACATCTTAATAACGTAGATAATAGGCATAAGTGAAACAGAACCGAGAATAAGAAGAATTGTGTTTTTTTTTTTTTTTTGTTTAATTTTGTAACATTTCTTGTTAAATACTTTTTTATCACATAAATTATAGATTTATTAATTGCTGATATTGATTTTTACTCATAAAACTTCAAGTAAGAAGTTATGTTTGTGCTGAGAAAGGTTCCTCATATGGCTTATTTTGGTTTTTGTGAAGAAGTCTTCTAATGCTGTTTGCCTTTTTCTGTTTCGTTCAGCAAGCTATTGTCGATAGCAAGATATTGCATCAATGACACTTCGTCTTGCGTTCGAACTTCTATCAACATTTGAATCATTTTGTTTAAACTGATCCATAATTTACGTTATAGTGGCTTAACTTTTTTTTTAGAAACCGCGTAATACCGAAACAGCTTTAAGCGAGGTCTTACTTATACGTCAATACCAAAAAGCGTGAGAAAATTAGCTTTACTGTAAAAAGCGTGGGGTGCTATCTACTTAAATTTTCATAATAGCTCTACGGTCCCAATTAGCTAGTAATGAAAAATTTATTACAGGTATTAAGCACACCGCGCTTTTTACAGTAAAGCTAATTTTTTTGTCAAATTATTTTGCATTTATTAGTTCATAAAAGCGTGTTGTTTTAGTGTTTTTAAACTCTAATTTTAATTTAATTTAAATTCTCCACTATTGGTCTCAACGTCTATAATATTATTCAACAGATACCAAGCATACCTCCAGCCCCAACACAGACTTCGGCGACGTCGTCGTCTTGCGAGACGACGCAGCCCACAACGACGTCGACCAACACACTAAAGCGACCGATACTAACAGTGAGGGAGTACGAGACGGCACTGCTGGACGAAGAACAGCCGCTCGAATTGTTATACGACTACACAACGCTGACGGCTTGGCTCGACCATCCTGTAAAGCGGTTCAAACCGGACACGACGTTTGGCCAGGCGGCGGCGGCGGCTAACAGGAGCAGACACGCCGATCTGTACTCGATGGGGGGCGGAATCAAACAGGAAACGCCTGACGCCGCTCTCGGAGCCGTCGCCGCGTTCATCAAACAAGAGATCAAACAAGAACCAAATGTGGATTGTGCTGTGAGTTGTTTGTTTATATTTTTTGTATATGGTATACAGTAGAACGTCGATTATTCAATGAATGAAATAACAATAATAATAATAATAATGCTCGACTTCATGCCGTTTATAACGAATTTTCAATCATTGCGGAATATAAATAGAAAGTATAATTTACCTCTATTTAACGATTTTTGTCAACTTATAACCTTTACATAACGTATCCTACCAATCAATCAAACACAATTCCACAATAACAACAATTCATGCCACAACAGGTTCAGACACGTTAAATTATTGCTGTTTGATGTAAAGTAATGTAAACACTGCAGTTTGTCACTGTTGTTAGTAAATCATTGTTGTTTGATGCAAAGTAATGTAAACACTGCTGTTGGTCACTGTTGTTAGTAAATTTAAAGTTGCAATGGTCGAGAAATGAAAAAGGTGTTCCTTAACCATTGCAGAGAAACGAAAAATCATTAAATATGTAGACGAGAATCCTACAAAAAAAAAATTAGACACCACTAAAGAGTTCGAAATTCCCCCAAGTACATTTGCCACAATTTTAAAGTTTAAAGATAAGTTTTCAGAAGAAAATGGGTTTTCTTACCTTGTTAAAACGAATCTTAGACCAACCTAACATCTATATAACAAACTTCATTATAACGAATTACTTGGTAAAACGAATATTTTCTAATTCCCTTCAGCTTTGTTATATCGAGGTTGTACTGTATTCGTTACAATTCTAATTTATAGTTAAATAAATTGACTCTACCAACAGTAATAGATATATTTAAGAAATGAAGCTACTTGCTATACTGTTCAAATGTATTTATTGAAATAAATAACAACGTTTCAACCACTTTTGTGGTCCTTTTCAAGTTTTAAAAAAATAACAACTATAAATCTAATTTATAGTGTTAGTTTTTATGAGTAAAAAAAATAAAAGTTAATTTATTTGACGCATTTCTGTTCAGATGGACTCAGACAAGATGTCCGTACCCGGTATAAAGAGACCAGGCGATCCGTATGAGTTCGAAGAGCACGATAATTCGGCCGCTGCCGGTAATGTACATATGGACAATTTCAAACGAACGGGAACACCCAATATCAAAGAAGAGCCGGGAAACAAAGATTCAGGAACGAAATGTTCGTCGGACCTGTTTACGACTGAAGGCTTGCAGGCGTCGTTCAAAGATCTCGACCAGATATTCGACAATTCGGACGATACGAGCGGAGATGAAGGATTGCAAGTGCAAACGCCGCCTGGGTCTAACAAGTCCGTCGGGATGAACGGGTTGCATGACGACAACACGAGTAAACGGATCGGATGTCACTCGGGCAACGCTGGCAGCACAGGTACTGTTCTAACTATAACTCTCGTGTTGATTACTAGAATACTAGAAGGTTGGGCGTAAGAGGCTGTAAACATGGTCACGTCTGTGATTGGCTGAGTCGATTGCTTACGTCATCGGTATCCATGGTTTGGTTTTTCAATTATTGTTATCCTAACTGTTTGGCAAAAGACCACAAGTCTACTTCCCCAAAACTACCAAAATACTAGAAGGCTGGGCATAAGAGGCTATAAGCATGGTCACGTCTGTGATTGGTTGAGTCAATTGCTTATGTCACCAATGCCCGCGTGACATCATAAGCGACGCCATGACACTAACAAGCGATTTGGTGGGAATTTTAAACTTAAAAATTATAATGTAATTGTTTTCCACTAAAATCTTATTTTCTGCAGAAATATATTCGTAGTAAATAATATATAATTCCAAACATTATAGAACACTTTTTCAAAATCTGTTATCAGGCAAAAGTATTCTTCTGATTGGTCTATGACTGCCACAAAGTGAGGATTAAGGAGTAATTGAAAATACTTAAATCCATTAGTCTTGTCACGTTGAAAATACACAGGTTCTGCTGTGTTGGATACGTTAATTTAGTATAATAATAAAGTATAATACGCGCCACAGTTCTAAAATGTTCTGAAGTTAGATGCAAATGGAGGCTTGCGCAGGTACAGTCGGTTGAAAAACTACAAACTCGCGCTATATTATTATTTTTAATCTTTTAATTTTTCTTTAATCTAAAGGTCTAATTTCTTGCATAAAGTAATCCAAAAAATTATTTTTCGTGCTTGTCTATGCAAAACTGTATTAGGCATCTTGATCAATTAACAATCAAAGAAACAACTTAACAATAGCATACTGGACTGGACTTTATAGCAGGAAAGCGACAACCAGCAATAACCAATCACCGACGAGCGCACGTTCTGTGCTGGTAACCGAGAGGTGGTAGGAGTCTTCCTTTCCCACAAAACAACCAGGACAGCTCTAAAATATGCATTTGCGACGGTATTTGTAACTAACTTCAGAACCTTTTAGAACCGTGGCGCGTATTATAACTCTCACCAGGCATTGAACTTTTTTTTTTAATTAGGAGTTTTATTTCAATTGTCATGTTTGTAGGTATTTTGAGACCGGAAGAACTATCGAAAATGTTTCCGACTCCGCCATCGATGGAGCACAACCCGGTGGCATCGCCTTGCGGTCAACTCGACGGCGGGCCACACAGTATCGAACCGAGCGAGATCAAACAGGAAATTTACCCGCTGATGGGCAGTCCTCGCGACGAGCCCATCGACGACTGGTCGTACGTGTTCAGGCCTCCGGCGATCTGTCGTATGGTCGGCTCAAGCAAGTATGCGCCTCTCACGAACCTGCCCAGCCAGAGTCTGCCGCCAGTGACGGTACCGTCGCACTGCGTCTACAAGCCGTCCTGGAGGAAGCAGCAACAAACATCTGGAAGCTCGTCCGTTGGCCAGCAACAGGTCAGTACTCGTCAACGAAAAGTAAGAAATAAAATAAGCACTTACATTAAATAAATAAAATCTTCAAAGTTGAAGTACAAATAATTCGGAATGAATTGTTTCTCAAATATGTAATCATCAGATTAAATTTTTTGTAATGTTATTAATAACGACCTTCAATTCTGACAATGGCCGTGTTCGTTGGCGTTTTTTTGCGTCCATTTTTATTGCGCATGCGCAAAAAAAAGCGGTAGCTCTAGGCGCCAGGCGGCAAGGGGCGCCAAAAAGCCAAATGCGGAAAACAAGAGTTTATTATTTAGTGACTGAAATTAACACCAAATACTAATTTAATTAATTTATAGCGCTAGGAAAATGTTAAAGAAGCAGAAGTATAATAATTAAAACCACTTAATTTAATTTAAATTCAACAAGTGCTGATGCTTGCAATAAAAGTTGATTTTGGAAAATTTGGGACATATTAATTATTTAACATAAAACCGAAGTACAATTTACGTGAAGTGAAAGCGTCAACCAAAGGGTGCTGAAAGACAATCTCGCTCTACTCTGATAATAATAATAATAATGTTTATTATACATCTGAAACGTACAAAAGATATGGTTCAACTTGCTGAAAAATTTACATAAGAGAAAATAATATATAAAACAGTACAAAAAGAAAACGTGCAATTTCTATCACAGTTGCTCTGTCAGTAACTTATTGAAAATTAATTTAGAAAAATGATTTTTATTATAATTTTTTACATAACCAAGCAGGGCTAGGGCGGGCGTTGGCGAACAGTCTTTGAATGCACAAATATATTTGTTTTCGACAGCGATCTAATCATGAACATTGACTTTTGCAGGTGACGACACAAACTCAGCAACAGCAACCACAATCTGTCACCGGCACAACTGGTAGCGGTCAACAGCCAGTTTCCTTGCAACAACGCAGTCGACCATTATGCGCGTCGGTGCCTCCGCCCCCTCCGCCGTACGAAATGCCGAGTCCGGCGCCTTCGACTGCCTCTTCGTATCTCAACAAAACACTGAATTCGGTGGAGCCGGCGACGCCGTCTCTGGGTCAACGGCAACCTGAAGCTGACTCGCTACTCGTCAACATCCTGCTTGCCGACACGGCCCTCAACATTTTCAGAGATCACAACTTTGATAGTTGTACGCTGTGCGTTTGTAACGCCGGACCAAAGGTATTTGAAGTTTCTGCTACTTTTTTTATTGCGTCGTACTTTAAGAATTGTTTTGTTTGTGAAAGGCCAGTAGAATGCTGGGTTGCAGAAAGCATTATCAAAAAAGTCTGATCTGACAATGACCTTAGATTATGATCATATAATGACCGTTTTTCAAGTTATACTTCTTTTGGCACACTGAGATAAATTTTTCTGTTACGAAAGTTGTTTCTGATAACGTCAAAATAGTTATTTCATAAAACAATAAAGTAGGTTATACCAGCGACATCAGACGGAACTTTTTAAAAGCTATAGTGTTAACAACTTTTGACAGTTAAATAACCTCAATACAGTACAATCGCGATAATATGAATATGCACTCTTATGAACGGCTCAGTAATATAAATATAATTTTTATAGAGAATTTAACGCCCTACAAAAAAAAGTTTAGACCTTATCCTCGGAAAACTTTTGAACCAGTAAACTTAGCGAAAAATCACTAGATACCTTTTTTTTGTAAAGCGTTAAATTCTCTACAAAAATATGTATGTCTCATTTATGTAGATTCATTTGTTCCCAAGTTTTAAAATTTGGAAGAACAAAAGGAGTTTTCCACATGTTATTTTCCATAAGAAACTTTGGTTGGAATGAGAACTATCTTATAGAGTTAATATTATATATATTTTATATATGTGCTGCCGGGCCCTTCCGCGGACCACTTTTGAGGCTCCCATGAACCACCTGTAGCTCGCGGACCACTGGTTGGGAACCACTGATCTAAGGTCATTGTTAAATAAATTTTCTGCAACCGAGCACAAGTCTGTCAAATCTTCATTGTGACATCGCAGAGATAAACATTTTTTTTTTTTTCAAATAAATATTAAATTTTCAGGTGGTCGGAAACATTCGAGGCGCTGACGCCAGCACTTATCTTGTACCTGCGCAGCCTCCCGGTTCTCCTCTCGGAGTATCAGGCGGCGGTTATTCTAGCGGCATGTCGCCTCCGAGGCACGCGTCAGCAATGAGTCCGGACGACGACCCAATACGTTGCAGTTGCGGGTTTTCGGCCGTCGTCAACCGAAGATTGTCTCACAGATCTGGTCTCTTTTACGAAGACGAAATGGAGATCACAGGCATTGCCGAAGATCCCGGAGAAAGGAAGAAAGGCTCGCTCGTCTCTTGTCTAACATCGGTCGTGATCGAAAACAAAGAACAGTTGGACTCAATTCCTCAGAACGTCATCGAAACAGTACGCGAGCAGTGCGTCATAATTCAGTCGAACAGCAACTCGTTATGCAGGGCTGCGCATACGTTCAGGGGTGGTAAATCGGCAGCGACGCCGCATACGTCGACGGTCAACGTTCTCGAATTTACCGACGGGAATGAAATTACGGGACTGGCTCTCGAAGGAGGCGGGAAGAGCGGGGGCGGAAGCGGTGGGGCGCTGTACGTTCACAGGTGGCCGTTTTTGCGTGCTGCCGGACCGCATTGCAACCAGGATATCGTGCGCGTCATGCATTGCCTACAACCCCTGCTACAAGACGCGATACAAAAGAAATGTACAACGAGGTTGTGGGAAGCGCCGTATACGGTCAAGGGGCCGCTTACCTGGCGACAGTTCCACAGGCTGGCCGGACGAGGAACGGATGATCGATGCGAACCACAACCGGTACCGTCGCTGGTTGTCGGACATGACAAGGTGAGTTATACGGAATTATATATGATTTTATTTGTAATCACGGTTAGTAGATTCGTACCTGGGAGACCGAGCTTTGCTTGGATCAATGGAAAATATTATTGGATGTAAGCCGAACATATTCGTCTTCAGATAATACAGTATAACCTTAATATAACGAACCTCAATATAACTATTTCCTCGAAATTTTTCTAAATCCCCTAGAACTGCCCGTAAGAATCAATGCAAAATATACCTCTACATTACGATTATTTTTTGTCAGAAACCTCTTTATAACGAATTTTCATTCATTGCAGAATATAAATAGAAAGTGTAATTTACCTCTATTTAACGATTTTTGTCAATTTATAACATTTACATAACATATCCTACCAATCAATCACACACAATTTCCACAATAACAACAATTCATGTCTTGACAGGTTCAGACATGTTAAATGTATCGTAAGACAAGCTTTGTTGTTTAATGTAAAATATGTAAACACTGCTGTTGGTCACTGTTGTTAGTAAATTATTGTTTGATGCAAAGTAATGTGAACACTGCTGTTGGTTATTGTTGTTAGTAAAGCATTGTTGTTTGATGCAAAGTAATGTAAACACTGCTGTTGGTCACTGTTAGTAAATTTAAAGTTGCAGCGGTTGAGAAACGAAAAAGGTGTTCCTTAACCATCGCAAGGAAACGAAAAATGATTAAGTATGTAGACGAGAATCCTACAAAAAAAAATTTGATATCGCTGATGAGTTCGAAATTCCCACAAGTACATTAGCCACAATTTTAAAGTTTGAAGATAAGTTTTCAGAAAAAAATGGATTTTCTTACCTTGTTAAAATGAATTAGACCAACCTAACATCTATATAACAAACTTTAACGAATTACTTGGTATAACGAATATTTTCCAATTCCCTTCAGCTTTGTTATATCAAGGTTGTACTGTAATAAGTAATCCCAACATATAAACATTAAGAGCACTGTGGTTGGAACAATAAAATAAAACAAAGAATAGTTACTTCTTACCACAACAGATTTATTCAGTGGATGTACATTTCAAAAGCTAAGCTCCCATCTTCAGCAAAACACCAAACTAACTAAATAAAAGTTATTTAATAAGTTTAGTGTTTTGCTGAAGATATGAGCTTAGCTCTCGAAATGTACATCCACTGAATAAATCTGTTGTGGTAAGAAGTAACTATTTTTTGTTTTATTTTATAATCCCAACATATTTGTATGGTTTTTCATTCTGTCCTATTGTTTTCAGGATTGGCTATCTCTGTCTCCCTATGCACTTCAACACTGGGACAAACTCCTTCTCGAACCGTACTCGTATTCGCGTGATGTGGCGTACGTCGTCGTGGCACCCGACAGCGAAGCGATACTGCCCAGGGTCAAATCGTTCTTCAGGGAGTTAAGCGCCATCTACGAAGTGTGCAAACTGGGACGACACGCGCCCATCACCAAAGCCCTACGAGACAGTATCGTAAGAGACGGCATCCTAAGAGTGGGCAAGGCGGCGCCGTCGAAACAGGCATCCGAAGCGATGGACGAATGGTTTGCCGCTCTGCCCGATACGGCGATGACAGAAGTGCTGAAATTATATGCTCAGGTAAGAAAAACGGATGTTCTTGGTCACTAAGGGAGCAATAGTGGATCCTTACGCTTTTAGGAACTTGATTTAGATCCTAAATTAGGTTTGTGAAATGTTGTTGATGCAATGATTCCTGTTGTTATGATTACGATTAACAAACCAATAATTGTGAGATTACAAATTATTAAGTTTTTTTTAATTTTTTAACGGGAAATCGGACAATTCAAATATTGTTAAACTAAATTAAAAAATTGCTACGTTTCGTTAAATCTTTTTAACTTCTTCAAGCACAACTGAAATGATTAAAAATACAAATTAGTTAATGAAATAATTATATTTTTTTTTTATAGAATTGAAATAATACCTCTAACTAGTTAACCATAAAATTAACAAATTTTAGATATTTAATAATACGAAACGTCGCAATTTTTTAATTTAGTTTAACGATATTTGAATTGTCCAATTTCCCGTTAAAAAATAAAAAAAAACTTACTAATTATAATGGACGTGAACAATATTGAGAATTACAAATTATTATAGATGAATTAAAGATAAAGCTTTGCTCTGGCCAATGGAAGGTTTAAAGTTTTTGACATGTAAGAAAGAAAGCTTATAAAATATTATAGCGCCATCTCACAAATTTTTGTAAGTACCACAAAAATGTAGGCTGCGCCTATTCGTCCGGGTACCGGACAAATAATTTTATATTTATTAATACAATACTGGAAAACAATTATGCTAATTTTATTTTAATTTCTCATAAAAAAAAAGATTAATTAATGTTATATATAAAGTTTTTACTGATAATTATTCTAAAATAACTCCGATTTCTAGCGTTTATTTTGTATAATTTTCGTAATTAAAAAAAAAAAAAAACAAAATATAATTATACCCGCATAAATAGGGATTATTTTATTTATACAGTACCCTTATGAATATACACTTCCAAAATTTTACGAGATGGCGCTATAAGAAAGAGACTCTAAAAAGCGTTTTTTTTGTGTAAAATTGCATTTTTACAATAAATTTCACTATATAGGTAAACTTAAAGAGCAAAACCTTATCTAAATAAAACTAAAAATTTGTTCGAGAACTTGAATTAAATCGGTAAGAATTTTTGTTACAAATCGAATATTATTTTTCGCTAGGCATGCCGGCACCAATTAGCCCCTCATTTGTGTCAAGTACCGATGGATAAAACACTTTTGGAGCCGGAGAACAATTCGTCGAGTGCCACTATGTCTGCACCTCCGCTGCCGAGTTCAAATAGGTAAGTGTCGCTGACAATCGTCCTAACCTAAAACGTCAATCGAATCCGGAATCTTATTAATAATTTATATTTTGTCATCAGCAATGACGCGGCACCGTCCACACCGAAAAATGACTCAAACGATTCCGGCAACGATACAACAACGACGGTAACTTTACCACAGTCGTCGTCCGACACATCGATGCATGATGATGATGAACTGTCGCCACCAGCGATAGTTATCTACTTGGTTGAACCATTCACGATGGGTACCGATAAACCCGAATTGCAGCGGTTAGCATGTCTCGCGCTGCTTCGCTGTTTCACGCAGGTTTGTTTTTTTCTTCTTTTACTATACATCTCACTTTGTCTTACACTAAAACTATATGGAGTGACCCTCCACATATTTTACCATTCCAACCCACTAGTAGTGGGGAATGGTACTAATTTAGATCAAAATTCACTTTTCAAAATTTTGCGATATTTTTTCGTTTTGAGGTCTCCTGAATCCAAAAAACATATTTTTGGAAAACTCTGTGCGTCTGTTTGTCTGTGAGCACGATACAGGTCAAACGGATGAACGGATTGAAACCAAATCTTGGGAGGATGTTTGGTATGCAAATATGAAGAGCCCTATTATTTTTAGGAAAAATCGGCGCATGCGCAGAAGAGATATATCCTATAATGTTGTTTTTTGTATACTGATGGTATATACTTTATAAGGGTTTAATATTTTGTTCATTTTTCCAAGAAAGTCGTAGACAATTTTTTTTCCTAAGTTTCATAGTTTCGGAAATATTTTGAAAATAAAAAAAAAATCAGATGTACTTTTGTTCCGAAGATCTGTCAAAATTAAATTAATTAGGTAGCTGATAAGCATGCGTCGGTTAATTTTTACATGTAAAACCCTATTATGTAACTATGAAAATGAATAGCTTTCATAATATTTGTTACTAGTTGTTATCCGCGTCAAAAGGTTAAAACTTTTAGATTACACACAATAATGTAATCCGACAGTGTGTGAACTTATGGCAGATTCAAAATGCAAAGGTCGTGAAAAGTGTTCCTGTAAATTGTGTGCTCTTCTGTTCAGGTAATTCAGGCCGTTCCGGACAACGTCAGGCAAAATGTCCACGTGCAGCTCGTGTCGCAAGAGAGCATAGTCGAACTGACCGAATCGAGAGAGCGAGCGAGACATGGAGAACATATGCGCGCTTTAGCATTCAGCGTATTCTCGCAGTGCAGGAGACTGCTCGTCCACACGTCGAACATCAAGTCTCTGACTGGATTTGGCACCGCGGCCATGGCCGACCTCTTCCTCAAAGGAAAAGATGTAAGTTGAATACAGATTACTAGAATACCAGAAGGCTGGGCATAAGGGGCTATAAACATGGTCCCGTCTGCGATTGATTGAGTCGATTGCTTATGTCGCCGATGCCCATGGCTTGGTTATTTAAGTATGTTTATCCCAACTGTTTTGAAAAAGATCCCACAAGCCTACTTCCCCCGCCCTCTTTTGCGTCTCGCCTAGTCACACCTTCAACAATGTTTTTCGATGTAGATAATATAGATAATTGTAGAATATATTTTCGAAACATCATACTTCAAGAAAATGCAAAAAAATAAATCGATTTTTTGAAAAATCTAACTGAATCTCACCCCTTAAAACAGAAATAAATCCCGGCACTACGATATACAATATTAATTCACGCAACAGCGAACATAGTTGATAACTGAAAGTTGATTTCATGTTTCAGGAAAAGAACCGCGCCCCATACAAACTGTACACGCCACCGTACATTCTCGCGCCGCTGAAGGAAAGAGCCGAAAGCGCTGAATCGTTCGGACAAGCTTGCGCCGAAGACTGTAGCGTATTGTATATCAGCTATTGTCTGTCTGAAGATCAGAGCTGGCTGCTGGCGGCCGCGACGGACGAACGGGGCGAAATACTCGAAACTGTCACCGTCAATGTGGACGTTCCGAACAGAAGTCGCAGGCGCAAGGCGTCGGCGCGGAGAATAGGCCTGCAGCGGCTCATGGACTGGATATTGGGCGTGATGAGTCAGAGCGTTCGACCTTGGAGACTTGTCGTAGGCAGGGTCGGTAGAATCGGGCACGGAGAATTGAAGGTAGGAAGACACGTTCGTTCGAAAGCTAGTTAAAAATTAAGGCTTATAAATTAACCGAATCGAAACTCTGCATGCCACTGCTATCTAGTAAATTGTAAGAACCTACAAATACCCCATCATACACTCTTCATCTCAAATCCTCCCCCCTCGCCTAAAAACTATTACAGCTCTCCCGACGCTATTTCTAAATCTAAAGGATTCGGGTAAACATCAAATTAAGAAACAAGTAACTGCGGGAGAATTTTTTGAATAAAGTTTTCACTACATCTGAATGGCTACTAGGATTGGCGATCTGAGATTCATTAATCAAAGAATCAATTTCTTGGACCAAAAAAATCGATTTTTTTTATTCGATATGTAGTGCTGAATCGATCCTGTGAATCGATATCTCACCCTTGAAAATCAAGAATCGATTTTTTCTGGTTTTATAAGAATCATAAAATCATTTACATTTAGTTGAATGTACCCAAACACGTACAAAGAAATGCCAGTTATTCACTAATTACTCAAAAACTCGCGAGATTATATATAATTTCCAAACTACTTAATGTACCCAATAAATTTGTGAAATAATTTTTTTTTTTTTTTTTTATATACCCGATACTTAGCACTAGACTCGCATTCGGGAGGTACCGGGTTCGATTCCCGGCGGGGGCAGATGTGGCTGGGACTTTTTCCTACTGCCTCTCGCCGAGAAA
Organism: Venustoraphidia nigricollis; assembly: GCA_034508555.1. Classification (NCBI taxonomy): domain Eukaryota; kingdom Metazoa; phylum Arthropoda; class Insecta; order Raphidioptera; family Raphidiidae; genus Venustoraphidia; species Venustoraphidia nigricollis. Next base: position 7,640,645 of record JAVRKA010000004.1, on the reverse strand, counting down.
CGGTAATTCCTGTACCGGCCATCTTGATTGAGGTTTTCCATGGTTTCCCTCAATTAATTCCAGATAAATATCGAGATGGTTCCTTCTTTGAGGCCATGGCCGATTACCTATCAAACTCCTAGTTCAAAAATTACCTACCTTATCCTAATTTCCTATAATTCCTTCATTCGCCCATTGCTATTACATAAGTTGAAGTTGTAAAAAATGTAGAAAATAACGGGAAGTGGTAGATGAAAAAATAGTAATGGTGCGAATGGCGTCTGTTATGACATAAAGTCGAAAAACGGACGTTAAACGCATTATTATTATTATTATTATTATTATATACCCGATACTTTGATATGGTTGTAAAAATAACTTTGTAATAATAATAAGTTCCTTTAATTCCTAAGTGGAGCATAGGGCCTCTACGAAAATTTTGAATCTTTTGCCACATTTTTTACTTAAAGCCAGGTAGTTCCTTGTTCCATAACTTCTTCACTAACAGTTCTTCTCCAGGATATTTTGGGTCTTCCTCTTTTTCGATATCCCTGTGGTTTCCACTCTCTTCGCTATGTCGTCATCTGTCTTTCACAGTGTTTAACTTTAATTAGTTGAAATGATAAAAAATGGATTATTATGGTGTCTTTTATGTTTTCCATAACATGGAAATATTTTTATACGGTAAATGCAAACTCTAAAAGCAAACCGAAAAAAAAAAATCGATATCTAAGAAATCGATCTTGTAGACGTCGATTTTTTTTGTGAATCAATTCATCAAACGATTCGAATCGATTTAAAAATCGCATCTATTTCGGAAAGAATCGCTATCCCTAAAGGTTACATAATTTCTCATTTTTGTTTTTAATTTTTCGACTGTAGGATCTAGGATAATTCTTGGTCCTTCTTCTTTTGGCGTTTACCAAATGGGCACGTGAAAATTATGACAGATGGGTAGAGCTCTAATGTATTGATTTATTTGCAGGGCTGGAGTTGGCTGTTAAGCAAGAAGTCTCTACTAAAGGCGTCGAAACATTTGAAAGAGCTGTGTGGTCAGTGTTCGCTCATGTATCCATCGGGCGTTCCGTGTTTGTTGAGCGCATGTCTCGTCAGTCTGGAACCAGACTCGGCGTTGCGTCTAATGGCCGACCAATTCACGCCCGACGAACGGTTCAGCCAAGCGAGTGTCAACTGTCAGCTGTCGACTCCGGCCGATGTCAGCTGCACCCACATCCTGGTGTTTCCAACATCGGCGACGACTCAAAGTTCGCAAACCGCCTTTCAAGAACAACATATTAACGGTCCGGAACTCGGTGACTGTGAACTGTTTGAAGCCGATATATTGAACGATGATATGACCGACGGCATTGAAGGTAATTTGTTTTTTGTAGTGTAGAGCAGCGGTATGCAAGCTGTTTTATTTTCGAACGTTCGCGCGAGCGAAACTGCTTGTCAGACCTGGTTTAAAAAAAAAAAACAAATATCAATATTTTACTCAGTCTACTGTTTACAGTACTCCAGCGTCAGTAATCCGTCTGACGCATGTGCATTTACCTTATCACAAGCTTTTATTTAACTTGCTTTTATGTCTGTCCATCTGTCAAGGACAAATCTTGCGATTGATTATTCGACCACTTCTCGATACCCGATCATGCTGACATTTTGCACACAGCTTTGGTTCTGAAGACAACACATTATAGTATATTTAATATTATGGTGGATCCAATATGGTCGCAACCACAAAATGGCGGTTTACCTTATTTTTTGCAACCCTGTTCATATGGGTATCAAATGAAAGGGTACGACAAGTAGAATACAATGAGCAGTGTAACTCCATTCCAAATCCAAAATGGCGGCCGACTAAAAATGACAAAAAATCTATTTCTTTTAAACCCCAAATAAGAGGGTATGACAAGTAAAAATAAATGAGCAGTGTGACTTCATTCCAAATCCAAAATGGCGGTCGACTCAAATTGGCGAATCATCTATTTATTTTAAATCCCCTTGATATGGGTGTCAAATGACAGGGTATGACAAGTAGAATACAATATGGCAGTCAAAAAAAAAAAAAAAAAATGATGGATTACCTTTTTCTTTACAACTCCCCTCGATATCGGTATAAATAATTTAGAGCTATTCAACAGATCCAATTATCTCCTTGTTTTAGGTATGAACGACTTCAGCGACATATTCAGCGGCGTGTGGACCGAAACAGGTCCTGGCGGCGGTCATAGTCCAGGAACGAGTCCGAGACGAGACGGCTGCAACAGTCCGACAGGCGGCAGTCCTGGAGGTTGCGGAGTTCTTGGTGGCGAAGGAGACAGACCGAGTCCGTTTCCGTGCGATGGAGGTGGCGGCGGCAGTGGCCGTGGAGCGGAACATATAATGCAGGAAGAGGTTGGAACATTACTACAGCAGCCACTCGCGCTGGGCTACCTTGTCTCGACAGGTGAGAGAAATTTCAGTGTTTAATGTCTGTCTTTATTATGGCATGTTAAACTTCAATAATGCCACTTGTGTTCCAAGCGTTGTGAAGCGATTTTTGTCATAATGGATGCTGAAAAAACACTCACACTTCTAAAACTGTTGTATGAGCAAAGCAGGAGAGCATCTAGGGTTTTGTCGAGGCTTAGGGCTTTTTGAAATCCAACGGGGTCTTAAGATTGAGGTTTAAAGTTTATTTTTAATAACATCAAAATCAGAGTTGAAATTTGGTGACATGACCAAACACATAATGCTTATAAATTCACCCAAAAAATAGTCAAAATTGACCCGAAAAAATGTCAAAAATTGTATTATTCAATTTTTGTGGGTACTTGGCACTTGGGGGCCCATGACTTAAGCCCTATTAGTCCCTGGAACAAAGTGTTAAACAGCAAACCGTCGCAAAACAAGGTTATGTTTGTTGTATTATGAGTCTCCATGGATATGGTAATTATAGGGATGAAGTACACAGCTGCGGGGGGGGGTCCATTGAGGGACGAGTACAAACATTGGTACAAAGTAAGAATGGTGTCGATTTTTGATTGGCCGGCGCATTGTGCTGCATATAACAGAAATTTTCTTGTTACACAATACTACCAACATAAATTTCATGTCACTAAACATGCGCAGTGCGCCGACCAATGGCAAGTGGACACCACTCACCTCGTCGCGTCCCTTAATCAGCTTTACCTCCCTTGTCTAAAACCCTAGTACATACTCTGTCTATGTCTATGCGAGTCTCGACAACAAAAAAAGGAAAAAAGATTAAAAGTAGAATTTTTTAAAGAAAATTTCATTGAAAAATAAAAATTAAACATTTTGATTTCAATCGTGATATATCAACGCAACGAGTTTTTATTGTGTTAATATCGTTATTGTTTTGTCTTACAGCGCCAACGACCCGAATGCCGGGCTGGTTTTGGGCGCAGTGTCCACATCTCGAACACGTGTGTCCGGTGTTTCTGAAGAACGCGCTACATTTGCACAGCCCTGCTATACAACAGAACAGCGACGACCTACTGCAGCAGCAAAGCGCCGTCACCGTTCACCCACTCGATTCGCAGTACACCACCGACGTACTCAGGTAAGCAGAGTTTTAGCTTTAAAACTAGATTGAGCAAGAAATCCGAAGCGATAAAAAAAATATAAATGGTCACTATATTAATTAGTTCGTCGGGGAGATATGGGAGACTTGATTGAAATCTATCAAAAATTATTGAGCATAAAATATACTAATTTCGAATCGACAACACATATCCGCAAAAATCGAATACTCACGTTATTACAATAGCTATAACCATGCATGACACACAGCACACACAGCATGACAGCTTGTCTGTCAATAAAACAGTGTCAAATGCTCCACTCAAATTGTTGATAAAGTGGTTCATAGATGACGCTTTGGTATGGTGGACTTGATTGAAATTTTTAAACAAGCCAATTCAGCGAAATCAGATTCGCAGTTAGTTTTATTTAAATTAATGTTCAATCAGCAAATCTATGATTTTTGGTTGCTCATTTTTTTTTTTATTAGTTATTTAATACCGATTTAATAATTTAGGAACTTTTATTTGATTTCCATAAATGTTTTATGAACAAACATCGATAATAGCAATTAATAAATCTATAATAATTGATGTGATGTAAAATTTATTGTTACAAATTAAACAAAAAAAAACTAACAACTTTTATTGTCGGTTCTGTTTCACTTATGACTATTGTCTACGTATTAAGGTGACCCTCGTTTAGCGCTGTTTCCTATAACGCAGGAACTTATTGGAACGTATTTCCTGCGTTAACAGGGATCTTACTGTACTTTTTTGATTTTTCTTTTGCTCATATACAGTGGAATCCGTTTATAATGACATCGAAGGGAATTGACAAACACGTCATACTAAGCGGACGTCATACAAAGCATTTTTGCGAAAAAAAAACAACCTTCTTTTTTTTAGGTAGCATAGGACGGGTATTCCTTTGTTTCTCGTGGATTTTAAACCACTGAATTACCGCTTTATGAACATTTTCTTGTCGCGATTTTCGAAGCCTCTTCGGTTTTAAAACATTTGAATTGAACGATCGCTTAATCCGGTGCTTGTTTTTGAAAATCATTGAGATTGTCGAATGACCCACGCCCAATTCCTTTGCAAGAGATGAGTTTGATTCTCCATTTTCTAATCTGCATATTATTGCACCTTTCTCCTCAATCGTATATGCTTTACGACGTTGAGATGACATTTTTTTACATAGGATATCACTAAAAACAACGCGTGACGTTCAACTATCAATTACTCACTGAGATTCAAAACAAAAACAAGCCACGTGCCGAACGTTGTCAGGAATCAACGAACATTGCCGAAGAATCATGTCAGTCACTATAAACGGACAAAATTTATTAAAAATGGGTCATAATAAGCGACATGTCACTGTAAGCGAAGTCATTGACTTTGTTACAAAGAATTTTATATGAAAACCAAACTTCGTTGTGTAATTACGTCACAATAGGCGGTTGGTCAATATAGGCGGAGTCATAATGAACGGATTCTACTGTAATTTTCTCCTGATAATTGTTAGTTTACCGAACTATGCTGTATCGTTCTATTTATTTTGACAGGTACGTTCTGGAAGGCTACAACGCGCTGTCGTGGCTGGCGATCGATTCCAACACCCACGACAGACGGTCTTGTCTGCCCGTTCACATCCAGGTGTTGATGCAGCTGTATCACATGACGGCCGCCCTGCTCTAAGCGAGACCGACAAGACGACAGTGGTTATTATTGTCGCGCACCAAACCATCAAAAACCGATTCTCAATTTTAACAATTGATTTTATCAAATAGCCACACTGCCTCTGCATTAAAATAAATATACAATTTGTTTAAAAAAATTTAATATAAAATACTGAAGGTAGTTTTACGTAAGAGAACTGTTTTTTTTTTAGTAAAATGGCTGACCGAATGTAGTTAAAAAACATGAAGTTTGTTTAGATTGAAAGATGAACATTCATCGCGGTTTAAAAGTCTTTACTGGTGGGGAGTTAACCATGTAATTTTATATGTGTAATAGTTTCTTGTACATAGAATGAAGATTATTGAAAAGACGTTATCGTGTTCGATCACGATAAGTTATAGTATCTGTTGTAACTGCCGGGACCGGTTAAATTTATTTATAGAGACAGAAAGTAGGGTAAAAACAAGATTACTAGACACTAAGGTTAGGCGTTAGCATTGTTGAAGCTGTGATTGGACGAGACGCGAGAGAGGGCGGGGGAAGTGAGTTTGTAGTGTCTTTTTCCAAACATTTGGTATAACTATAATTGACAAACCAAACCATGGACATCAATTCAAGCAATCACAGACGTGACCATAATTGGGCGTTAGCATTGTTGAAGGTGTGTCTAGACTAGACGCGAAAGAGGGCGGGGAAGTAGGCTTGTGGAGTCTTTTCCCAAACAGTTGAGATAAACATACTTGAGTAACCAAGCCAAGGACATCGGTGACATAGGCAGTCAATTCAACCAATCACAGACGTGACCATGTTTATAGCCTTTTTACGCCCAACCTTTTGGGCTTTAGCATTGTTGAAGATGTGACTTAGCGAGACGCGAAAGAGGGCGGGGAAAGTAGGCTTGTGAAGTCTTTTTCCCAACAGTTGAGATAAATATACTTGAATAATCAAGCTATGGACATCGGTGACATAAGCAAGCGACTTAACCAATCACAGACGTGACCATGTTTATAGTCTGTTAAGCCCAACCATCTAGTATTCTGGTAATCTTGAAGTAAAAATCTAGTGATGGTGAACTGAAGCTGTTTCTCGTTTGTAACCGATAACCGTGTTTTCAATTGTGCATATCTTATTGCAGTACGTACCTTGTTATCGGTAGCGAATTTAAGCAGGTAATAATTCTTTGGTGTCAGGTATAAAGGGTGTATGTCGAAAAGTCTCGTTTTTTAGCCGTAACAAAAGAGAATACAATTTAGTCTTAAGTCCAGTAAAAATATTAAATTTGAACAATTTTTTTTGACTCAAGTCCCTTACACCTGATACTAAAGAATTTATTTTTTTTAATATTCAAATATCTGAAACAGATATAATTTTAACTACTGAAATATATTTTAGATAATGGATCTGACAGAAAAGTTTCAAACATGGCTGACGGTAGTTTGATGGTTCTTTTGACAAATTTTATTTACTTTTAATATTTCTCCCAAAACTTCGCGTGAAAGTATATTTTTTTCGCGTTTTCTAAAATCCTAAAGTTTTGGATAATGAGTTTTTAAATTTTTTGTAGCCTATTATGGTATTAATTTTAATATTAATGAGCATTTCCGTTATGTATACCATATATTAAAAATCACATTTTAAATAATTACTTGGAAACTAAACATCCAACATTACAAAAATGTGTGATAAATATCCATAAATAAAATTTTAGATATTTATCTATAAATTGTTTAATTGTTTTATAAATTGTTTAAGATCGAATAACCTTAAGCAATCCAGAAGTCTCTAAGGGCAACCTAATTTTGGGGACCACGTCTAAGAACAAAAACGCATCACTAAAAATTCGTTTTATTCTTCAAAGGCTGTCTCTTTTAGCGTTTGAATCGTGGAATGGCTTCAGTTCAGTATTGTTAGGGAAAAAAAAATCTACAAAACATTTTATCTGCATCATTTTTTTTAATTGAACATTTTAATTTTGTTGGATGAACCAACAGCTATTTTTAACGGCGCAAACCGGAACTACGCTTTTTTTTTTGTTTTGTGTAATAACCGGTTAAGTACAATTCAACAATATTGTTGAACGACTAGTGTCAAGATAATCTTTTGTTAATTTGAACTTTTTTAATCACAGTTATCGGCGCCGGTCAGGTGAATAAGTTTATATTCATATTTGATAACTAAGTTATGACTAAAGAGTTTTCAAAACTAATTATTTACGTAGTAAAAAAATTGTTTTTTTTAAGAAGTTTTGAGTCAATAAGAGAATGTAAAAAGTAATATGAAACCATTGTGCAGCAGTCCCTCATCAGACATCAAAAGTCGAGTTGATTTAAAAATAATTAATCAGTAGGGCGTCGTGACTTGTAGGTTATTCGAGTCGTTTTTGAATTTTCAGTTTATTATTAATAAATAATAAATTGAAAGCATGTCTTGGTACTAAGCCCGAATAACTATCAGTTGGCAGTAAAACGATGCAGCCCCATGTAGGGAGCCATCCATAAATTATGCTACACTTTGAGAAGGGATCCATAAAGTATGACTAAGAAAAGAAGGTCAGGTTTTTGTGACAACCTGTGGCATACAGTAGGAAGGTCTATGAACAAAAATTTTGTGCGGAGAAATTTTTTAAAAAATTTAGAAATATTGAAAAAAAAATCGAAATTTGGAAAAAACGAATTTTCGGAAAATTCAAAATTTCGATTTTTTTTTTCAAAAAATTGCAGTTTTTTCAGATTTTTTATTTTTTGTTGGATTTTGTTGGGACTCATTGTGCCCAGTGCCTAAATCCAGCACTAGGGGAAATTTACGTGACATAATTAATGGATGACCCTTATGGAAATTTAGTATAATCATCATGCTGGGATGCACAAAGCGTTGTCAAAAAATTTGATTTAAAAATGACCTTAGATTGTGATCATATATATTTCTCGATAAGAAAAGCATTGTGGAATTTTAAATCGATTCTGCCCGAAAAATAATTGATCGATTGAAACGATATTTTTTAAACTATATGTGCATGTATTTAACATAGTTTTTCAAATAAAAAATTTTGATAACGCTTTTTGCAACTCGACATTGAGAGTAGAAATAAATTCTGTCAGAAGGATTACTGTACATTGTCGTTTTTTTAATTGAAAGTATGCTATCTACATTCTACGACACCATTCCAGACATTTTATCGCTGTCTCGTGCTGACAGTACAGAAGCTAAAATTTATAAAAGCTCTCATTTGTTTGCCGTAAACTTAGCGATAGATACCACTTTGACGGTAGTGTTAATCGCCAGTATGATTTGTTGACTAACTTTTGTTTTGTCGTACGACTTGTTACATCCTTCTCGGTGGTCGGGACTAAAGGCTAATTTACACTTTGTTAAGTGACAAGTGATTAGTTAACATTTTTTTATGTTGTTCAGTATTAAGTGTAAACAAACCGTTCACACAGTGTTTAGTACTGTGGCACTTGTCAAAGTAATACAACACAGGTGACGCTGCGAAAAATGGACCGTGCTTCCAATCACTTTATTTCGCACTTACACTTATCACTTAACAGCATGACCGTCACTCGCTGATTTTACTAATCACTTAACATCTGCAGTTGTTACTTAACAAAGTCTAAATTGGCCTTAAACAATTTATTATTAACGCATTTTATATTTAGAAAGTCGTATTTAATTATCAAGAGAAATGAAACCAATCGCTTATCACGCTCGAATTTTAAATCGTAAAACCAAATTGAAAATTGTTAGTTTAATTGTTGCGCGGTTGGTTACAACTTAATAATTAAACTACGGTCTTTCAAAATGTATACTTAATGTTGTTTTTATATTTGATTTGTTATTGATTTGTGTCGCTGTTTTTAAACAAATTATTACTAGATTTTGAATAATGTGGTTTCTAACCTTAAATTTTAAAGTATGATCGAAATTTCAGTATAAAATGACTGCTTATATTAAAAGCATTATCACGAAGTATAGATATATGAAGAGTGCGAATGCAATGTTAAAGAAGTGGCTTCAATTTGATGGACACGACTTATTCGCTTAAACCATGGATCTAGTAATCATAGGGCGAGAGTATGCAGCTGTGGGGTGGGGGAATCCATTGAAGGACGGGTACAAAGTAAGGATGGTGTCGATTTTTTATTGGCCGTCGCAATATACTGCATACAAAAGAAATTTTGTTTTTACACCATACTACCAACATAAATTTCATGCCACTAGACATGCGCAGTGCGTCGACCAATCACAAGTAGACACCACTCACCTCGTCGAGTCCCTTAATCGGTTTTACACCCCTCGTCTAAAACCCTAGTGCATGCTCTGTGTTTATATTCCTATGTCTATGGTTTAATCCAATTGAGTAAACGGTACGTTCTGAACTCGTGCGCTGTTGGTGTTCAAAAAAAAAGCCTGTGTCGTTCGAACTCGTTTTGTATCTATATTTCGTGAGCATTACGTTGCAATAAAAGGTTAACCACTATCCGAAATGTAGTTCAACTATTTTGAAATGGAACAAAAACCATCAAACGTGTAATTGTTCGTTTATTGTATACTTTTCAAATTGGAAATTATTGTTTGTATTTATTTATTTTTTTTTTGTTTTTTAATCGAAAAGAAATGGAAATTTTATTTTGAATGACTAGTTACAGCTACAAATATTCGTATATATGTATACATACATATGTTTTATTTTAAACTGAATATCTGGTGTTCTCTTTTATGCTGGGTTTCTGATACGGCTTTTAGGCTAAAATGTGTATTTAAAATTGTCATTGGTTTACAACTAAAAGAAAATTTCAGTTTAATTGAAAACAAATGATATTTCTTCAATATAGGCTGAAATCGTATCAGAAACCATGACGTAAATATTACATGGTGTGCTCATTAGGCAGGTTTCTCTCTATCGTTTCTCTCTTGCATATTGCTGTAAAATAATACTCGGGTGTATAAACTCATAAAAATTCCGAGAAAAAATGGGAATTTTTATGTTTAAATGTTTTGGTAACCAGCAATTTGAAAAATAAATAGCAAACGTTTAGGCGGTAATCAACTTGAAATCAAGACGATTTCAACATTGACGCAATATAATTCACTAATGTAACAACACTTGTGTCAATTTAATTGTTATAAAGGTAAAATAAAATAAGATATATATATTGAACAATAATTCTGCGATTTGAAAGAGATAGAGTCCGAAAATAGTGGGTGCGACAAGGACAGATGATGTGAAACAACTCGTGAAACGATTTTTTGTTTTCGAGTTGGCAGCACTGGGTATTATTTTGCACTTTAGACGATTTTTAGACAGAGAGAACCCGCTTAATGAGTTTTCATATCAAATTTTGTTGTCAATATGAAAATTATTTTCGTGTCATGTCTGATTAGTGTTACAACTTTTCCTGAAAAGTTGAAATTGCTGAAAAGTTCGATCATTTTTCCATGAAAAACTCGGAAAATTTGAGTTTTATATAGGATCGTTTGGTTTAAACAGACAAACCTGTATCTGATATAGTTGATACAAGTATATATGATACTAGCTATTGCCCGCGGCTTTGCACGCGTGGAGTCGTGTTTTTAATATAAAAAAATGCATGACTACCCAAAAAAAGGAGCGATATGTTTTTCCTATAATTCCAATTTTCAAGTTCCTGCCTTAAAAAAAAAAACGATACTCCCATACAAACTTTCAACCCTTAAAATATGAAAATCCAAAAACCCGGAAACAGGTCATTATTTACTTATGCTGTAATTCAAATTTTCATGTTTCCGACTTCAAAGAACAAAAACTTTCATACACAGCCCCCCTGCCAGTTTCCCCCCCTTAAAGTTGAAGTTTCTAAAAATCCTTAGCTGATGCTTACGTTATAAAATAAAACTAATGTTCCAAATGTCAACTTTTTAGACTTAGTAGTTTTGGCTGTGCGTTGATAGATCAGTCAGTCAGTCAGGACAAACGATTTTATAAGTTTAGATTTTAACATTCAGTGTTTGATTTTTTATTGTTTTTGATTTATTTGTTTAGCAATAATACGCGAATCTGAATTTGACCTACTGACAGCAACAAGATCGATACTTCTGCTACCTGATTCAGATGGATCTTGATTATATATATTATAATAAAGACTTCGGGGAATTCCCTGCGACCAACAATTTTTTCCAACATTTCCACAGCACTAGCGAACTATTCCAACTTTTCGACCGAACTTTTCTTGGGTTGCAACACTGTTTGATCAGTTTTGTTTTCTAAATATTGACAAATGAAATCACAGAACAACGATATTCAGTAAATAAAAAAAAAATAGTCATTTCTGTTATAACGCGAAGTTTCTAAAGTAACACAAAACATAATCACTTCATTTATCAATCGCATATGAACAAATCTGCGCAATAGAAACACGCGTTATAGCAAGAGAGGAAGACACCATCGTGTACAACGTTGTTGGTCATGTTGGGGACCGTATAAAAAAATTATATAAAAATAGAAAAAAAACGTTTTATTAATTTTTCAATCAGTTTTATTATTCATATTTTTAACAAGATCTATTTATTATTATAAATATTTTTATAGAATATGTGGGTAGCTTAATTATCTAAAATAAATTAAAACAAAAAAAAAAAAAGAAAATGATATTACTCTGTACGTAGTTAGTTAAATAATATGTTAATGTAAATTTGTTATAAAAAAATGCAAAAAATACCGAATAATTAAACTTATTATTATAGTTAATAACAATATTGATAGTAATAAAATATACTGGGGCCATCAGTGACGTATTCTCATTGCCTCCGGTCTGGGGTGTAGCGCCGAGCTTATATACTGTTGTAGCATTGTATAGCGGCAGAAGTATTCCCCACCAACCTGTATATATTACAATGAATCGCATCCGATGCTGTCCGGTCGTATCGCCGGACATGCGCCGTGATCGGTTCTGTCAATTTTAATGGGAATTGGAAGTTATTAACATTATACATACTATAAATAATAATATGGATATAAATATCTAGCCTAGAAGAGTTGATTTGTAAATATTTTATTGATAATATAAAAATGATTACAAATTATTGCTGTTTTTTTATTTATTCTAAATGACACAATCAACGCCGGCCCTGGGATAGAACGAGAGAAGCGGTCGCTCTAGGCGTCGGGTGGCAAGTGGCGCCAAAAAGCCAAATGCGAAAATTTTCTTATTAACATAAAAATGTTTTTTCGGGAAAAAGGACTTTTTTTAAGTAAATACTTAATTTTTTATTTACAGCGACGTTAAAAAAGTTTTCGCATTTGGCATTTTGGCGCCCCTTGCCACCTGACGCCCAGAGCGTACATTAAATAGCGTAAGGGGTAAATTAAGTAGCTTTTATTATTTATACTTCTGCTTCTTTACAGAAGCCAGAAGTATAATAATTAAACCTACTTAATTTACCTTAAATTCAACGAGTGTTGGTTTGTAATAACAGTTGATTTTTGAAAATTTAGGACTTATTTATTTGACATACAGTCAAAGCCCTCTAAGTGCACAGCTCGGAACCGAGGCCCATCCTTTAAGTGCACACTTCCCCTACGATCTTTTTCATCCCCACTCTTCTAACTCCTATAGCTATCTTTATTCAATCAGATGCTCTCTCTCTCTGCGCGAAACATTGCGCAGAATTTAAAAATGAGTTCAAACTCAAACTGTGTTTACAATCATATGACATGTGTTGACATAAGCGCGCTTACGGTCGCACGTGATTGGTCGCAGATTATTCGAAGTGGGGGCTGGGGAACGTGCACTTAGAGGGCGAGTTCGTGTGCAGTAAGAGAGCGTGTGCATTTAGAGAGCGTGCACTTAGAGGGCTTTGACTGTAAAACCGAAGTATAATTTACGTGAAATGAAAGCGTCGACCAAAGGACGCTGAAAGACAATCTCGCTCTACTCTGATCAAGGGCTAGGGCCAGCGCAGGACACCATCAGATGACAATGTCGATTGACTCATCTGTGTCGACACAAAAAGACGCCTTTTTTTGACAGTAATAAATCGTCATTTCCGCTTAATCAATAATAAGGGGTCATCCATAAATTACGTCACACGAATTTCATGATTTTTTATCCCCCCCCCCCTTCCGTCCTTATCAGAGGTAGTCACATTTGTGGGACCTCCTCTCCATGGTGTGACGTCACATATTTTGCAATTGTACACCTAGAACTGAGAAACTGAAAACAGCAGTTCCAAAATTATACAATATAAACTTTATATAGCCTAAAGATAAAAAGTTTTATTGTTGAAGTTTTGTGTTTTAATACTTTAGGTTTTGACATGTGACGTCACGAAATTTATGACTCTCCTATCCCTTGTCACACTTCGTCGACCCCCTCCCCATCTTAACGTGTGACGTATTTATGAATGGTCCCTCATAGAACCTAACGGAGTGACGTCCCTTTCAATGTATATGATTATTTTCCTCAAATGTAGATACACCAGTAAATGTGCTTAAATTAATGATATCCACTCGGTCGGTCACCGTATTTTTTTTTTAGAATATGATTCTTAGCCCCATTTACTCTATATACTAAATATAACGTAGGAACATAATGCAATAAAAAATGGATAGCGTCGTGGGACGCCTGACAGAAGCGAAACGTCTACATATTTAATGATTTGCATCAGCGCACTAGCTAAGCAAGTGTGGACGACCGTGCGCGCGTGCAACGCAGCCCACTAGCTAAACAAGTGTAGATATAACGCACGCTCGTAGTTAATGATGACGCATGATGTTTTATCTCAATTTACCCGTCAGCAGCCGACCGCACAACGTCCGAATAAAAGTTTTGCTTCAGAAAGTTTATTCAAAGAACTACGCGCTTCTGAATGTAACAATTAAGGCTTTGTATGCAGCGCCGATCCTGGGATAGAGCGCCAGATGGTAAGAAGCGCCAAAAAGCCAAATGGGAAAACTTTCTTAATGTTAAAGAAGCAGAAGTATAATAATTAAAGCTACTTAATTTACCTTAAATGATGTTTACAGGAGTTGATTTTTGAAAATTTGGGACATATTTATTGGACATAAAACCGAAGTACAATTTAAGTGAAGCGAAAGCGTGATCAAAGGGCGCTGAAAGACAATCTCGCTCTACCCTGATCAAGGGCTAGGGCCGGCGCTGGTTGTATGTATTATAAGGTTGAAATATTTCGATTTGTTTGTTACGATGTAATGAATAAAATTGAAATTACAATTTACAAGTTCAGAGTGATATGAGATCGACTTGCTGAACTAATTTCGGTTGTCTACTTTCATGTCTCCACGCGTTAAGGTCGGCTAAAATGCGTCTGCTGTAAGCTGTATGCAATTCTCGAAATGTTATTTTCGGTAGTGTGTTCGTCGACGCGGCCGGAGCACTTCTGTTGAATGGATTGTGTCTTCTAGGTGGAGGAACAGGTGATGAAACTTTCATTAAAGAACTCGACACAGGTTCCTCGGGATATATACTGTTTTCATCTAACTGTCTTTGTAATTCAGCTACCATTAATTTCATGTAATCATAGCTGGCACATGCTAAAGCTTTCATCCATTGTTCCATCGATTCTTGGTTATCTGCACCAAGCACATAACTTCGATTGTTCGGGCCGTGAAAATCGATTTTAAAACTGAAGTGTTCGTCGTCTTCGGCAAGTTCGACAGTGCATCCTTCTAGTATTATAACACCAATCGGTTCTTTGTCACCCCGACGTTCGAAATAAAATAACAGATTGCCTTTGAGTACAAACCACCGTTTTTGGAATGATTTGTTCACTTCACCACGTTTATTTAACCAGCCTTCGCGATCGACTGGCGTTGCAGACGTTGCAAATGCACACAAATTTTTTTCATTTATTTTCATCATCTTATTATGATCTTATTCTAAATTTTAAACGAAGTTAGGTTATAAGTTTTAACAAATGTCATTTTTTACACTTCCGTTAAATTCCGTCAGATGTCGCTATTTTAAACGCAAAAGGCGGATGATTTTGAACGATTAGATAGATCATTGAGTAATATCCAGTTTTGTGATACAGTACTCCCTTAATTCATTAATTGATTCGGTATAAATACGTTAATAATATGTAAACTGCGGTTTTTAAACTACTTGTGACATTGGCTTGTCCGAACCCTAATAAAGAAATTATTATTATTATTATAAAATATTGACAAAATTTTCACGGTATGTACAAATAATGCTTTTATGTAACTTTTGAATAATTGTGCTGTTTTAGGCATCAATTTAATTTATTATGTATAAAAATGATATTGATTTATGTGCAAACTGCTCTCCTGATACTTTTGTGTTTATATTTGACTGACGAATTTTGAAGGGTATCACATTATGTAACTTTTGAATAATTATGCTGTTTTAGGCATCACTTTAATTTATTATGTATAAAAATCGATATTGATTTATCTGCAAACTGCTCTCCTGATACTTTTGTGTTTATATTTGACTGACGAATTTTTAAAGGGATTGCATTATGTAACTTTTGAATAATTATGCTGTTTTAAGCATCAATTTAATTTATTCTGTATAAAATCAATATTTTATCAGAAAACTGCTCTCCTGATACTTTTGTGTTTATATATTTAACTGACGAATTTTTAAAGGTATTACATAATATTGTATACTACTGCAGTCCTAAATCAACGTCCATATTTTTTTGTAATTAATGAAAACAATTATCGACACATTGCGTATAATGAGAGAGAGGTATAGCTCCAATGTGATTGCAAGTAATTTGACGGTTGTTTCAACAATTTTTAAGTAATATTTCTCCAAAAGTACATGTGGACTTTTTTCTTTATAATTTTTACGTTATCTAAAAGCACCAAACTTTCGAATAATCAGTTTTTGAAAATTTTGTCTGGAGTCAATTTGGTTTAATTTAATTTTTATGTACTTTTCCGGTGAGGATTCTCATTACCATTGTGCTAAAAATCACATATTTTATAATTGCAAAATTAAAAAAAAAATTGTTAATGTTTAGGATATCCATAAATAACATAGTGAAATTTCTGTTTTTCGTTTGTAAACTGCTCTGTACACTGTACATTGAATAATCTTAAAAGTTTTAAATTTTACACTTAGGACAACTGAACTTGAATAATATAATCCCCTTGCTCAAACAGATACTTTATATGTAGGTACTAGCTAGCTTACAATATATTGTGATTTTCATAAGTCCAAAAAATCAAAAAAGTTTTGATACTGCATTGTGATTAAATTTCGTAGGAGTGGTTTTATTTTATTGTATTTTATTTAAGCACGCCCTTTTTAAAAACAGAAGTAATTTGATAATTGTCGCTTATTTCAGTAGCGGCAACAAAAAAAGTAAAAATATTCCGTTTTTTATATAAACTTGTTCATTCGAAAGAATAAAAATTTTTGTAATTAAAAAAAAGACACGCATATAATATCATAAAAATGTTACTACGGTTATTCTACATTCATGTATAAAAAGAGATCAAACTTCCTAACTAAACTGTTTTGCAAGCTTTTATTGAACTTGCCATGTTTGTCAGTCAGTCTGTCAACGTGTCAGTTGGGGTCAAAACTTGCAATCAAAATTTAGACTAGAGCTTTGAAATTCAGCACAAATCTGTAAGTTCGGTAACAATGCATATGACAGACGCTCCATGTTGACGGATAACCTTTTTCTCCACAATCCGCTTGCCGTAGGCATCAAAGGAAGAGTTTGACGAGTGGAATCGGTAAGCTATGTGACGTCATTGTAAACTCAATATGGTCGACGCTACATCCAATCAATTTGAAACTTTCTGCACATAAATTTTCCGATGACAGTACTCGACTCTATCGTTTTTAAAATTAAATATTTCATTAATTTTAGTAAATTAATGTTTCTAACAATCATTGCAAACAAAAAAATGTTTGGGAAACACTGATTTACATATAGTGTCTGGGTATACTTAATTAATTTAACAAATTGTCAAATCGCTTTTAATCGAAATCATTTTTATATTATAAACTTAATATTTTAACTTGACCAAAAAGAATAATTTTTCACACGCTACTGATTCATAAATAATTATAATTTATATAAAACAAGATCGAACTGCGATCCTAATACAGTTTTTTGTATTAATGGAAGGCGAAGTCAACAGACAATGCTTTTAAATGAAAAATATTATACGGAGTGTTCGATCAGTACTCGGTCGTGAATAAATTTGGAACTTGGAAAAAATTGAAAGGAACATACATACATGAACATAATTCGAGAAGTTAGTTGTTACGAAATATGTATGAGTATATTTTGTAATTACTTGACTCAAGTTGTCAGACATATTAATGACATATTATAAACAGTTCTTTTGTTCGAAATTTTTTTTACGGACGGTTTAAAACAATTTGTGTTACCTTTCTTTCTGAAACAACTGCCAGTTTTATGATGCTAAATGATCCCCAAGTAATAGATAGATATATTTCACTAATACAATAAATATAAGTGACGTCATACTCATAATAGTACAATAAAAAGTATCGTACAAAATTACATTTAAAAAAATCTTCGATAAAATATATACAATTTTCAGTTTTTTTTTATAAAATTGCTAAATTTTTGGAATGACAAAGTTACTTGTGTTATTTGAAATTTTGTTAGATAATTTTAGAGATGTATAAATAAAATTATTTTGTGTAGGAGTTAATCGGGATTATAAAGATGAGTTTTTATGTCGTATGTTACAGTCATAAAAATCTGCATTTATAGTTAATTAAGTCATTATTTTTTTAACATATAAAAGACGGAGCATCAGTCATAATTTTATACTTTATAAAAATCGGTCTGCAATTTTTGAAGCTTCTTCCGGTAGCCGCAAGTGCTTTTTGTAAAAAAAATTCTTTTAGCGACTGATGCTGCGGTCCAAATCAGAACCCCATACAGTGCGTAACACTTCTTTGTGTCTTGTGATATGTATTATATTATGTGTTCATTTGATATGTTCTTATCCTGACTGTATATAATTGTGCCCAGGTCCGGCAATTAATGTGGGTATGGTGGTTAGCTATATCCACACGAGTACTTCTGAGTGGATAAAACACTCACTCGCAATTTGACGACATTTTTGTAAAAACTGTGTTACGATACAACTTTATATTATTATATGTATTTATATATGTATTTATTTTACACAGAAATTCTATTTGGAGAAACTCTTAAATGAATATATTTCGCAAAATGTCAAGCACATCAGTTTTTGAATGGCTCAGATAAGTTTTTGTTGTACCACGTGTGATAATTCTCTTGTTAAATGAAGTACTAAAATCTTCGACTGCTCTATATGCATAGACGCTGATGAACTTTGCTGTCGAGCGTCTATAATCTAGAATCTATCCTTTTTATAAGCATACCGAATAATAAATTAAAAATAATTCGGAGATTACACACAACAGCGGCACAGAGGTATAAAACACCCTGTATATAAAAACTTATGTAACTGCATTTTATAGTCGTGCTATGTTCTATTTGAAGTACAAATACCTCTTAAATGCTTCTGGGAGCTGGATAGCAAATTTTTGATTTTTCGGTTTGTTGATATTATTTCAATATATTTAGCAAAATTTTTGTTTGTGACAAAATATTTTTTTCTTTTTTTTTTTGTTACAAATACTTCGATCGTATTAAATCGACGTCAAGTGTCGCGCGATCCCCATTACGGAACTTCCATGCCTACATTTTAGATATTTTATATATTATTAATTTAACAATAATTAATTATTGTATGAAAATGTGAGAAAATAAACACATAGGTATTAAAAAAGAAAATATTTTTCAAGTGTAACATGTATAAATATCTTTTCGTGTCTCTGGTGCCCTGCCCCTAAATTTTCGAATTTTAACAATTTATCAGTCTGTAAACGACAAAATATTTTTCAAAGACTCCAAGTAAAAATACCTCTTAGCGTTTATGGTGCCCTGCTCCTAAAATGGCAAATTTTAAGAATGTCTCTGTCCACATTTAACACGAATAAATTACCTCTTCGTCTCTGGTGCCCTGTTCCTATATTTTCAAATCTTAACAATTTATCAGTCTGTAAACGACAATATTTTTCAGACTCCAAGTAAAAATACCTTAAGTGTTTATGGTGCCCTGCTCCTAAAATGGCAAATTTGAAGAATGTCTCTGTCCACATTTAACACGAATAAATTACCTCTTCGTGTCTCTGGTGCTCTGTTCCTAAATTTTCAAATCCTAACAATTTATCAGTCTGTAAACGACACAATATTTTTCAGACTCCAAGTAAAAATACCTTAAGCGTTTATGGTGCCCTGCTCCTAAAATGGCAAATTTTAAGAATGTGTCTGTCCACATTTAACACGAATAAATTACCTCTTCGTGTCTCTCGTGCTCTGTTCCTAAATTTTCAAATCTCAACAATTTATCAGTCTGTAAACGACACAATATTTTTCAGACTCCAAGTAAAAATACCTTAAGCGTTTATGGTGCCCTGCTCCTAAAATGGCAAATTTGAAGAATGTCTCTGTCCACATTTAACACGAATAAATTACCTCTTCGTGTCTCTGGTGCTCTGTTCCTAAATTTTCAAATCTTAACAATTTATCAGTCTGTAAACGACACAATATTTTTCAGACTCCAAGTAAAAATACCTTAAGCGTTTATGGTGCCCTGCTCCTAAAATGGCAAATTTTAAGAATGTTTCTGTCCACATTCAACCCGTATATACTACCTCTTCGTGTCTCTGGTGCTCTGCTCCTAAATTTTCAAATCTTAACAATTTATCAGCCCCTCTTCACTATTTTCAAACTTACCCATTTCACAATTTGCAAATCTGCCCCTCTTTCACTTATAATTTCATTCAAGAAAACACATAACTCAGCAGTGATGTGTTCAATTTTTAAAAGGTTTTTATTATGAAAATTTTTTTTATAGTGTTCGATGTATAAAATAAATCATACGCAAATAATTACAAAAATTTTATTGATAAATGAAATAACAAACAGTATATTTTCAAAACGTGTTTTCACAGTCACTTGACTGATTTTACGAACAGTGTATAAATATTACAGAAGTCTTATTTATACATAAAATTTTGTCAATGATTTCAGAACCAAAAGATCTACGATATAATATGTAAGAATGAAATACGTTTCCCGATTTTCCCCTAACACATCATATACATATTTACTATATAGATCTTCCAATATGTAAATAACACATTACGACCATAGCCGCAAATAATCCAACATTTTAACAGAAGATTAGCTCAAGAAGACTAGAAGAACTGAGACCGAAGTCGCGTGCCGTAAGTGGTATAAATTTTGGTTGTAGTTAGGCAGCGCTTCAAACACATCTGTAAGCGGCGCAATGCACTACTACGCCGGTAACGTTTGTGTTATTATAGGAATCCCAAGATTACTAGAAACCAAAGTTGGACGTTAACATTGTTGAAGGTGTGTTTAGGCGAGACGCGAGAGAGTGCTGGGGAAGTAGGCTTGTGGCATCACAGGAGACTTCTTCCAAACAGTTGATAACAATAATTGAAAACCAAACCATGGTCATCCAAC
Organism: Venustoraphidia nigricollis; assembly: GCA_034508555.1. Classification (NCBI taxonomy): domain Eukaryota; kingdom Metazoa; phylum Arthropoda; class Insecta; order Raphidioptera; family Raphidiidae; genus Venustoraphidia; species Venustoraphidia nigricollis. Next base: position 7,619,910 of record JAVRKA010000004.1, on the reverse strand, counting down.
ATCCAGTGACGTAAGTAATCGACTCAACCAATCACAGAGGTGATCATGTTTATAGCCTCTTACGTCCAATCTTCTAGTATTCTAGTAAACTTGTAGGAATCCGTGAAGAACTTCCTTTTTTTTAAAATTATTATTTGTTTTGGCCTGACTCTTGTCTTCGGCCAGTAGCCGATTGTATGAGCTTTATATCACATTCTTTTTGGAATGTATAGATTGCTTGATAGGTGTTTAATTCTTGTTTGGCAAGGATTTTAATAACATCGTCCCAATTATTATATTCCTGATTATTAAGACCATTTACTTGGATATACCTTAGAATTTAGATGGGAATATTGTGGACATTGAAATAGGATGTGGCTTATCACATTCTATTTCAATTTCACCAACACCACAATTACACATAGGACTTTGTACACGTTTATCCTGTTTAAATGTGTAGTTACTACTGTCCAGAGCCTATTCTATTGAAAGTAGTTATAAATCCTCTGTTTGTATCTATCGACTTGAACCATGGAGTCAGATTGACTCTTGCTTTAATTTGATGTAGTTGTCTGTCAGTGTATTGTGTCTGACCACCCCATTTATTCTGTCATGCCTATAACTCACTTCCTTGTCAAGTGAGTTTATATGGATTCTTTATTAACACAAACACCATCTGCGCAGTAGTGCATTGCGCCGCTCACGAATGGGCTCACAGCTCCACAAGCAACGGCCAGAATTTGTCTCAACACAAAAATAACGCAGTTCAGTCTTTTTGGATTAACAATAGTAAAACTAGCTCACGTAATTAATCGCGAGTTTCAGTAGAAACGTTATCTGCAGGTTAAATCAACAATCCGAACGTGACTTTAAAAACGCAAAAGTTTCGTTTCTTGTATTTCGCGGTATATTTTCAAAAATCATCACTGTTAGTACATGGCGCTATAAAATGAATCCGCGCTACATATGGTATCTTTTATAGGTCGCTTCTTTTATAACGCGTTATTATGTGTTTCTAAGTGTCCCCATGTTATAGATGCAACAAAAATAATAGGGCTTATGGAACAGAACGCAAGAATCCAAGTGTATAGGCTTTCACGCCCGGCGTTGTTGTAAAATTTCTTGGCTTCTGGGCTTGTACGCCGTGGTCCATTGGTATTTCTACCTGATGTTTCGTCTACAACTACGGTAGACATTATCAAAGGCGATGTGGTAGCAGGCGAAGTGTTCTTTTAGGCTTTTTACAGGTAAGTGTGTCGTTGGCTGACGTCTAACATTGATTTCTGTTCGGTCGTAGTAGGTAACACTAACTACGACCGAGCAGAGAACATTAGCTTAGCCATCAACACAGCAGCCTAGGACACTTCGCCCGCTATCACGTCGCCTTTGATAACGTCTACCGCAGTTGTAGACGAAACGTCAGGTAGAAATACCCATGGACCACGGCGTACAAGCCCGGAAGCCAAGAAGTTTTACAAGAACACAAGAATCTTGCAGCATTGCTAATAAGTAATAATACACGCGATTAATTACGTTTTAGCCGGGTGGTCTTTTTCACATTCACTTGGCGTCACTCAATAGTGCAAAACGTAATCGCCTCGTGATTTTGGTAAATTGAAATTGAACTTCTTTAGCCGCGTTGGGAGTAATTCTGTTTGAAAACGAAAAACAACACCGTCAGAAATGAGCTGCTAGCGGCAGTGTCGTACGTAGCACCCAGGTCAAGGTTTGAATTTTGCGCTCCCCCAAAACTTATTGTGTAGGAAAAGAAACAATACATGCAGGCTGCGCTCTCTGGAGGTTTTGGGCCCCTAACAGTCACCCCCGCGGCTAGTTTTAGCCATGACGTTGGCTAGCAGGGGCCCAGAACCAGTCAATTGGCAGACTTAATCTAGAGGGTAAAACAATTCGATCGATACGCCTCTTTCTGTTTAGTGTTTACTTTGTTACAAGTGTTCAACCTTGTAGTTTCATTGCAGGCGCGTAAGATTTACGCGCACCCAATTTTTTGCGTTGGCATTTATTTTAAGGCCATCGACTGTCAACTGTTATCTGGATCCAGCATCAATTCATATTTACATTTTGTTAACATTTTTAATAAAGGATAAAAGTACAAAAATGGCCCCCATAAGTGTATAATAAGTTTTCTAAAAAAACATTTTTTTTTGTTCCTTATACTTATTTTAATAATTCATAACATTTAAGGTCACTGTAACAATTAAACACAATTATTTTGGTGGTCAAACTTGGTCATTTTTGGTATTTTTCCATTATTATTGATATACTTCATATTGAGCGAAAAGCGGTACCGATTTTTTTAATAAATTCTTATGCATCTAGGAAAAACATATTTTAGAATCTGAGTGGTACCTTCGTTCACTCAATATCAAATATATTGATAATAATGCAAAAACACAAAAAATGACCAAAGATCACCAAAAAATAATTGTGTTTAACTATTGGAGTGATCCTAAAGTTATGAATTATTAAAATAAATATAAGGAACAATAAAAAAATTAAAAATAACATTTTTTAAACTCACCGCCATTTTCATACTTTTATCGACTCTAGTCCTTTAAAATACAATTGATACTTTCACCAATTCTCAAATGCGAACCTGGTAATTCATAATTTCAACAATTTCTCAGGTCCTTGTTGATTTCCCCCACGTATTTATCACTCGCAATACAAATACGCGTTAAGACTAATTTACACTTTGTTAAGTAACTAGTGCAGGTGTTAAGTGAGTAGTAAAATCAGCGTGTAAACGGTCACGCTGTTAAGTGATCAGTGTAACTGCGAAAAAGCACGGTCTATTTTTCCTGTTAAGTAGCTTCCCCGCACGCCCGCGCACTACTCGCGCTCGCAGCGCCGCTCGAGTAACTGTTTTGTAATACTTTGACAAGTTAGTGCCATAGTACTAGACGTTGTGTAAACGTTTTGTTTACACTTGACACTGAACAGCATAAAAAATGTTAACTAATGACTTGTTACTTAACAAAGTGTAAATTAGCAATTAAGACTTATTTACACTTTGTTAAGTAGCAGGTATAGGTGAGAAGTGCAGGTGTTAAGTGATTAGTAAAATCAGCGAGTGATGGTCATGCTGCTAAGTGATAAGTGTAAGTGCGAAGTAAAGTGATTAGAAGCACGGTTTATTTTTCGCAGCGTCACCTGAGTAACTGTGTTGTATTACTTTGACAAGTGCCACAGTACGAAACATTGTGTGAACGTTTTGATTACACTTAACACTGAACAACATAAAAAATATTAACTAATCACTTGTCACCTGCGCTCGTTACTTAACAAAGTGGAAATTAATTAGCCTTTACAGCGTTGCAATTATTATAAATCGTAGATGACTAGCGCCCCTTGTTTCAAATTGTTCCGACATCATTGACAAGTACAGCGTACTCAGTTGACTATACATGATATATATATATTATTAAGTTTCATTTTACTGTCCAACTTAATCTAATCACTAATGTGTACAAAGAATCAATATTACAAAAACGAGCCGCTTGTCTCTCAATCACCGAAGTGCTCGATTCCCAAGACTAGAACCAAGAATTTTTAATATTGTCAGCTCGACTTTATTCGTAACAATTATCGAAATCGGCCACGGATATCGTTCCGGTTTCTCTGGAATCGACGCATTTCGGTCGTTGCGCGTCGTCGAGACGAGACGACGAAGCGGGCGTCGTTTCGATCGACTCGCTACGTATGTACACAATACTAATAAAACACTATCGTTCAATAATGCACATTCACCGCTGTCGGGAGACTCAGCTCGACACGGGGCTGACCTCCAGTGTTCCGTTACTCATTGACTCTACGTTCTCCGTTCTCGATTCCCTATTTTCTTCTGGCTCCGAATGCGACTGTAACTGCGTTTGTTCATCTAAGGCCGATGGCGAATCCTCTTTCAATTGACGTTTTTCTATTTCCGCTTTCAAGTTTTCTATGTCTTGTTGACTGAAGAAAAAACAATGCAATCATTATTATTCATTTATCATTATTTTTTTTTTAATTTAATGGGCATGGGCACAAGACAAGCGTAACGAAGATGGCAGCAGGTAAATTACGACCTAAGTTTGGTTTCCATTATTTAATACAGTAAAAACCAAATCTACATGTTCCTTCCCAAGTTGCGAGATTTAAATCAAGAACAATTCAAAGTAAATCTGTGATGTTTTAATATTGTAACCATTCTTTTAAATAAATATAATTAGTTTTTCTTCATGCCATGTTGAAAGTACGTACTTTCTGATTCGATGTTAAAGCCGAAAGTATAACATTTATGCACTGTTGTAATCACAGCTGGAATTACTCGCATATCGTCTGTATAGGCGGGCCTAAACAGTTTTGTCATGCGCACTGATACGTGAGTCTGCCGTCCTTAGACCATATAAAGAATGGACTACGCATTCAATGTGGCGTTCGTGGTCCCAACATAGGAGTTGGTTAAGTTTCTAATAAGGTCTATTTCCGTATACTGTTTACATACAGTTTACATGCACATGTGGACGCAGCAGCTTGTAAACTTAACGTAAACATGTCTGCTAGTGTTCTTTGATTTAATGAAATTTAAATTTAATTGTGAAATTTAACATGAAATTTAATTATGGAAATGACAAAATACTTAGTATCTTTTTTCCTACTCTGTACAATGAAAGTACTTAATGTTCAAAACGTAAAGCTGTATACATTTTATTTCATGCATTTTATCATATTTTCATTATTTCCACTTAATACATTGCTCGATATATAACGTTTCAAAATATACAAAAAAGTTTTGCAACCTATCTACGTACGTCCCTGTCTTACGCATAAGATGCTTTAGGGTACGCTGTACAGCACTTGTGAACCTTAGATCAAAACTTATCCAATATGACCGCCTCCTATGTTGGGTTGAGACCACTCTCGGTTATACTGAAAGATAGGCGATGCTCAGTCCATTCCTTATATGGTCTAAGCCCTAAGGTCATGTCACTTGTTCGCCAGTAAGCAGTAGTAGGTAGCCATCTGCTGTTATTACATGGTCACTATTAGATCCATGTGTCATTATATATAACCTCAACATTGCTAACTTGAAAGTAATTAGTGTTTTTATATATTGGTGAAAGTGTGTACTTTCGAGCGGGTATGAAGAAAAATAGTATACACCACACGAGCAGAAAGCTGAAAGTCCTGTACTGCGAGACATATGATGCCTCGGGCATTTCTATCTGCACTTTCTCCTCCTGTGGCGAAATCTTCTTTAATAAAGTAAACTATTGTTACAGCATTTACACTAAAAGCTTTTTCCTTTCTGATAGCATACCACCACTTATTTTTTAGTTCCAGATCTTTTGGGAATGCAAAATCTCTATAATTTGAAGATTTATAAATAGAGCATACCGGCATTGTCAAAGTTTTATTATTATTTAGAATAAACTTATTTGGCACACACTGCTGTTCACTGTTCACAGATTGAAATCATTGTTTAGCTGGCGCCCCTAACGGTAAAATTTGGCAGTGCTCCCATCTCTATTATATTGTGCGTTAAATTAATTTTCCCATCTTAAGGGAAGAGACAATAAATTGCATCTTACCTAATCTGCACGAATAAAATTCCATTGATAACGTTTAACATGTCAAGAACGGACCCCATAGACGGCGGTTGAATTTGAATCGGGGGCAGAGTCGCGCCAGCACGGCCTGTATAGATCTCGTTCATCTTCTTCTGCAGAACAACGGCTTGCTGCGTCAAATGGCGCAGGCATTCACTCGATTCACGGGTCTTTTCATGACTATCGCCCAACTGAACGCATATAGAATTAGAATTTATTAAATCCAAAACATATAAATATAAATAGGTTCGATAAAAGTAATATATAATGATTATGGATCTTGGGTACTTAGACAGGTTGTTGCAACATTTCTTGGATATTTTTCAACTTCTTCAGGCAATATTTGAGGTTAACATCCTTGTGAAACTCATGTAGTCCATAAAACTTAGTCAAGCGAATATAAAACAAGTTGCCACAAATGTGTGATGCAATTTTAACATAATTATTCCTTCCATTACTAATAAAAGAAAAATCTATTTCTAGCATTTCCAAAAATGATGCCAAGGTGCTTAGAATGATGTGAAACGTCAAGAAATGTTGATCCGACTCCTAGGTCCCATCCTACCGACTTCAATAGCATATGTACCATACGGCAAATACATTAAAAATGACATGAATTGCCTTTTTTAAGCCCTTAAATTTACCTGTTGTTTATAGATGGCATATGTTTCTTTCTCGTTGTTCAAGGCCGAACGGAAGTCTCCCATGCAGCTCTGAGTTCGCGCCACTAAATGGTAACTGACAGCCACTTTGAGTGATTTAGCGCCATAGTACCGAATGTTTAATGCCAACGCCTTTTCCAAAAACCTTAATGACAGCTCGTATTCTCCGACCGCATGCAGAATCAGACTTATGTTACTCTAAAACATAAATGTCATCGAGTTATTTTCATAGCAAAGAATTTTTATTTCGGAAATCCAACATACAATGTGTCCCACAAAATGCCATACATAGGAAATACAACAAAATCATTTTATAACAAAAAATGTTACAATCTATTTGCATTATAAATAACTGATCGATACTTCTGAAACGCTCTGCGTAGTATTTGCCTATATTTTGTTTGCTGTCTATTTTATCTTATTATTTTTTATTGAATTGTTGTTATATGAATTTTTTTGTATTACATGTATTTTATTTATAACCAATCTGTAATTGGAGCCAGCGCTATAGGTCTAACCAAAAAAATTTTTTTTTTAATTTTCAAAAAAATTCGAAATTTAAAATTTTTCGAGATTTCGATTTTTTTTTAAATTTCGAACTTTTTCAAAAATTTGTTTTTTTTTCGAAAATTTTTTTAAATTTTGATTTCTTGAAATTTTGAATTTTTTCCAAATTTTCTTCAATATTCCAAAATTGTCCAAAAAATTAAATTGAATTTTAAAAAATTTCTACATATTATTCCCCACAAAATTATCGCCCATAAGTCCCTACTAAAATAAATCTGGTATTGATTGGAGCCTAGCTCTGTTGATTGGTAAATAAACCTTTATTCCCATTTCGGTTCACGTATACTCCTCTCTTACAGGCAAACTTTCCTTTTCAACAAGCATTTTTCCTAACTCGTGGGACACGGTTGTAAGCAATAGATATACGTACATCTAATTGTGCGATTTCAGGATGGTTTTCTCCACACACGAGTAGGGCCAAATATCGCGCTCTGTATAAAAGTTTCAAGGCCGTGCTGATCTGACTATTTGCGAAACAATACAACGCCAGGTGTGACTGAAACAAATGTAATGCAGTATAAGAAATCACAGTGTTTGTTATTTGAACGAATTAATGATTGTAAATAAACGATTAACCTAAAAAAAATTTTAAAAATGGTGCGGCAGAAGTTATACTTCGTTGGCGTGATCACAACAATTGATATTTACATTTTCGTTAAAGATGTACATTGATAAAATACTGTTGAATCCATAATTAAAAAAAACGAGTATTGAGGTTATTTAACTGTCAAAAGTCGTTAACAACACTATAGCTTTTAAGAAGTTCCATCCGATGTCGCTAATATAACCTACTTTGTTGTTTTGAAATAATTATTTTGAAGTTATCAGAAAAAAATAAGACGTGTCATCTACGAACACAAAGTAAAGAGAGAAAGCAAAAATAATTTTTAATTCTTACATATTCAGTAATCGTGTAAGGATGATCGATTCCGTTGACTCTCTCCGACATGAGTACCGCTTTCTGTTGGTACGCCATTGCCTCGGCATGCTCGCCCATTATGTAATTAAGTCTGGCGATCATACGAAGACACTGCGCTATTTCGGGATGCATGGCGCCGTAAACGTTGTTCAGAAGATTCAGGGCTTCGCTGATCAATTCGTATCCATCCTTCAGATAACCTTGTTGAATCTTGCTCTGGCCTGTCGTATAAAAATTATAGGCGTCTGAAGCGCGTGGATTTATGTGCTTGACTACAGGGAATATGTTGATGATATCCTCTTCGAAAAAGGTCACTCGATTCTTTGACTCAAAGTTATATTCTCTCAGCAGAATCTGTAGGCCCGTTTTGATGCAAAATCCCCTGCGTTAAAAAAACACATTTCAATGGACATGGGCACATGACAAGCACAACATAGATGGCAGCAGGTACATAACGACCTTAGGTGATTGGATTTCACTATGAACTATAGTAAAAACCAAATCTACGTGTTCCTTACTAAATTGCGAGATTTAAATATCTCTTATCTAAATGGTAAAACATGTTTGCAGAATTTTTGTCCGTCTTGTCTGTTTTGATGAAACTTGGTATACTATCTACTACTCTTTATCCAACTGTCAAAGTCAACACTAATGTTAAAACAAGCTTTCATTCAGACATTTAAAGTGAAAGATGCTTTAATGTATGCTAGTTTTAACTAAATTATGAACATAAATGTTGCTATGTGCGTTTAATATTCAATTTAAATTAGACGAATTACATCGCAAAATATTTATTTATAATTTCTTCTAAAGATCTCGCGGGTCGGATAGAAACTTTTCGCGGGCCGCAGTTGGGCCGCGAGCCGGGGGTTGCCCACCATAATATATTCTTTGACTTAGGTTTGAATTAATGAATGAAAAATGTCATCTTTGATTCCCCCAAAAACTCTCTACTTTAAAGGTCGTGTCTAGCATTACTCAAGCTAAGCTCTCGCATGATGTGAATTTTAATCTTTCTCATAATAAAGCAAATTGTAATGCTTTATTATGAGAAAGATTAACTGTTGAGATATGGTACTGTAGAGTAACTGATAACTCATTCCGCCGCGAAAGTGGAAAAATTCGGGTTTAAGTACTGACAGTGACAGTTGTTTGAGAACAAATTTCTCTAGTATAGCATTGTAACAATGGGTGTTTTTTTTAACAATTATAGCTATTCTACTGTTTATTATTTATATACAAAATATACCTCAAAAGCGAAATTTTTTGCAGCGAATACTGCTGGACGGCAGCGTCAATGTTGTCTGTCTGCAGATCAAAATCAAAGTAGGCCTTCAATTCCTGTTTCAGCTGAGTCCACAGAGTTCGCGGCGTCAAGACTGCCCACTCTGCACCGTCCGTCTGTGCCGATACTCCGACACCACGTCCCCTTCGCTTATTGCGACGTTTTGACGTTCGACTTTGCAACTGTAATCAAATTTCAGGGCTCGTTTCAATGAAATCCAACTGACAAATTGTCCAAATAGTCAAACATATACAGTAATATCCCGAATTACACTACCGTCTTACGTGGATCCAGAATTACGCGACTTTTAAGACATTGAAAAACCTGATTCTTTAGACCCAATTTAATTCGATCAAATGACAGTTGGAAACTTGACAGAAGGCATCAGTTCAATTGAAAAAGGGTTACAAATTTTAGAAAACAAACTCTAAATAAAAATTACTTTGCGTAAGAATAAAAAATCGTGAACCCGTCAGACGACTTTGTTAGATTTTATGAAGCCTTCTACGTCAAAATACCTTTGGTTTACGTTTTTGCAATTCATAATAATATGATTTGTTTTATTAAACATTTTTCTTCTAAATTATTGTTTTCTTTAGTCTCTGATCCCATAATTTGTATGTACATATTTATATGCAAAATTGTACCGACCAACGCGAATTCGACTTACACGGTTATTGTTCGGTCCCACCTATCACGTAATAAGTACAGTAAAACCCCGCTTAACGCGGGAGATACGTTCCAATATGTTCCTGCGCTATACAAAACAGAGCTAAACGAGGTCATCTTAATACGTAGATAATAGGCATAAGTGAAACAGAACCGAGAATAAGAAAATTTGTTAGTTTTTTTCGTTTAATTTTGCAACACTTATTGTTAAGTACTTTTTTATCACATTCATTGTAGATTTATTAATTGCTAATATCGATTTCTGTTCATAAAACATTTATGAAAATCAAATAAAAGTTCAAGTAAGAAGTTATGTTTGGGATGAGGAAGGTGCCTCATTTGGCATATTTTGATTTTTATAAAGAAGTCATCTAATGTCGTTTGCCTTTTTCTGTTTCGTTCAGCTAATAGCAAGATATTGCATCAATGACACTTCGTTTTACCTTTGAACTTCTCTCAACATTTGAATCATTTTGTATAAACTGATCTATAATTTATGTTATAGTGGCTAAACTTTATTTTTTAGAAACCGCGTAATACTGAAACACCGTTAAGCGGAGCAGCGTTAAGCAAGGTCTTATTGTATAAATAAAAACGTTTTTTTGTTGTTCTAACCTCGTCACTTGCCGCCTGAGGCGCTGGCACTTGTCCCGAATAAAGGAAACAGTTGAGAAAGTGTGAAACAGCCACCGACAAATTCATCAATTCGGTGCTCTGCATGTACGAGTTAAAAACGTGTTTGGCAGATCGGAGCAGCAACTCTGCAACGGCTATGCTGTATAAGTATTCCAGCTGCTTGACTTTGGCCAAAAGAATCGCCACTTTGCCGAGGTAGCGAATGTTGATGCCGCGGCTGTGTAACGCGTCCGAAAGCGTTGTACCGTCCATTGGTGCTGACGAATGGTCGAGACAATCGCGGATCTGAAAAAATATACATACAAAGGATCGTCGAACAGTCCAAACTAAAATTTGGACGATGTCGCTGCACTACCAATTTTTAAATAACGTCCGATGATGTCAATTAAGTGAAGTTAGTTGAGTTATCTAAGTAGATCAACGAATTCGTGAGAAGACGATCTACTAAAAGCCTTATTTAACGTAAAGGCAGTTTGGCTTTTTATTTTTATACCGAGAGATGAATTTATGGTGCCTGAGCCCTCAGATTGTAAAATATGCTCTCGGGAAATATCAAACTGTGGTCGTAAAATTCATTTTATTACTGTTTTTATTAGCTGTGATTAAGCATTAAGCTTCACGAAATTTGGTTTACTGTTTAAAAATTTCAAAAAATACATATTTTTGTCCTAAAAATTGAATAAAAAACATAATATTCGTCAATATTTCTTTACAGCACGTCGCGAGATTTCGAATTACGGGAAGGCAAATTAACATTTTGAAGCTTTTTCTTCACAAACTTGTGTTAAAAATACCGACAAAGGCTTGCTCAAGAATTTTTTTCAAATTTAATTTTTTCTGTACAAACATTTTTGTTCTCATTTTTATCTAATTTAAAAACATTTATTTGGATCCAATAAACTGTAGACACTTGGCTAAAAGTCATATGGGAAGACTGGTAGGTACATATTTCCAGTTTATTTTGAAGCATTCAACATCAAGGATTGTGACTTCGTAGTTATTACAGATTGAATACGACTTTTCATAGAAATTACAGATTTCCGAAACGCGAGTAAGTGCATTTTACATGCACACACTCATCCAACTGATGCGGGTGAAAAAGTGGGCATATTGAACAGCTGGTAAACAGTCACATTAATATATAATCCTACTATATTTAAACGAACTTTTCTTTTTTCTTGATAACGGCTTTATCGATTTAGATGACATTTATTGATTAAATATAAAACACAGTAACCTCTTTAAAACAGGAAATTCAGTCCTTCCCCCTCCTGCGCCGTACTATTTTCAACCGTTTTACGCAGCTATGGCAAACCCGAGGAGAATAACATAATTTCTTTTGCAATTTCCTTGAAAACAAAACAGCATACCGACAAAAAATAATTGAATATTCACTTACAAAAGTGGGTATCTGAACAGTAAGTAAAAAGTCAGCCGCGTCCTTCACCAACTGACGCTGTTTACTAATGGCGGGTCCTACGGCATCGTCGTGCTTTATTCCGGGCGAGTAAACGTCTGGATTAAAACGGATGTCGAATTCAGTTTCCTTCAGTGAACTGACTGCCAACGCTGCCATACGAACTATTTCCTTAGTGCTGTCCTCCACTGAAACACATTACTAAAATTAGCTCAACAAATACTTAGAAACACAAAATAGTTCTAGCTCAGGGCTGACAACTTGAACACAAAAATTCGTTTCACGAGTGGGTTCAATCACTTTTCTTTGTCGCACCCACTGCATTTGAACTCCCTAAATTCTCGGTCATATTAGGACCAAGATGTAAACCAATAAATTTTTTTTGTTATATCGGTTTTTGAAAAAGTTCGACTCACATTCCTCTTTACCACAATCAGTAATGCTCTCAACAATTTTCTTTGCTTCGGCTGCTTCGAGCTCGAGCGTACTGCTATCGTTTGTTTTCTCCTCGTCGTTCTTCTGTTCCTGTTTATCCGTTGCCGTTCCGTTAGTGACGCTCTTTTGTTTCGCCACTTTTTCGCCCTGTTGCTTCTTGACGCTCAACTGCTGAAGATGGAACGCCGCGTATTTGATAAACATCATGTAACGGGCGTCGACGAACGCGTCGACCAGCTCTTGACGGAGGCAACACAACTTGTGTTTGTGTTCGAGAGGAAAACCGAGGGCGGAAACTTCTTTGGAGTACGTCTCGTCTTCCACTGTACGATAGAATGAAAGTATTATTCATTATTAATAACCGTAAAAATCGGTTATATTTTATTGGAACCATTTTAGCCGGATAATAGGGATGTTGACTGTATTCAAATAAAAACATAATTTTAACGTTAATTGGTAGTATCTACGATAGAAATACTAAAAAACACGATGTTTTTCCTTATTTTTAAGGAATTTAATTAATATTTAATAAATAAAACCTATTTAAATCACTCTCAAGTCACGTGACAACGGACACCAATCAGAGCGCATGACGTCAGAGGTTCATGTACAGCATCAGACGCTGTAAAAAGGCTTCATTGTTTGGTTAGTATTTAGTGTGTAATTTATTATTATTTGTTTATAGGAAACGTCAAATTACATATAACTATAGCAACAACTACGAAGCAACCTTTGCCAGCGTTTACTAGCACAGCCTCCTACTTTATGACCGTGTGACGTCACGGCAGTCACGTGACAAGTATTAGCGTTATGGACCGAAATTTGAAACGTAATTTAAAATGCATGATTTTTAAGGTTTGTGTCGTATTTAAATACAAATTATAAATAGTTGTGGCTATATTAGGTACTTATGCACGATTTAAAACACTCCTAAAAATAATCAACATCACTATTAGCCGATTAATTAACTGGATCCCTATATAAAACAAGATGGCGGTTTTTGGTTTCTGTTTCTCAGAACAAAAAACAAAACAGAGCAGTTTTCAACAGTAGAGCAAGCGCTGATATATAGAGCGACGAATTATTACAATTTTTTATAGACTTGTGTCTGACTTTAGTATTTGATTTTATTTCAAACCGAATGAATGCAACATAAAGAGCTCACTAAAGTTGGTGGAATTTCATTTTCAACTGACTTACATTTAAGGAAATTTACGTCGGGCGGGAACGTTCGTAGCAAATCCAGAATGTAATGTCTGCCATCGTTTCCGATAATACCCTTGCATTCGACACTCGAACATAGCTCTATTGATTCATCTTTATCGTTGAGAACGTGATGGGGCAAGATTTTCAGTTGTTGGCCTGCCTTATTCAACTATAAAAGAAGAATCAGATTATCAATACGCGAAATATGTATTTAACACTGAAATAGTATGAGACACCGTTTTTAGCAACCTTCCACTACAAAAGCGTCGCAAACGTACTTTTTAAATGTACAGTAAGACCCCACTTAGCGTGGGAGATACGTTCCAATAAGTTTCTGCGCTGTACGAAACAGCGCTAAACGAGGTTATCTTAATACTTAGATAATAGGCATAAGTGAAACAAAACCGAGAATAAGAAAAGCTGTATGTTTTTTTTTTTTTTGTTTAATTTTGTAACATTTAATGTTAAGTACTTTTTTTATCACAATAATTATAGATTCATTCATTGATAATATCGATTTTTATTCTTTTATTCATAAAACATTTATGAATATCAAATAAAAGTTCGAGTAAGATGTTATGTTTGTGATGAGAAAAATTGCTCCATTTGACATATTTTGTTTTTGTGAAGAAGTCATCTAGTGTCATTTGCCTTTTTCTGTTTCATTCAGCAAGCTGTTGTCGATAGCAAGATATTGCTTCAATGACATTTCGTCTTGCCTTTGAACTTCTGTCAACATTTGAATTATATTGTACAAACTGATCCATAATTTACGTTATAGAGACTAAACTTTTTTTTTAGAAACCGCGTAATACTGAAACAGCGTTAAGCGAAGTTTTACTGTGCATATCAAATTGATAATTTGACCATTCCAAACCACTAGTGGGGAATGTTACTAATTTAGATCAAAATTCACTTTTCAATATTTTATATTTTTTCGTTTTGAGATCTCCTGAATCCAGAAAACATATTTTTGGAAAAAACTCTGTGCGTCTGTTAGTCTGTGAGCACGATACAGATCAAACGGATGAACGGATTGAAACCAAATTTTGGGAGGATGTTTGTTTGGTATGCAAACATGAAGAGCCCTATAGTTTTTGGGGAAAATCGGCGCATGCGCAAAAGAAATATATGCTACAACGTTGTCTTTTCTCATAATATGATAAAAGACAACGTTATATATTTTTTTTGCGCATGCGTCGATTTTCCCCAAAAACTATAATAAATCGAACATAAAAGTATATCATTTTATTATAATGATACACTTTTATGTTCGATTTATTATTCTAAGAAAGTTTTGTAAAAAAAAATTTTTTACGCTTTAGTTTCAAAAATATTTTGAAAATAAAGAAAAATAGTCTTTTTTTTTTTGTTTTGGAGTTTTTGAAGTTGGAATGGTTCTGTCGCTTAATTGGCTGGATTGTTTTAAATCGGTTAAAAATAATCATCCGTCCAAAATACCATTATATACAGCACTTACCAATTCGAGGTATTTGGGATGAGTGAGGACAGTTTTTCCAAAATCGATCGAGCCGTACACAACGCTCTGTTCTTGTTCTCTCTCCAATATTCCGGGAATGATGCTCTGCGCAGTCACTCTGTAGCCACGATAATCAACGACTACCGTTCCAAGAGTGTATAAGCCGGGCAGATCGACTGCGCCGTAAACTTTGACGCCCTGCAGATCGTTCCGAGGCGCGACGTGGGCCGCCGCATCGCCACCCAACTCTTTGTAATGATCGCGTACATCAAATCCCAACGAGAAGAATATGTTGTTCCAAATGAACATCTGCATTTTGGCTTCCTCGCCAGGATTTATTGCCATCACGTTGCCATCGATTACCGCCACAGCGCCACGTGTCGCCGCCGCCACAAAGTCACTATGTACCTTTAAAAACCAAAAACAATTTTCTTTAACGATATCCAACAAATTTTATGCTTGGTTTCTGATTCAACTCTCAGCTTTAAGATAACCGATCCCTCAGATTGTAAAATATACTCTCGAGAAATTTCGAACTGTCGTCGAAAAATTCATTTCATTATCGTTTTTATTAGCTGTGATTAAGCATTACGCTTCATAAAATTTGGCTTGCTGTTTAAAAATTTCAAAAAACGTATATTTTTACCCAAAAAATTGAATCAAAAAGCGTGATATACGTCAATATTTCTTTACAGCACGTCGCGAGATTTCGAATTACAAGAAAGCAAGTGAACATTTTTAAGTTTTTTCTTTAAAAACTTATGTTAAAAATACTGACAAATTAAAGAATAACTTTTTTTAAGCTGAATAAAAAAAACCAACCTTAAATATCGCTCTTTCTCGCAGAAGTCTTTCGGGCAAATTTTTTCGTGGTAGTTCACGCGTTGTTTGTAGTTCCTCATTCCAATCGCGAGTTTGTCCTGGAATGTGTTCTTCGTATCCCAGTTTAGATGAAAATGCTATAAAATATATAACAATATAATATAATGTATTAATTACTTGACCAAATCAATATTTGTACAGAAACTTTTATTCTTCGAAATGTCAGAAAACTTCAGTAACAATCATATTAGGGGTCATTCATTAATTACGTAGGGCATTGGAGGAAGGAGGAAGTGTGAGTCAGGGTCAGACTGGGCCGAAAGGGCCCGGGTGTCTTAGCACAAGCCCGGGGCCCGAGACTGGATAATGGTAGATGGGATAGTTTTCTATTTCATTTCTCTCTAATGTATGAACGAACTATGTGATCTAGTTTACATTTAGGTCGCAAGAGCTGGGACTTAGCCTGCGTGGGCCCCCTATACTACCTACTGCCTGGCTTGCGGCAAGCTCCAGAAGGCAAGCTAGGCCTGTGGGAGGTCCACGCAGGCTGGGGCCTAGCTGGAAAACGGCACCTCGACTATATGGCCAGTTCGACGCTGATGTGGGTTATAAACTCAATATTACTAATATTACTAATTCTTACTATAGGGGAGGGGGGTAAAGAATCTAATCTTACGTAAGTTTTTGAATTTAAAATCTACTACTTTCGCGCTAAGAAATGGCGCTACTCGGTAGCGCCATCTGTACTTAGTTTTCAAATTGAGTCCTACAAAAAACATATGGCCTCGGTATTTCTACACATTCTTTTATTCTGCTGTCTCACTGACTGGGGATTTGCCTATTACTTGAATTCTGAAAAATAACTGTCATTTTAGTATCATTTATTTTATTATTTATTATTAAATTGTCTTTTATTTTATCAATAGGATCATTTCTTGCAAAAAAAATTACTAAAAGGAGGGGGGGTAGTTAAAATCCTATCATATCTTACAATAGGGGAGCGGTCAAATTACCTTAAAAAACGCCTTACGTAATTTATGAATGGCCCCTAGTACGCCAGTGTTGATAGGACAGAAATACTAGCGCTCAGTGATGCCTTATTACTGAAATGCGGAAGGCCTGAAATCAGCTTAAGTTTTCTTTATTTTTTTATAAAAAACCGGATCGTTTATCGATAAAAATCCTGTTTGATGCGGGTTGACCTATATAATGATGAATGATTTTTTGTTTGTTGAAAAAGTCTGTACATTTAGTTAACACGTTGACTGCCAACTATGAGATATCTCGTAGGCATAGGTGGGCATTAACTCGTTAATCCGTTAATCGTTAATTAACGAAGTTAACAAAGTGCTTAACGATTTAACTGTTCAGTTAACTTTAAAAAATGTTAACGGACACATTAACTTCCGTTAACTTGCCATAAGTCCGTTCAATCGTTAATTAAGTACCTACAATTCACAAGGACACCGTGCGGACCGTGCCGCGCCGCGAAAAACACGTTCAGACATGTACGGTTTTGCCGGTCGGCCGGCGGTCATTGCGAGAAGATGAAGAAGACTTTTTTATTTCGGTCACTCAAAGTAAAGAAAAGTCTAAAAGTCACAAATCTTTAAGAACTAAAGCTCAAAGTCTCGTCAAAATGTGGCTAGACATGAAGTCAAAAGACTCTTTTAACGATGCGGCATTCCTCGGAGAACAGATAATAATAAATCTGTTTATTAAATATAGTACCGCTATACCGTCAAGTGCTGCAGTCGAACGCCTTTTTTCTACGGGAAAAGACATTTTAACGCCTAAAAGAGCCTCACTTTCCGACGAAAACTTCAATATATTGTTGTTTATGAAGGGGAATATGCACCTTATGTCAGACTAGCTGTATTTTGAGTTGAACATTTATTATTAAAAACTCTAATGATACACCCTTCTTTTACTAATATTTCATGACCTGCCTAAACTTCCATAGCCCGTATTAACATTAAATATAAAATAGAATTTCTATCGCGAGTTAACGATTTACGATTCGTTAATCGTTAACCTGCAAGATTAACGGCTTAACGATTAACGAAGTTAACTTTTTTAGTAACGGATTAACGATTAACGAAGTTAAGTATTTGATTAACGGTGCCCAGCTATGCTCGTAGGTTGTTTACTTGCCCAGGAAGCCTATTACGAGCTATCTCGTCCCTTCATTACTTGCCATATTTGTACAGCTACGAGAAAACTCGTAGCATAACACTGTGATTACGAATAGATGACCTCAGGAAAGAAATTAAGGTAGTTGTCGTGGTACAATATTGTCAAAAAGTTATAGATTATACGCGCCACAAAAGTATACTAGCTTGTTTGTTAAACCGTTATTTATAAATAATTAGACGGTCAAAAAATGTTTCTTATTATTTTTTAAACTCATAACAAATGCATTGAAAGACTGTCAGTTTTTGGAAAGTTTCTGACAGTTAGTTCTTTTTTTATAAATAAGAAACTGGTTCAGAACTACAGAGATCGTATACAATCAATGTTAATTATCCAATTTTTAATTGAATTTATCTCAGATTATATACGGTCGATCGACTTCAAATTTTCAGGGTAATTGTATTATCATGTCCTTAATAAGTATACAAAAATTAAGAATTTTCTGACGGTGTGCCTTAACCACGACAGCTACCTAAAGTTTTTAATAATATAACATGATTAGTCCAAATTGGCTCTTTAGATTAGAATCGTGAAAAATTCCGTAGCAGTCAACGTGTTAAATTAAATGTTCTGTCAACGAAATTTTTCCAGACTGATATTCACCGACCTTATTTAATTTCAGTCTCTCCATCGTTAATGACTATTATATTATTTACACAAAACTTACTGTCTTCAGCTCGAATGGCATCGACGGTGTGTTCTAGCTGAGGAGACGACCAAGCGTACAGTTGATAAGGGGTGGCGACTCGCTCAAACGGATGTCTGGCAGTGCGTTTCTTTTGCAGTGATGTGAACGACCGTTTGAAAGCCGGTGACACTTGAGACAGCAGTTCGATCAACGAATGACAGAGATGACTAGGAGTAGCAGGCTTTGGGTTAAATTCTTCTGCAGACGATCTGTAAACAAAATTGAGAATTGTTTGTGCCTAATATTCCGAAACGATCGTAGAATAAATAAAACATTTGTAGAACTTATTCAAGTAGCTGTTATAAGGTTACTCGCGTAGTACCATATTAGTTTTTATTATAATACGCGCCATGGTTCTAAAAGGTTCTGAAGTTAGATGCAAATGGAGGCTTGCGCAGGTAGAGCCGGTTGAAAAACTACAAACTCACGCTATATTATTATTTTTAATTTTTCTTTAATCTAAAGGTCTATTTCCTCGCATAAAGTCATCCAAAAAATTATTTTTCGTGCTTGTCTATGAAAACTATATTAGGCATCTTGATCAATTAACAATAAAAAAAAACAACTTAACAATAGCGTACTGGACTATACTTTATAGCAGGAAAGCGACAAGTGACACGACAACCAGCGATAACCAATCACCAACGAACATATGTTCTGTGTCGGTAGCTGGGAGGTGGTGGGAGTCTTCCTTTCCCACAAAACAACCAGGACAGCTCTAAAATATGTATTTGCGACGCTATTTGTGACTAGCTTCAGAATCTTTTAGAACCGTGGCGAGTATTATAATATCTGTATTTTTTCTGTAATAGAAAACTATTATATGACTTTATAACTTACGTGATAGAGGGCAGGGGAAGTAGACTTGTGGAGTCTTTTTCCAAACAGTTGGGATAAACATACTTGAATAACCAAGCCAAGGGTATCGGTGACGTAAGCAATTGACTCAACCAATCACAGACGTGACCATGTTTATAGTTTCTTACGCCCAACCTTCTAGTATTTTAGTAAAGTTGGACTAAACTAACTAAACACATTATAACAAAAACAGATTTATAAACTCACTGATTTACGTAGAAACCTCTCGAACAAGCCGATATGTGATAATGTTTGTCTTCTAGTGTAACGACATACAAATACATCAAATCTCCGTGCATTTTACGGTAACCGGGAGGTGGATTCCAGCCAGACGTTGTTAGAACCTGTCAGAATAACAATGCAGTCGATAAGTGAGTTTTAAATTCGATCGGCACCATTATCAAAAATAAAACATAGTCTTTTTATAAAAATGATTTTTCGGAAAAAAAGACTTTTTAAGTAAACACTTCATTTTTTATTTACAGCGACGTTTCGTTCCTTGTTTGGAACTTTATCGAGCTTTAATAACTATTAAATGTTTTGATTAAGTAGATATAGAAGTTAATATACACATGTAAATATAAATTTATTAATTTGAACATCAACTGTAAAAACATTTTTTTTTTAAAACGGAATTATTATAAACTTTTTATTAATAATTGTTAAACTCAAATTTATATTTACATGTGTATATTAACTTTTATATCTACTTAATCAAAACATTTAATAGTTATTAAAGCTTGATAAAGTTCCAAACAAGGAACGAAACGTCGCTGTAAATAAAAAATTAAGTGTTTACTTAAAAGTCCTTTTTCCCGAAAAATCATTTTTATATTAATTACCAAGGACAAAAAAGAAATAAAGTCAATAGTCTTTTTATATTTTCTATGAGATTGCAGAGAAACTTCTATATCACAATAAAGAAAAGATATGAAACATGTTAGGGATTAAATTTGGAACACTAGTTCGATTTTACATTGTGCAAAAAGTCAAGCTTTCAACACATCCCTGTACATTTTTACGAAAAGTTCAGCTCCTTGTTCTTAATATAACAAATAATTCAGAGAATTAATTTTTGGAGCGGGTAAATTAGTTCAATATTTTTTTTTTATTTTAAATGACAAACAAAAATTTACACATATAGACCTAATAAGCAATAATATATGGTAAGACAGGAAGAATTTTAATAGTGTTAATATTGTATATAACGCATGAAGAAGCAATGAATTATTGCGAAACGTCCGTTAAATAAAAAATATTGAACTAATTTAGGTCTCCATTAAGTTGAAAACAGCTGGCATTCTTAAATTTAGATTTAAAACTGAAAGTCGTATTGGAAATCGAGTATTGTACCTAATGTACAGGGATGTAACAAATAATTCAGAGGATTAATTTTTTCCCTGTACATTAGGTACAATACTCAATTTCCAATACGACTTTCAGTTTTAAATCTAGATTTAAGAATGCCAGCTGTTTTCAACTTAATGGAGACCTTCAATAAGTTGAAAACAAATGCCATTAGATCTGAATTTAAAGCTAAAAGTCATATTAGAAACCCAAAATTAAAGTTATCAAACTTGCTCAAAATTGAACTGTCAAAAATTTTTTTTAATTATGTGAAAATCAGTTATTTTATAGGGGGTACGTGTATGTTTCTCGTGCGTGATGATATTATGGCTCATGTAACTGTTAAAACTCGCTGACTCTCGTTTTTAACATAACGTCACATTCGCCATAATATATGTTATCACGCACTAGAAACATAACCTATTATTTTGCTTTAAATTTTATGTACAATGAGTCTTACTTTAAGGCACTGTGGCCCCTTCTGTTCCTTGGCTTGCGGCTGCAATGGCAACAGGGGTCTGTCTTTACAGTTGGGCATTATGTAGTCTGGCGGAGTGCAGTCGACACTTTCTGGCCTCGTCTTTTTCTTCTCCAGTATGTCGCCCTGCGTTACGAGATTCAAGAAGGACAACGAATTGCACTCGATGCCATTGTATGCGTCAGCCGGGTCCAGCGACTTGAGCAAGTCTCGAACATGACGGACATGGATACGAGCCTCCCTCATTGTATAGGGCTCTTCGACGACCTGCGCACAATTATAATTTGCTCCAGAAAAACACGAATTCTAATCATTAACAATATTCCTTAAAAATGATCTCTATGTATAGGGTTTGTTCCTAAAGTAATGAAACTGGGTGCAGCGCGTCGTTCCAGTCGCCAGCAGCGCGCTCCCTGGCGGCGAAATTCGTGGCGGGTGGTATAAACTAAGCAACGCACCAAGCGGCATTCGCGTCCGAGCTCTGACGCAGTGACGGTCACGCGTGGTGCAAAAACTGTTTTTGAGTTTTCATTATGACAGAAAACGTCAAAAATGAAGGGTCCAGCCCACACCGTCTTCATTGTGACCTGGCCCAGTTAGGGGTTGCATCGGGCTGTCACAGAGTCTCTGAAAGAGGTTACGGCAGCTGACTTCCAGGGAGCCTTTGCAGCGATGAATCGACGCCCAAGAAGACTATTTTAAAGACTTTTAACAATTTGTGCCAATCAAATAAATAAATTCATTTCAACAGACTCGTTACTTTACAGACAAACCCTGTATTTAAACGTTAACTTCATCTTTTTCCATTTTATTGTAATATATTTTAATAAAATTCATTACATTTTTATAATCCCAGCCCACAAATAATTGCGATGAGTCTTAACGACGTACCTTTATGACTGAACCATCTTTAAGACCTTCAATATTTTTTAATTCTGTAAAGTTGTCGAGAGTGTTTCCATCCAACTGAAGTGAGAAACAAGTACGATGACACGTGTCTTCACGGTCCATAAGCAGTTGATGGATTTCTTGTACTAACTCCATGCTCGATACCTGAAATAAGCAAAATATATTTAAAACAAATAGTATATTACGCCACGAGGACAGTAAGTTGAAATTCCTGCCCATCTGGTGTATTCTATTCTTCTTTATAATCCAGTCGAAAGTATGTATACTTTCACCATTATATAAAAAAACCCGGGTCGCAGTGCCAAAACCCTGCCGACAATATAGTGTATTTGCTTGTATAGGGCCGTGTGGTTTTATACTTTTATTATGTGAAATTAAGTTTGTTTTTGGGCAAAATAAAAAATTTAACCCCTTAATACACCCCTTAAAATAACATTTTTTTCTTAATTGTAATATTATTATCAATCTAACGTCTACATCAAATTAAATACACCCTTCAATAAATAAGTCACTATCTGCAAACTAGTGTTTTCATAAAATTTGTAAATCCGGTCCTGTCGGGCCGATTTTATTAAAATTGTGGAGAAACTTTTTAATCACTACCAAAGGGTTAAATTTCAATTTTGAAACGATTCGGAGAATTTTTTCGGTATTTTGGGGCCCAAAAACAGTTTTCAACCCCTAAAAACTACCCTTAAAATAGCCCGATTAGGCCCATTTTAAATAGGCTTCTTGCGGTGATGGATTTCAACATGTGGCCCAAATTTCGTTGAAATCAATTAACTCTTTCGAAAGTTATCGCGCGTACACACACATATATATATATATATATATATATATATATATATATATATATATATATATATATATATATACATATATATATAAACATTTTTAAAAATGGTGCCAAAGTGTTTAGGAGGTTATGAAACGTCGAGAAATTTTGGTCCGACCCCTAGGTCCCGCCATCCGACCGACGCCAATAGTGTATGTTGCCATATGGCAAATACACTAAAAAGACTAATAACTTTCAAGTGAATATTTTGAGGTTATATGCAATAACAGTTGTTAGTTACTATTGGCTGGCGGCAGTCTCACGCATCAGTATGCACGAGAAAACTCTTTCGTCCTGCTGTTACTTTCTCTCGCCGTGCGAGTAATTCCAGCAGAGCATAAATGTTAGACTTTCTGTCTTAAAATCGAAGCCGAAAATATGTACTTTCCATCAGGTATAAAGAAAAATTTATAAATCAATAAACGCAGTGCAATAATCATTGTTGTGCTGTACAGTCGTGGAGCAATCAGACAAAACCAAATAAAGCAATTTTAAACAGTTTCGAATTACATAACAAGTTATTAAAAAAACAAAATGGATTTATTTAGTTTTGCTTAAATGAAATAGATATATCTGCTTTTGCGGGAACTAGAACAAGAAAAACAATTTGATGTAAATTGGTTAAAAAAATATTGACACTTAGATAATCAAAAACGTAACTTAAGATGAAACTTGATACACCTATAGTATAGGACACGAGTCTTCTAAAAATATTTAACTTCTATATTATATATAAAAGAAATATGTTATTTTGAATCCCTGAAGCTTCGATATTGTGCCTAATGAAGACAGGCATAACCACTAGTAATTAAAATAAATAATAAATGTTATATTGTTTTAAATATTTATTCATTGGATTTATCTGCTTTTACTTGATTGCCAACATTTTGGTACCAATTTTCAATGGGATTTATTAACTTTAGCTTGATTCTGATACCAAGATATCAAACCTAACTCATTTTTCATAAAACATGGATTTATCTGGTTTTGTCTGATTGCGTCACAGCCATCATTATTTGTTATTACGTATTTTTACCTGAATATCGAAAGGCTCAGCTCCAGGAGGACTGATTATTTTAACGGTGAAACTGAGATCCTGTATGAACACTACTTCGTGTTCGTCCTTTTTGTTTTCAGAATCTGCTTCTTTATCAACTCCATTGCTGACGGTTTTATTGTCATCTGCCAATGGAAACTTTATGTAAATCAAATCGTATGATTTTAGGAATTAATAAAACAAGAAAATCAATTGAAATTTCATTATTTCGGTCCTAGTTAAATTTAAAGTTCGTTCGCGTTATCCGAGACAACGGACTAATCCGAGCACTCCGCATTAATTGAGGTGTACGCTCGGATAATACGGAAAAACTCGGATGAAGGCGTTATGCTTATGCTGTATTTTGCGATTGCTACTTTGTTTCTTATACTTTTGTGATTAAATTTTATTCTTTCATTTCAAATATATAAAAATGAATTAAAATTTTCGATTTTTTTTATTTCCTGCGTGTTATCCGAGTTTTCGCTTCTCCGAGGCACCTCCTTCCCGCATTACCTCGGATAAATGAGGTTTTACTATAAAATCAAACTGAATTTTCGAGGATTTTTGACCCTCCCTCTCCCCATGTAACGCACCGTAACGTTTTGCTTGCCCCCCCCCCCTCAAACGTTCTGTCAATACATTTATTTTTTTAGTTAACGGAAATATGTTTACGTAACGCTTTACTTGAACCCCCCTCCCCCCAAGTGCGTTACGCGTAATACTTGAATGGTCCCTTACCGTCATCGGTATGGTCCAGTCCATTGCTGCCCGGTTCGGTACATTTAGTTGATTCCGATTTGATATCATTGTCACTGGCACCTGCAGCAAAAGGTTCACACATAAACAGACCGTTTAAGTACATAAATAATTCGAAAAATCATTCACAAGTTTTACCGTTACCTCAAAATATCTAACAAATTTTGATAGGTCGTCATAAAACAAACTATATTTTTTACTTGAACAATAAAATAAACAATTGCATTTATTTCAAAATAATCCATTTTTCATACGTAAAATATTAAACAATAACTGACAACAAACAAAACATCCGTTAAATTAAGAGCCATCTAGCGAGAACGTCTTAAAGTTCTTTCACTAGGAACAGAAAACAATACAGCACCCCCCGTAAATTAAAAACCATAATATACGAGTAAATCAGGTTGCCTACCCCGCAGGCAATTTTCTTTTACATTTTATAATATATAATTCTTTCTTTTAATGCATCAATTAATTATTAAATAGTATATTACACCGCAAGGGCAGGAATTTCAAACGTCTGGCCGTGTGGTGTATACTATTTTTCTTTATACCCGGTCGAAAGTACGTACTTTCGTATCAGTGTGCACGAGAAAATTGTTTCGGCCTGCTGTTACAGATGGCGCGTAAATAATTCCAGCAGTGCACAAATTTTAGGCTTTCTGTCTTAAAATCGAAGCCAAAAGTGCGTACTTTCGACCGGCTATAAAGAAAAATTATAAAAACCCGTTGTCATTTTCGGCAAACAACGAATATTGTCACCCCTCAAATGTTACATAACGTCTTGAGAACAATATTAGCTTGTAAGTTTAAAACAATAAATCATTAGATAAAGCTATGCGTGTACTGCACAGCTGGCACTCAGTAACCTTAAACCCTGGTTTCCAACTCGAGAGTTATAGCTACAACTCTGCGCAGTCACAGCAAAAATCAAAAACTAACCCATTTGGAAAATTGATAATCCAAAAACTCATCGATCACCACCCTATGTCAGTAGCCTGGAGTCGGAGGGTTTACAATTTATAACTGTTAGTTCTAAGCTTTGCAAGTTTTTAAGGGCGTCTGAAGTTAGCCCAAAGCGCCTAAATGTTTTACAGGACGGTCCTGCTCAGAATTATTAATCAGATCAACATCAGAAATTATGTACGTTCCATGTACCGGACTGTACTTTCGGCATGTTTGCGGTGTGTACGTTAGTGACAAACAATAAAGATAAGATATACATAGAGCAGAGCAGAGTTTCTCAACATTGTTAATACAGTAAGACCTCGTTTAACGCTGCTCCGCTTAACACTGGTTCAATATTACGCGGTTTCTAAAAAAAAAAGTTTAGCCACTATAACGTAAATTATGGAGCAGTTTATACAAAATTACTCAAATATTGATAGAAGTTCTGAGGCAAGATGAAGTATCATTGATGCAATATCTTGCTATCGACAACAGCTTGCTGAACGAAACAGAAAAAGGCAAACGACATTAGATGACTTCTTTACAAAAAACAAAATTTGTCAAATGAGGATCTTTTCTCATCACAAACATAACTTCTTATTCTAACTTTTACTTGATTTTCATATTACGAACAAAAATCGATATTAGAAATTAATAAATCTATAGTTAGTTTGTGATAAAAAAAATGTTTAACAATAAATGTTGCAAAATTAAACAGCAAAAAACCAACAAGTTTTCTTATGCGTATTATCTATGTATTAAGATGACCTCGTTTAGCGTTGTTTCGTATAGCGCAGGCTCTTATTGGAACGTATCTCCCGCGTTAAGCGGTGTTTACTGTATATGCAGTACAAATAATAAAATGTGCTAAATAGTACAAACACTACAAATACTTATCATGTCATGATGATTAACATCAACCGTTATTTCTGTGAGCAAAAGACAAAACCGCGTATGTCCTACCACAATCAAGAATGCCAAGTCGACCTAAGGTTAGTAGATTACAGAGGTTGCCTCGTTTCGTTGGATAGTAGTGGGGGATGGCGTCATCCGGCGGTCTGTCAATTGACTGCGTGGCAACAGCTGTTGTTTATAAACTTTAATTTTACAAACGACAGAATATTGATATTATTTGAAATAAATTAAATTTTTAAGATAAGAGATTTACGTAGTTCAATATATGTGAAGAATGGTACATATTTCTAGTTTAATTTGAAGCATTAACATCAAAGATTGAATAAGATTTTTCATAGAAATTCGAGATTTCCAAATCGTGAATAAGTGCATTTTACATGCACTGCTAGTAAGATAGAGCTATGAGAGTGAAAAGGGGGGCATTTTGAACAGCTGGTAGACAGACGGATTCATAGGGTGGAAAACAGTTCTGGTGACGGGCCTGTGTAATACCGCCGATTGGTAACCTCCGTTCTACTTATCATCAATAGGGAAAACGGGAACATTGCAAATGGCCGTTATAAGTAATATAATTATGTTTGTCCCTAACTAAAATAGACTTTGTTATAACAACGCGTACGGTCTCATAGTAATATTATGTACTTTCAAGTACTAACTAGTTTAGTTCTACAAAAACACAGTAATGTACAAAAATACAACAGATATAAAAATATACATTTTGATGGTCAAATTTCTAAAGAATGTTTTATAGATTTAAATGTTTTTTCATCCAGATTTATTTTATACAGGTTTCTTACATGAAATCTAAAAAAAAATTATAATGAGCTTCACCCTCATAAGCTCACATAAGAAGTTTAACTTCTTTAGTTTTTAATATTATTCCCAAGTTTAATTTTTTTATGTGAAACTAATTAATAATATTTACACATACTTAGTAACACACTATAAACTTCTGTCCTTGTCAGTTTCATGTAATTTAGGAAACAAACTAACTTCCTCTTTATGTGGCAGTTCTAATTCTCCTCGATTTATTCCTTTTTTCAAATAGAACATCGTTAAAAAAGTTTAACTTCAAAAACATGATGTTTGTCAATATTTCTATACAGCACGTCACGAGATTACGAATTACGGGGAGGCAATTTCACATTTTTAAGTTTTTTCATTACAAACAAATTTGACTCGCTCAATAATTTTTTCAAATTTATTTTTCTCTGTACAAAAAATCGTTAAACTAATTTTTCTCGTTTTTATCTGATTTTAGATCGTTTCTTGACTCTACCAACAGTGATAAATTAACAAAATGAAATTACTTGCTAGTTGCTATACTGTTCAATGTATTTTTTTATTGATATAAATTTATATCAATAAAAAATACATTGAACAGTATAGCAAGTAATTTCATTTTGTTGATTAATAATTAAGTTTTTTTATTATTTCACTGGAATTAATTAATTAATAATATTTACACATACTTAGCAACACGTTTTAAACTTCTGTCATTGTCAGTTTCATGTAATTTAGGGGACAAACTAACTTCTCCTTTAGTTGCCAGTTCTACATCCCCTTGATTTCTTACTTTTTTTCAAATAGATACGTCGCTAAAGAAGTTAAACTTCAAAAACGTATTATTTTTTCCGTTATGTTGAAATTATAAGTTCAGATTTGGAAATTGGAACTAGAAACTCAAAAAATCTACGACACGTGTATACGTAGATATAACTATTTTCCGAAATTACGAAGTAAATTATTTCGAATTTTTATTTCAGATTTCGAATCGGCGATCCAAAAACTTTTGTAAACGTTAAAAATGTCATCAATTTCAATATTAATAACGGAAAGTAGGTAAAAAGGCTGTCGCAAGAATTAAAACAAAGTTGAGTTATAAACAAATAAATATAAACCGCTTAAAAACCCAATCATACTTGTAAAGAGCACCTATTTGCAAACAACTCGAGATACTTGTTTAAATCGTAAACATACACAAGACCTAAGTGAAACTTCTTATTATAGTTAGTAAAGAATAAAATGTGCTGCTAAAATTTTTATAAAATCGGACTAACAGGACCGGAGTTACGAATTACATGAAAACAGTTTGTGTATTCGGATTTACTTACTGAAAAGTGTATTTAATTTGGTGCAAATGTTAGGTCGATAATAATATTGCAATTAAGAAAAAAAAATATAATGAGCCTCACCCTCATAAGCTCACAATTTCTTTAGTTTTTAATATTATTCCCAAGTTTAATTTTTTTATGTAAAACTAATTAATAATATTTACACATACTTAGCAACACACTATAAGCTTCTGTCTTTGTCAGTTTCACGTAATTTATAAGACAAACTAATTTCCCCTTTATTTGCAGTTCCACTTCCCCTCGATTTCTTACTTTTTTCAAATAGATATATCGTTAAAGAAGTTGAACTTCAAAAATATAGTTTTAAGGGATGTATTAATGGGGCAAACTTTTTATTTTGTCTACATTAACATATTTTCCCAAAGTGTGGGTCGTGATCCGGTACCGAGTCGTAAAAAAAATTTGCCGAGTCGCGAAAAAAAATTGTCAATTTTTGTGTATGAAATAAGCAAACAAAAAACTTTATTTTAATTAAAAAATATTTTTTTCTGTAAATAAATGGTTTTTTTCATAATGTATCGCGAAAAATTTTAAAACCTCGTTCCCGGCCGCGGTCAAAAAAATTTGGGAAACGCTTCATTATACTGTCGGCAGATTTCTGCTCTGCGACCCGAGTTAATAATAAACGTTTTAACTGTTTTTTACATATTTTTATAATTTTTATTTTTGGCTGATGTGTTTCACTTCAAAAATGTAAAAAAAATAAAAAAATACGACACCAAAATGAATTTAATACGTTCTTTGCTCAAAAATGTTAATATTAAACGGAAATAAAGCACGTACAGTACTTACCTTGTTGTGACATATTAAAATCGATAAATAGATAAAAATACAAAAACAAATAACAAAATCACCGCAATCAAAGTAAGTAAATCAACACCCGGCTTTGTTCACTATCTTATACTTAGGATTCAACCAACTTTCGACAAAACTAGTATCAAAATGAAAATGATTTTGTATTTTGCTGCATTATTTGCCTGCAAACAAATGTCGGGATCAGAAGGGTGATTCTTTGAATTTTAGTCTCTTGTTTAAAATATTGTTTTTGTTTATTATAGCCTTCCAATAACCTGCGTTTGTATGACTTTTTTAAAAACTCATATATCACTATGTCAGTGGTTCTCAACTGTCCGTCGTGATTTTTAGGGAAAATCACGAATAGGGTTGTTTCATTTTTTAAGGTTCCGTACGTCCGAAAAAAAACGGAACCCTTACTACTTTATACGATCACTCGTCTATCTGTCTGTCCGTCTATCACAACCAATTTGCTCCGAATCTACTGGACCGATTAAGTTGAAATTTGGTACACACATGAATTTCTTTGACCCGAACACGGACGCATAACGTAAATAAATAAATTTTGAACATGGGTTCATTTTTGGGGGGCAAATTAGAAAATTAAAAAAAAGTTTTGCAAACTGTACGTGTGACATATCAAATGAAAGGGCTTATAGTAAGGGTCCCAAATATATTTTTTATAATTGTAAAATAAATAGTTTTAAAGTTATTTAAGAAAACAGATGAAAATTGACCACCCTTCTCCCCTATCTACGAAACGAATGAGCCTAAAATTTTGAAAAAAGTAGGAGATATAGGGCGTCACCCGTAATTTACAGGCGAACCTAAACGAACATCCTAAGTTTTAAAGTTTACATGAAAAAGGGGTACGGATCTCTCTCCTCGCGAGTTCTACTCGCACTTGACCCATTTTTTTTTGCTTTTTGATCCGAAAACATGAAAAAAAATCAAGACAATATTTTTTTTCAATTCAAAGTACAAACAATAAGTATAAAAAGAATTTAACGACGTTTGAGCTCGTTTTTTTATCCCAATTGTGTAGCGCGCCCCCTAGTTTACGCACTTTCGCCGTCTAGGACTGAAGTATTTCACTGCCTCCGTGAGGTAATTTCATTTTCTATGGAAAATACTATCTGAAATATTTCGCATACCAGTCGCTGTATGTCTACCAAAGTTTGGGAAACGCTGGCGTACACAGACAAAGTGACAGACGGACAATTTAACCTGAAACAGTCCAAAAGAACAGTGAACTTCGTCAGTCTATTTCAGTTATCCTATTCCTGCTTCAAAACAACCAAACCGACCGCCAATAATGACGCTTACTATGAGTACAGAATGAGGAGCGAAGATCACAGAACGGGACGAATCGAAAACGCTTGTTGTTTTGTTGATATGACGCAATTATCGTTCAATTATCGATACGACTAACTTATCGAGTGACCTCTTCAGTTCAAACGCATTTGTTTATAACGTTTCAATTTAGAACAACCGACATCGTTACAAAACGTACATGTCAAGATCTTCTAGATGAACCACGCTTTGGGCAACGAGTTAAGGTTAACCCTAATGACCTACGTTGTCGAGCGTCTGTAATGTACAATAAATAAATAAATAAAGTTACTGAGTGCCAGCTGTTCAATTTGCTCCCTTTTTCATCTGCATAACTCTGTCTTACGAGAATTCGGATGTGTGTGTGCATGTAAAATACACTTACTCACATTTTGGAAATCTGTAATTTCTATGCAAAATCTTATTCAATCTTTCATGTTAATGCATAAAAAATAAACTAGAGATATGTACCATTCGTCCAATATGTCCTTTAACTAAGTTTTTACAGTTTATTTCATGCAAATAAACGATTTAAAATCAGATAAAATCGAGAAAATTAGTACAAGTTTTACACAAATTGTACAGAAAAAACTTTTGAAAAAAATTATTTAGCAAACCAAATTTTTCAGTACTTTTAACATAATTTTGTACAGAATAAACTTCAAAATGTTAATTTGCCTTCCCGTAATTCGAAATCTCGTGACGTGCTATAAAGAAATATTGACGAATATAACGTTTTTTATTTTTAGGGCAAAAATATGTTTTTTGAAATTTTTAAACAAGGCAAAATTTGTGAAGCTTAGCGCTTAATCACAGCTAATAAAGGCAGTACTAAAAATAATTTTGCGACCACAATTCGAAATTGCCCGAGAGCATATTTTAGCAACCTGGGGGATCAATCACCTTAACAATAATGCCGGTAAAACAGACGAACAAAAATTCTGTAAACGCATCTAACTGTATTAATTATTTAGTTTTATATTTTATATTGTTATATTGGTTATATATCTTGTTATATTTGTTATTTAAATTCTGTCACTGTAAATTTTAATTTGTTAAATGATTTTAATTTGTTAAATATGATATAACTATACTGTATATCTATATGTAAATGCTGATGGGTTGAGTGGAAGAGCAGCTAATGCTGAACTTCGCCCTTAATAAATATTATTATTATTATTATTATAGGTATCAAACATTTAACATAATAATATATTGACAGTAAGTAATTAGCTGTTACCCGCGACTTCGGGTTGAATTTTATACTTTCTAAATTCGTGTTGCAAGTTTCAACAAAAATGTACCAGTGGTTAGTATGGATACAAAAATTTAAATATTGCATGTGAATTTTGAAATTATCCGCTATTTTGCCCCCTTGAGGGATGATTTTGCAAAAACGCTACAACTCGCATATCTTTATTTCTTATCAAAAACCAAAATATGAATTCCTATATTCGAATCTTGAAAAATGATGCGCCCCCACACTCTTTTATCTCCTATTTCACTCCCTTCAGTTTTTTTTTGAGACAAAAGCTAGTCTATGTCCTTCCTCAGGATGCACTCTACCTTCTTGCCAAATTTTATCAAAATCTGTTCAGCGGTTTAAGCGTGAAAGGGTAACAGACAGACTTTCGCATAGGGATGTCTAAAAAATATCCATAAATCGATATTTTTTATTTGATATATCGATATTTTTGGGCGATATTCAATATTTCAATATATCGATATATTGACATAAAATTCCGAGTATCGAAAATCGATATTTTTATCCAGTAGCAACACTTGTATGTACTACCGCGACTGACTAGGGCCGTTTGACGTTAATTATTCCGAAAATATCAAAAACTCCACTGAAAAAGAAACATGTGTTTTTACCTATGTTTTTAGAACATACTTTTAAGTGCGTTCCAAAAACAACAACAGTGAATAAAGCACATCTAAAATACGTTTCTTTTTCAGCGGATTTTTCCAAATTTTCTGAATAATAAACAGTCAAAATAGCTATTCATGCAATATTTCATTTCATTTCTACAACATCTAGAATATTTTTAATTATTTCGATTTACACCTCAATTCATGCTGTAGGTACCAACAATTTTCTGTCAAATGTCACCTCTGGCACACATGCCATAGGTTCGCCATCCCTGGCTTTATTAATTGTTCGATCTCTAAAATTCTCTGCTCCTAAATGTATTAGACGTTTGATTAATAAACAAAAAAAATTCTTATCGTTGTTTTTGATTTCAGATAATTTATTTATTTTTTTAGAAATAATGTCCGTTAATTGCTATTTGACATTATATTAAGCTAGCCAATATGTATACTAAATTTCTTCGAGTGCCAATGTTCTCTTTAAAATTGCACCGATATATCGATATTTAAAAAAAAAATATATCGGTACCGATATTGACACTTGAAAAAAATATCGATACGATATATATCGATACTTTTTGACACTTCTGACATCCCTACTTTCGCATTTGTCATATTAGTATGGATTTATGGATATGTTAATCATGAATATCGATATCAGATAGACCTACGATCCCCAGTAAAGAAATGATTGATATTTGATGAATGATAATATCATGCTAAAGCTATTTGCGAACTACACAAAAACAACGTGAAAATGTATATACTTGTTACTAGTAACAGAGTCAGTGGCGTAATTAAACCGTTTAAAATATGTGGCAAATTAATCGGATGGGGCCCTCCCTCAATGTAAAAAAGCTCAACCAACGTTATATTTTTCCTGACAAATGCGTTTAAATCTTGATACATTTTTTTGTTAAGTTTGTGTATGTACTTTAGTAAATAACATAAATTACTTGAATACAAAACTAATAAATTTTACTAAATGTTGTAATAATAAATGCTAGAATCAGCTTGTGTTCACGACCCTTTCGGGTCGGGGCTCTCTCCGGCGGGGACCCGTGGCATTTTGCCCGCCTAGTTACGCCACTGAACATAGTACAAAACAAACGTCATACACCCCATGCATTATGCATCAAATATATAAATTATGCAAGTTTGGTTTGTTTTGTTACTAATATTGTACAATACATGCTTATATCATTCGACATAGTATTAATTAAACTTAGCTTTACTGAAAACAACAGAAAAATAAACCTTGAGAAGGGTTTTAAATGATTACGCAGAAACTTTGTTTTTGGATAAAAATACACAAACACATCTTATTTTTTTATCTTGTGTGTTAAGCATTAAGTTGAAATTTAGATTTTCTACTCAACAATTTGATAATGATAATTGTGAAAATAGGGTACACTGAGCGCCTTTCAAAATTAATAAACAAATCACGTTTATACCTAATTAACACAAGTTGTTAGCGTGTTTCGGTCAGATAGTTTTTGAAAATACAAATAGGCAACCAAAATGCCACAATAGGCTTTTTTTTAATGAATGAAATGTGGTCAACACATGGTGCCTTGACTGGAAAGTTACCCATTGCGCTGAGCGCTCCTGTACTAATACGTTATGCGTCGCTCAGAACCGGCAGAATCAATGTTTAAAATATATTCTCAAATCGCACAATCAAATTTTGGTGATGAAAATATATTATTTATCAATTTTTTCTAACTGAAGAAAGATGAAATTTATTTTACCAATAATAAAAATAATTAATAATCCTAAAAAAACCGAATAATTAATCGCACTTTACAAAATCAGTGCGATAATGATGCAATATCAAGAATATGTATGAAATCAATATAAAAAATTCAGTTAATTAACTTTTCCCATAAAGCACATGACATGCTATCGGTTTATCCATCTAATTAATCTCGATGCACATAAACGTGCATCTATTATACATTATGTAATCGCGAACTAGCGAGCACAAGGTTAGAGCGGACGATAATAAACTGACCTTTTTGATCGCGATGTCCAACATGTGTGTTGTCGTTTTTTATTTCTTCATTGTGACCGGCTAGTTCTGTGCCCAGAGCCATTATCACCACTTTTCATACAATAATTTATTATTAAATCACGAATTACACTCAAATGATGTACTTTGCTACAGGCCACCGGTGTGACTGCGACTGGACTTTTTTTTCCTTTACGTTGAGAACATCGCTCGACAATGTTTCCAATATGACAACTAGCGAATGAACTATACTATTTTCAATAATTTTGCGTCACACTTATTGTGAAAACTCAGTTCTAATTGAAAATCGGACATATAATTTTATAATACAATGAAAATTTAAAATTTTCTAATTAACAGATGAGAAAACTCGAAAATGCTAAACGTCAAAAAAATACCAGCTGTAAGGATACACTAGCGACATCTTACATGTTTCTTAAGAAGTAATTTTGGTACATTATAATTTTAAGACAAATGAAATTCATTGTTAGATTAACAATGTTACAACTTCCTCATGGTGGAACTATTGTAAGGTGTGTTCATTAACATGGTAAAAATATTACAAAATATTACGCAAGTTTTTTTCTTTAAAAATCGTTTTCTCTCGCATTATTGTAAAATAATACTCAGGTGTTTCAATTGACGAACTTTTCAATTATTTTTCTTTTTTATGGAATAAAAACACACAAAATTCAACGGTTCTCTTTCTAAAAAACATACAATTAATTTACTATAACTTATAGGTAAACGCAACGTACCTACGGAAGACCACATAAAGGACCTGTGAATTCTAATGACTCATAAATACGTTTAAAATGGATAAATAAAATCGTAACTCTATCTGTAATTGTAAACGTCGAAGTTTCGACTCAGATAGCCATTTTTAGATTGAAGTGGGCTATCACAATAATTATTATAGTACAGTAAGACCTCGCTTAATGCTGTTTCAGTATTACGCGGTTTCTAAAAAAAAGTTTAGCCACTATAACGTAAATTATGGATCAATTTACATAAAATGATTTAAATGTTGATACAAGTTCAAAGGCAAGACGAAGCGTCATTGATGAATTATCTTGCTATTGACAACAGCTTGCTGAACGAAACAAAAAAAGGCAAACGATATCAGATGATTTCTTCAAAAAAAAAAAAACAAAATATGTCAAATGAACCTTCCTCATCGCTTCTGACGAACTTTTATTTGATTTTTGTTAATGTTTTATGAACAAAAATCGATATTAGCAGTAAATAAATCTGTAATTAATGTCATAAAAAACTATTTAACAATAAATATTACAAAAATTACAACAAAAATAAACTAATAAATTTTCTTATTCTCGGTTCTGTTTCACTCATGTCTAATATCCACAACGCAGGAACTTATCGGAACGTATCTCCCGCGTTAAGCGGGGTATTACTGTATTTGTTATCGTGACTCCATTAAACAGAGCTGAGTAGTAGCCAAAAAATTTACATCCGAAGCCACAGTTAAATAATTTTCACATTATTATAAAATATATCAAGTTTATTTATATAATAACCAACAACTATTAGGAAAAATCAGGTCTTGAAATAAATGTGTTAAAAACGTCAAAATTGGTCTTTTCACCTGGTTCTTTTTACATAACCAACAACGTTTTACTGATTTACGGTTTCAATCTTAAATGAGTAAAAAAAATTTTCTTTTTCTTCCCTATACCTAGCTTTTAATAAATAATCCAACGCCATTTCATTATGTGTAAACCCGTAGTTTGCAGCAGCTTTTTGAAATATTTGTAATAAGTCGGCCATTTGTTGCAGCCTTTCTTCGCGATGATTTTCACAAAATGATATTGGATCAAAATAATTCCTTATATTTGTAATTGCGTTCTGCTCGCGATATAGTTTCACAAGAGTGGTTTTACGAGACACAGTAGAACCGTTATTTGTTTCTGGATGATTTAAACTTTGTTGTTTCGAAAGTGACGGCCATATCCTAAATGCGGATATAAACCTTCTTAAAATATTTGGAAAAGATGATTTTTGAGACAGATATGATGAGCAGTGCTTGTGAATAGAATTGATTTGTGTATCTGGTAACTGAATATCTGTAAGAAGGTAGAAAATTGAACGTTAAATATCGTAAATATTTAATATTTCTTAATAGTTTTCATGAATACGTCTATTAATATCTTTAGACGAGTTTTAAATCTGTTTTGTGTAATATTGCTTAGGTAAATAAATGTATCACCAATAAAAGTATATATCTAATTCTAATGCATATTTTTCTCTCGTAAATATGTCAAAATAAATATGTCGATCGCTTGTCGCTTGAATATTTTGTGGTAGATCGTCGCCATTAAAAGTCTGAGTACCCCTGACCTAGAGTCTATTTTACAACAAACAAAATAGCATTGCCAATCATGTGAACGTCGGAAAAAGTATTCTTTTCATCTTAGTGTTCTTTTCAAGCGACAACTCCGATTGATTAGATATTTACCCAAGTTTCTAAACATATCTTATCGTAAAAGTCCTACATGCTTGTATTGTAAATTAATTAAATATCGTGCGTAAAAAAATTCTACCTTCGTCTTGTAACTCCGAAAATGTTTTAAGAAACATTTTCTCATCCATAGGTGGTACTTTGTCTAGAAGTTGAGCTATAATATCTCCGATATAGGGTAAATAGGGTGAATTTTGTTTGGCATTATAAAATGCCCGCTGATAGATTGGTAATCGCGCATCACGATATAAACGACACAATTTTTCAAAAGAGCTGCAAATATGAAACGTTAATTAGTTTAATGTTTGTATAAAGCAATCAGATTACAGCGAATAAGTATATATGAAAGTAATCGTGACATGCGCGATACGTTTTGTGACAGTCGCTACACTCAAATGTTATTTATCCACGGTTAAATTTATCCTTGGGACTTTTGAGCCTCCAAGAATTGTTTACGTATTTTGCATACTGTCTTAGATATTATAGAAAAATTTCAACAAAATCTGATAAAGAATTTGAGAGAAATCATGTCGTGCGCGATGCGTTTTGTGGCGAGTTAATTTTCGCTACGCGCAGACAAACAATAGAGTATCGAAACTTACACGTATTTAGTAGCGTGTCTTCGTCTAACTTGTGTCCACGTTGAATGGAGTCTGTAGACGGGTGGACTTTGCAATCCACATAAAATGTTACGACAAGATTGAAAGTTCGATATCTGATGACATTTCTCTGCAATACTTATGAATCGAGCTATCAAATGAGCTCTAACCTAAAATTCAATATAAATTCTTATCACGCTCACTTTATATTTTATTCTGTAAAACCTGCAGCGGAAAACGATGCATTTTCTTATAATAATAAAATCGGTAAATATTAGTTCTCCAAGGTGTTTTTTGTCGGTATGAAATATCTCCCTTAACACTGTATCAAAATACGTCATTTTGAAGACTATTTTTCTCTCTAATGACGAAAACTAAGTTAATATCTTAAAATTAATGTTTTCATTAAAGAAATATAGTTCAAAAATTTGTACAACATTACACACTCACTGTTTTACGTGTGTGTCGGAATTTAACGCGCCAAGCGTCCCACGACGGCTCACGCTTTATTTTGTTATGAGGTTCCAAATATGCAACTGGAGGTCAGAGATTTAACATTTAACTGTCAGGAAAATTATTAAAAAAATCAAATAATACATATACAGGGTGTCTCAACTGACGTTGGCTAACATGGGTAACTTTGTTATTAGTGGAGATAGAAAGTCGGTTAAATGGGCAAAGTAGTGCAGAAAATTGGGCTCATTAACGTCCCGCCGAAAAAACAATAGAATTTTGACACCCTATGAATTTATTCAGAAAATAGTGAAAATTGCCATTTATGAAAACTGGCCCTAACTTTTTTATTTATGAAGATATTTGAAAATTTAATTAACCATTCTTTGATAACTTTTTAAGGTCTTTTCAGTGGCGTAGGTTTAATTTTTTTATTTCCACTACATAATGAGATATTGACATAAACTTTGGTTTTTCTTATGGACGGCATTTTTGATTTTCAGATATTCGAATTCTACTTATTTTTCTGAATAATTTGACATAGCACATCCTATATCTAAACCAATCAGAAGCTACAAAACTTACCAAAATAGCTTTTTGGCGTTATCAAAGTGTGCCGTGTCAAACAAAATTCGTTGAAACAAATACATATCGACAGGTTAACAATCTGTCGAGCGATCGCTACAGTTTTGCTAATTCATTTTGTTTGATTTACTTTCTAAGATGGCTCAAGCATTCTCAAATTTGGAGAAACAGGCTATTTTTGCGCACACATTCAGCTTAACAAAAATACCACGTGGGCTCAAGCAGAATACTTGAACCTTTATCCAGAAAGGCGACAGCCTTATTCAATGACTTTTAGGAACTTTTCTCCATTAATTTCAACGTTTGCTAAAACTAATTCTTTTTCACAGTGTTGAATGTTGCCTTTTTTCTTTGAAAATGAACCGTATACCTTTAAATTTCTATTTAAGTTCCTAAAAGCTATTGAATAAGGCTGTCGCCTTTCTGGATAAAGGTTCAAGTTTTCTGTTTTAGCCCACGTGGTATTTTTGTTAAGCTGAATGTGTGCGCAAAAATAGCCTGTTTCTCCAAATTTGAGAATGCTTGAGCCATCTTAGAGAGTAAATCAAACAAAATGAATTAGCAAAACTGTAGCGATCGCTCGACAGATTGTTAACCTGTCGATATGTATTTGTTTCAACAAATTTTGTTTTACACGGCACACTTTGACAACGCCAAAAAGCTATTTTGGTAAGTTTTGTAGCTTCTGATTGGTTTAGATATAGGATGTGCTATGTCAAATTATTCAGAAAAATAAGTAGAATTCGAATATCTGAAAATCAAAAATGCCGTCCATAAGAAAAACCAAAGTTTATGTCAATATCTCATTATGTAGTGGAAATAAAAAAATTAAACCTACGCCACTGAAAAGACCTTAAAAAGTTATCAAAGAATGGTTAACAAAATTTTCAAATATCTTCATAAATAAAAAGTTATGACCAGTTTTCATAAATGGCAATTTTCACTATTTTCTGAATAAATTCATAGGGTGTCATAATTCAATTGTTTTTTCGACGGGACGTTAATGAGCCCAATTTTCTGCACTACTTTGCCCATTTAACCGACTTTCTATCTCCACTAATAACAAAGTTACCCATGTTAGCCAACGTCGGTTGAGACACCCTGTATATATAATGTTTAAAAGTTTTTCGTGACAAAGTGGATATAACTTTTTATTTAATTCCTCAAAAGAAAAATCACTAACTTTAGGGCAGTCGTCTCTTAATATTTCTGTTGTTACAAGGCAACTAGTTCTATGTGAGAACGCAATGACAGCACCGACATTTGGCGCATTTTTTGATGATTGTTGCCAGAATAGTACAGCTAGTTCAATTTCCGTAATTTTCAAGAAAAGATCACGATCTATCATTGTTATTTGATACGCCAAGCAAGTCGAATCGAAATCCCACGTCGTAAGAGCAACGTCCATATGCAAAATACTCTTCAAGTAATCGATAGATGTTCCAACAGCATTTGTAGCACCTTTTCGCCCAAAATACATACAACAAAAATGTCCCGTAAGATATTGTTTATCGATTACTGAAACAAGAATTATGTTGAGGAAAGTTTTGAGAATTTTAAATTCTGAACAGCAAATTCAAAAACTAAAGACGGAAACGAATAGTTTCTATCTATAAAACCAAAACTAACCTCCACTTGCTTGCATTTACCAGGTTACTAGAAACTAAGGTTGGGCGTTAGCATTGTTGAAGGTGTGACCCGGCGAGGCGCCTGAGAGGGCGGGGGAAGTAAGCTTGTGGCGTCACATGGAGTCTATTTCCAAACAATTGGGATAACAATAATTGAAAAGCCAAGCCACGGGAATCGGTGACGTAAGCAGTCGACTCAACCAATCACAGACGTGATCATGTTTATAGCCTCTTACGCCCAACCTTCTAGTATTATAGTAACCTTGGAAATTTTACATGGTGTGCTTATTAGGCAGGCTTCTTTCTCTAAAAATCGTTTTTCTCTTGCACATCGCTGTATAAATAATACTCAGATGTATAAACTCATAAAAATATTTAGAAAATGCGAGGATTATTATATTTAAATGTTTTTGTAACTAACAATTTGAAATATAAAGAGCAAACGTTTAGGCCGTTATCGCCGTGACAAGATCAACTTGAAATCAAGACGAGACAGTTTAATGGTTACAACTTTGGCGCAAAATTCACTAATGTGACAAAACGTGTGTCAATTTAATAGTTTGTTATAAAAGAAAAATAAAATAAATAATAATTGTATGAAGAACATACAAATTAAATGTTTGAAATATTTAATTTTCAAAGACCTGTCACTTTGCGATTTGAAAGAGATAGAGTCCAAATACACTGGGTGGGACAAGGACAAGTAATGTGAAATCACTCGTGAAACGATTTTCTGTTTTCAAGTTGTCAGCGCTGGGTATATTTGCAGTTTAAAAGATTTTCAGAGAGAGAAACCTGCCTAATGAGTAATGAGATAGAAATTGTAGATTATAGACGCTCAGCATCTGAGCACACTATGCAATATTCCCACCACGATTTTTCTTATACATACATGCTTTAGCTTTTCTGTTATTGAAACTGATGAGGGGCCCTGCCGCTAGTTTTGATTTACGATCTTTATGACCAAACTTGACATCCTCTTCTTCATCTGAGTCACCGAAAATAGTTTCATGTTTCATTTTTCTTTTACGAAATATTTTTCTTTTTCGTCGTCCAGATACTGAAATTGGTATATTTGTTGATTAACCAATTTATTTTAAAAACCGATCATCTGCAAGCCAAGCTCGCGTGAAAAAGGTTTCGTATCATTTCTTTTTCTGTGCAGAGAACCTTAAGACTAGGAATTTTGGTTTAGATTTTCTTGTAAACTATCTGTGAGGCTCTATATTCTCCGTTTTTGTCAAAGTTTTCGGCTTAGTAGTTTCGGTAATAAAGGGGGGGGGGGAGGTGCCCGATTTTCGTGTATTTTCTTTTAAATCTTTTAAACTATGCAGTTTAAAATTATAAAAAATATAGTCGTATGTCTCGTAACGAGCTCTTTCATGTGATACGTCACATGAGGCACTTGAAATATTTTTTTTAATTTTCTAATTTGTCTCCCAAAATTAACCCCCAAAACCGCAATACATTTATTTATGCTATACGCCCGCGATTGGGTTATCTAACTGTACCAAATTTCAACTTTTTTTCGTCCAGTAGATTCGGAGAAAATAAGCTCTGACAGACAGGCACGAGAGTGATCCTATAAGGGTTACATTTTTTCATCGGATGTACGGAACCCTAAAAATTAACCTTTGCCGCGTTGATATCAGTTTTGAGAAACTGCACGTAACCGAATAAAAATACACCTACTATAAGTCTAAATATCAGTTTTATAAAGAGCGAAAATACACATCAATCTGAGAAACATTGAACGAATCATTAAACCGCAAGAAACTATAAAAATGTTTTTTTTTTTGACTTCGTTGATATGTGATAAATGCCGCTTACACTATATCGTTATACTTATGATCGCGAAGTCATAGGTATATCATTTACAAATCAACTTGGCATAATGTGTCAAGTTCTCAAATGATATCAGCCATTCCCGAATGTTATCAGTATCGACTGAGAAGAATTCTTTATATAAAATGACCGATAAAACTTGAAAAATCCTTGTATAATAGTAAATATTATCATTATATTATGTCAAAATACTTTTATGCTTACAGCTTTTTCGATAAACTTGCTGTTGATAACATTTTATTTTCTTCATATGCATCTGCAATTCTTGGTAGGCTTCTTTAGCTGGACGAGGTCGGTACCAATAATCCGGAGTCCAGAAGTATATTACTGGTGTTGTAGGAGATCTGAAATAACGTATATATGGTAAAACTTCGCTTATCCGACCCTCGATCAACCGTACCTCCGCGTTATCAGAGACAATGGACTGATCCGAGCACTCCGCATTAATTGGAGTGTATGCTCGGATAATACGGAAAAAGCCGCTATGCTTATACTGTACATACGTTGTATAGTAACAACGCTTTTTACGCCAAAGATTAATCTAAGTTTCATTAGATTTTCACTTTTATATACTTTTGTGGTTAAATTTCATTCTATCATTTCAAATATACAAAAATCAATTAAAATTTTCGAATTTTTTATTTTTTCCGTGTTATCCGAGTTTTCGCTTATCCGAGGTACCTCCTCCCAACATTACCTCGGATAAACGAGGTTTTACTGTACTAAATATTATGCAAAAAAAAACAATCAAATTCGACCCGAATTCGCGTGGAGAGATTTTCGTATCAGTTTGTTTTCCTTGAGAGAACTTTAAGACTTAGGATGTTTGTCTAGGTTTCCCTATAGGTTTTCTATATTCTTTATTTTTTTCAACATTTTAGGCTCAGTAGTTTCTGAGATAAGGGAGGAATGCTCGATTTTTGTATATTTTCTTAAATATCTTTTAAGCTATGCATTTTAAAATTATAAAAATTATTTGTATTTCTTCGTATATGGTGGTGTTGATCCAATAGAATGTCACGTAAAGGAAGATTTGGTTGAGGATCAATAAATAAAAAGCTTGACCAAAGTTTCGCTATGGCCAACGTTCCGAAAAATGAAGATGAAAATAAATTTTTCGAAACGTTGGCCATAGCGAAACTTTGGTAAAGCTTTTTATTTATTGATCCAGGATCCTCAACCAAATCTTCCTTTACGTGACATTTATATTTCTCATAGCGGAAACTTTCATATAATGACGTCTCAGCTATTTATATTTAGGATTATCTGTGATAAAACTCACTTTGGAATTGATTTGAGTCCACAAATTTGGTGTAAATCAAGAGCTTCCTGTGAAATTGTTGTGACCAGTTGCCTTCGAGAAATTGGTAGTCTAAACTCGTATTCCGCTGGATGTCTTCTTATAGATATTGCAGACATTACTCGTTTGAGCTATTGATATTAAATAATAGTATAATATACAAGATCGATATATGTTCTGTGAGCATGGGCGGGTCTACATAGGGACTAATTGGGCTTATGTCCTAGGGCCCCAGGTGTTAAAGGCCTACAGGAATTGTTTAATATTATACATTTTTAATAAATGAGCACTTTATTTGTGTAAAACGGTAATTCTTTTCGTTTTAGTCTGATTAAATCGTTTATTTAGATCAAATAAACTGTAAAAACTACCGAGCTGGGTAGAGTCGCTAGACTCACATTCGGGAGGTCCGGGTTCGAATCCCGGCGGGGGCAGATGTGGCGGGACTTTTTCCTACTGCCTCTTGCCGAGAAACGGTAATTCCTGTACCGGACATCTTAATTGAGATTTTCCATGGTTTCCCTCAATTAATTCCAGATAAATATCGAGATGGTTCCTTATTTGAGACAATGGCCGATTACCTATCAAACTCCTAGTTCAAAAATTACCTACCTTATCCTAATTTCCTATAATTCCTTCATTCGCCCATTGCTCTTACATAAGTTGAAGTTTTAAAACTGTAGAAAAATAACGGGAAGTGTGGTAGTTGG
Source organism: Venustoraphidia nigricollis (assembly GCA_034508555.1). Taxonomy (NCBI): domain Eukaryota; kingdom Metazoa; phylum Arthropoda; class Insecta; order Raphidioptera; family Raphidiidae; genus Venustoraphidia; species Venustoraphidia nigricollis. The sequence goes on along the minus strand of JAVRKA010000004.1, from coordinate 7,575,511 downwards.
AAAATAGTAATGGTGCGAATGGCGTCTGTTATGACATAAAGTCGAGAAACGGACGTTAAACGCAATATTGTTATTATTAACTGTAAAAACTTGGCTAAAAATCATATGGGAAGAATGGTACATATTAATTCTAGTTTATTTTGAAGCCACTAACATCAAAGACAGTAAGATTTTTCATAGAAGTTTGAGATTTCCGAAACGTAAGTTCATTTTACATGAATATACACACATCTAACTGATATGCGGGCGAAAAAGAGAACATATTGAACAGTTGATAAACAGCCATCTTAAACAAGTTTTTATTTCATAACCGCCATTTCCAGTTACTTTTTTGAGCTCAAAACAATTTACCTGTACAGAGAATCTATCTCCAGGTGTTGGATTCCATGGTCCAAAACCGTAGTGGAAATGTGGCTGTGGCGCAAAAGCATAGCGTCGCCGGTGCCTATTGTGGATGCTTGGCGCCAAACCAGTCGAGCCTTTGGATGTAGTACTTTCCCATAGTCTCAAAGCTTCGTCGGCTAATTCTCGTATGCAACATTGAGATTTGGGAAGCGCCAATGGATAAACAATAAAATCGTCTGTAGACTGTACATTCATTAAAACAATAATAATAATCATCATTATTTCCGTCCATAAAACGTATAGGGAATTTTAATTCGTTTTACAACTTATATAATATTTTTTAACTTCCTACAAATTTAGTTTTTTATGTACAGGGTTCGGCAATGAAACGGGAAGATTTGGGGTGGGGCTTGCAGCGCGCGGTGAAGTGGTAGGGAAGACAGTCACAGGCCTGCCGGGACCCGAGTGGCTTGCCATTTAGTCTACAATGGAGCGTTGGACGGGTGAGCATCGCAGTTACGCAATTAAGGCTTATTATCAAAATGGCGAGAGTTTAGTGCAAACGCATCGGGATTTTAGACGGCATTTTAACATACCGCGTAACCAACCTGTTTCGTCAGACAATGCGAATAAAATATGGGTAAACAAACTCGAGCTAACTGGACCGACGTCTAGAAAAAGAGGTGGTAGTGCCAGAACGATTCGAACCCCTGAAAATATCGAACGTGTTCGACAAGCAATGTTAAAGGTATGATTCCGAAGGCGGCTGCAGCAACCGACTGCAACTGCAGGCTGCAGACGGCAACCGCAAACGTGCTGTTGCCTGCGGTTGGACCAATGTAGAATGCAGCGACAGATTTCAGCGGCAGTCGGTTTTTAAGCGTTCCGTAAATGATGACGGACGATTTTGACGTTCCCGGTAGCAAATTTCCGGTACTATTTTGAGCCTTTTGTTGGAAGAGGAAGATGACGATAACTTTTTCGTACTGTATACCAGAAAAAGAAGAAAGCTCACGATGCCTTTATTCAGAAATAGCCCAGATGAAGGAAGTTATTCAATGTTGATTAAAAGCATTTGTTAAGTGACGAAAAAAAAGTCACCAAATTAATCAGTTTTCCTCGTCGGCGCCCGAAAAACTCATTTTTCACGTGTGCAGTCGGCGACACTACTGGTTCAGGAGCAGTGGTGCGGTCCGCAGTCGCGGCAAGCTACGACGGCAGGCGACAGTGCCGCCGCGCTCCGAATGCATTTAATAGAAAAATATGGATACCAGTACTGCCGCCTGCGGTCTGCCGCTGCAGTCTGCAGTCTGCGGTCGCATTCGGAATCATACCTTAAGAAGTCCACGTCGATCGGCCATCCGTCACGCCACACACAATGCATAGGTGTCAACGGAGGACATTTGGCAGATGTAGTGTTCAAAAAATATTTTTTTTTTAACGTTGTATATCAAAATATGGCTACTCTTTTATTTCCCATTAATGTATTAATAATTACAAAAAAAAATATTTTTTCAACAATAAAATTATTTACGAAATCTTCCCGTTCCATTGCCGAACCCTGTACCTAGTAGCTTTATTAGTTAAATTAAGATTTTAACATCATTGTAAATATCATATAAAAACTCAGCTTCATGTAGTATCATTTTACCTTGTGTCGACTAGTATATAGGGCGCCGAGACAAAATAATAAACCTGTAAGTGCGCCGCGAACTAACAAAGTTTGGAAGCCCCTGTTCTAGATCTTTGGAACTTTCTGTCGTTTTTATACCAATATACTAGTGGACCCGCGGGAGCCAGACGTTGTCCTGCCACAGCCTCGCTAGCACTGGATTGAGAGGTGCTGGGAGGCTAAAATTTGGGATTATGTTTTTTTATATGTGAGAAATCAAAAAAAAATATATAAAATAAAATTTGTTCGAAAAACTAACAAACATATTCTGGATCTCGACAACAGCGCCACTTACCGGGTCCAATTATAGCTAAGAACCATCCAGGTGACCCCATAAGTACAAAAAAATCGGTCAAGCCGTTTAGGGGGAGAAGAATTCCGAACACACGCACACCGGAATTTTATATAGTAAAAGAAAGACTGTAGATTATAGACGCTCAACGATTTATATATAAAAATTGATCTCTCCATAAGCTAAATAACTAATAAATTTTCTTGTTAATCTTTACCACTGAGTATAGATAATAGAATTATGATTTCATTACTTCTGCGTAACATCTTTTTTGTCATAAAATAGAACTAACATAATTTACGCTATTTATGAACACCACATTTATCATATTAGAAGGACGACTTCTAGTTTTGAGACCCAACAGGTGATTAGATCAAGCAGAATGTCCTATTTCGTAAAATGTGTAACTCAAGCGACAAAAACTATAAATATAGGAGGATTAGTGCAATTTGAACACTTATTTTGGGAAAGGGACCAGTCTCTGTTTAGAGGCAAGTAGGGTTCTATCGAACCCTGCGTATGGTAAATTTTAATTACATCGGTAGTCATGCTGAATTGGGATGGAACCATATAATCCTCAACTGGAAGATAAAGTCCCGCGCGACATCCCTCATCAACGCCACTTTTGAATCTGCTCACATGATGAATGGAACCGATTGTAAAATCTGTTTGTCCGATATTGGAACATTTTGTCCTTGAAAATAATTTAAAAAAATAATAATAAAATTAAATAAAAAAATAATAAATAAATAATTTTTTGTTCCTATGCTTTTTTTTCGGAGGCATGCAAAATTAGTAGATTACAGAGGCTACCTCGTTCCGTTTGATTGTAGTCATCATCCGGCGGATCTGTCAATTGATTGCCTGGCAACGGCTGTTGTTTATAAACATTAAGGGCAGTATTAATGTCAAAGAAATTAAAAATTGAAATTATTTGCAATAAATTGAATTTTTATGGTAAGATATTTACATACTTCTAGTTAAATATAAATGGCATTTTTTATATTGCCATTATTAGTTGATATGAAGAATCCGCCTGCTGACGTCATTCCCGCGCTTGCACTGATTGGTAAGTTGAAACAAGGCACACTTTGGAATCTACTAAACTTGGGAGACATGAAAAATATTCAGTTTGCAACAGTCACTTTATTTATTGTAGACTATAGATGCTCGACAACGTAGGTCATTAGCGTCTTATACAACAGTCACTAATAACCAGCTCAATTGTTCTAAAATCGCTGCATTACAATATCTTACCGTAATTTTAGTATAGTGAGAGGAACGAAATGTTTATGGTGGAAATGAGGGGATAGTTGCGGACATTTCAATGACGAAAGAACTAATTATGCAAACTTTACCTTTGTTTACGTTTCGTTTTATATACACTCTGCAGACTATTTATAGGGTCATTGTTTTGATCAAGTTCGTCTTCGCAATCCTCTTTTATAGTTTCACCTAAGAATACATGTTTTTCTGTCCATTTGTTTCGAAACATCTACAAATTAGTAAAATAAATAACTTATTTTACATGTAGATTAAAGAGTACAGGCGCACAACGAACTAAGATCATTAAAATCATTAAAATGACGGATTTGAAAACCACCATATCTTCTTATGCACATGTATTTTCAAATCTAAGATATGGTATCACTTTGTGGGGCAATGTACCCACCGTTATTACAGCATTTAGATTACAAAAAACATTTTTTAAGAGGTATGTTCAACCTGAATCTGATTGACTCCTGTGTCCAATATTTCAAAAATTATAGAATTTTAACGTTACCATCCATCTACATGTTATATAAATCAAAACAATACCCTGAAATGTTCCAAACTGCAGACCACTGAACTAGACAATGTAAAAAGATGTATAAATCTTTCACTAATAGGGCTTATATCGACAAAAGCGCCTCCACCATATTGCTATCAAAATATATAACCATATATACCGAATAATATATAGAGATCTGCCACGAATTAAATTAAAAACAAAAACTCAAAGACTTTCTCCTGGAAAAGTACAGAAGGACAGAAGAGCTATTTCTAATGTAACTATTTTTAATGTAACTTTTACATATGTATGACGTTTTAATCATCTCCCTGAGGTTTAATTTAAAATAAATGTATTATTTAGATCATTAGAAATACACAGGTCACCTCGTTGATGAATAACGTCAGTTAGAAGGCCATTCAATATTTTAGCAACCACGCAATATCCAATGGATAATATCATCCCACTACTATCCAACGGAATGATGTTACCTCTGTATCTAATAAGCATATTATATGACAATAACAATCAAACTGGAGTTGAAATTTTAGCTTGAACTGTTTACCGAGTGAATTCCGTCTCCAGCTCCAAAAGTACACAGCAGTTGAGTTTTTCCGTTTTCCCCAATGATTTCTTGACTAGCTATTAAATAAATTGTACTATTTGATGTTGAAGATGCGACAGAAGGTTCTGTGTGTGACGAGCCAAGATCTTCAGGACAGAGAAATTTTACTCTTTCACACCACAGATTCCAAAACATCTATAAACATTATTTCATGACCAACACCACGAAGTAAGATGTTAAAAAATTACTTGGATTTGATGGATTAACTAAAGTTCGTGGGTGGATTTCTAGAGGGCGCTGCTGTGGGTATGTTATCATGCATGTTATCTATGGACTCCAAAACGGCTGGACCGATTTTCGTGGAATTTTCAGGCAATCGTTAGATTAGCCCAGCGGGTGATCTTGGAAAGTTTGGTGTCGATAGGATCGACAGATTTTTTTTTGTTTTTTGGCAATTTTGTTTTGTTTCGATTTTTGAACATTCATAATTTCACAATTAAAAGTGATTGAATTAGCGCAAATTCAATACACGTTGAAAATTTTATGATAATGATTCTCATTTTTTATGGCTATAGATAATTAGTGCCACCCGTGCGAAGCCGGATCGGACCGCTATAATAAATAGTAAACAACACCAGGCTAATTCGCCTATTATTCTATAAGAAAGTCCACTGTCTATCTTTAATAGGTAATCCGGGCGAGACCAGACCGGGCTGTTAGTATTGTATAAATATTAATTCATACTTTGTTGACCTTCCCAACAATTCATGTGTTATCTTTTGATCAGTAATGGCTACTACCAAACTAGAGATATAACTAATTTTTCTGCCAGTAGGTGGAAAAATATTACCACGAAGATAAAATTTATACATACGTTACGTTTCTCAAATCCTCCGAGTTCAAAATAGACTATTCGACTGTTACAAAAATGCGCTTTGAGTGATTGTCTTTTTCGACGACGAAATATGCTCAAATTGACACATTCGACCGGATAAACGGCTATCAACTCAAAAGTTTCCGTGTCGGGGTCAACACCGCCACGTTCGTATTTCACTGGACATTCGGAAGCTGGCACCAGAATGTCAGTAGCAATTATCAGTTTTGTCGGTGTCAAACCTAATTGACAAAAGCGTCACAAATTATCGGACCAATTCTTATTTTTACTATAAATTATTATTATTTTCAACATTCTCTCTGAACAGAATGATTAATAAGCAAGGGTATAGGAGTTTGTCTATTTATTTATTGCGGTTGCATTAGTTTCATAGAAAGAATGTAGATAATAGACGCTTCAGAGTAGAGCGAGATTGTCTTTCAGTGCTCTTTGGTCGACGCTTTCACTTCACGTAAATAATGTACTTCGGTTTTATGTTAAATAAATAATAAGTCCCAAATTTTCAAAAAACAACTTTTAGTGCAAACATCAACACTTGTTGAATTTAAACTAAATTAAGTAGCTTTAACTATTATACTTCTGCTTCTTTAACATTAAGAAAGTTCCTACCGCTATACAATTAAATTAGTATTTGGTATTAATTCAATCAAAATTTTATTTTGCGCTGGAAATTGTTTTTCGTATTTAGCTTTTTGGCGCCTAGAGCGGCCGCTTTATTCACTCTACCCCAGAACCGGCGCTGATTCCATTGTGTTCATAGCAACTTACAATGAAGTTGGGGCACTCAGTAAACCTGGACACCCCTAGTGTTATCATCGACATGTGGTTGCTTATAACTGTGGAATAGTCCTTTCAGAAGTCTTAACATGGTCTCAACGTTAAGAACCGCTGTATTAATGCATAAAAAAATGAAAAAATAAAAAACATACCCAAATGCACTTGTCGGATACCCCGACCTTCTCTTGTAGTCTCTGCAAATGGACCTTCAACCAACACCATGTCTTCAAAGTCACAGTATTCCGAAAATAATAGTTTCTGTATACGGTTTATAGACATTGTTAATAACAGTATCACATTGCATGTTATTTTAGATTAATTTTTAAGAAATCCCCTTTCGAATAATAAGAAATATGTACCATAAAATGACAACTACATACTTATGCAAACATAATAATGAAAAAATAAACTTTTTTACCATGGATATACATGGACGTTATGAATTACTTATTTCTGTTGGTCATGTTCATTTTATTCAATGATTGTATATTGTTTCAGATTTAGGTACGTGCTCATAGGCCCCCAGAAAAAAACCCCACAAAATCCAACCAAAAAGTAAAAATGTCGAAATTTCAAAAAAAAAAACAATTTTTTGAAAAAAAGTTCAAAATTTAAATTTTCTCATTTGAAACTTTTTTTGAATGTTCCGAGATTTTTCAAAAAATTAAATTAAATTTAAAAAAATCCCACATTATATATGTCCCTACAAAATGTTTGTGTCTTCCACACCTACAGTTGTGGTTTTAACTTATTGTTAGATGTACTATTGTTTTTTCAAATTCGGTTAATTATTTTAAAAAAACGGGGGTTCCGATATGGTCGTGACCCGTAAGCACTACTCCCTAAGGTGCAAATCGACCCTAGAAGTAAATGTTAGCAGAAAGCGTCACGAACACAAAGCACATAGGTATGTGTTTTGTGGTCACGAATAAAACAAATATCCAATAGAACAAAACTCAAACATTACACATGTTTATCTAACACAAATTATTAACCGATTTAAACAACCACGTTATTTATTCTTTTTTCATTTCACGAGAAAAACTAGCGTACGCACATAAATATAAATTTTAACTGTCAGGCTGTCAGCACGTATTTGACAATTGACATTGAATTTCTATTATATAACTCGAGAGTAGGTATTGTTATGAAGGGGGCCACAGACGGTCAATATTTATTTTATTAGAATACTACAAGTGCTGCTTTGGTATTTTCAATTGAAATTAGAGCCGGTTACCGATTATTTCCTTTTGGTAAGGTAAAGTGGAAATCTCTAAACGAAAAACAACTTTACCTTACTAATTAAAAGATACGTAATTTTAAATGAAACAGGCTATTACTATTTTTATGTGGAGTGGAAAAGACTGTAAGATAAATGTAAAAAAATAAATGCAAATATGACGTAATAAATACATGTTTTATTTGTTTTTAAAGTACTTAACATAAAAATATTGTTTTTATGTATATACACAATATTATAATACCGTAGTTCGTTCAAGTTTTGTTTAATATATATTCAATATATTCAAATCAAATACAGTACGACAAAAACTGCTAAATATAAATATTTGCACATCTACAGAATAAAAATATACGTTACAATAATTAATTGAAAATATATATAATGATAAAAATATGGCATTTAACAAATACTTATGGTGGTGACATCGATTGTTCATAAATGTTGAAAGTTTTATCTTTCAACATCGGAGAGTTTTTTCATTATTAAATTCTATTTTACGCCATGAATCTATTATTAATTATAAACTAAAAATCTAATAAATTTATTCGCAGTTCTCAACTTTAACTTGAAAATTTTCTAGTTGCCAGGATTATTTGAATCAATACCAATTTATATTTTCAATTAAATTACTTCCGCCAATTCTCATATCAGAACTTGGGAACTAGGGCAGTTGAAAAAACAATCTCACCTAAGCCGTCTGGACCAATAGCAGGCGATGATCTAGAATCCCAATTGTCCCAACATACTCCTTTCAAATTTATTAAAAACTCAAAAAAAAAAATCAGACTGTATTCCAATCATATACAAGAAGAATTTATCGGACATAAGTTACACCAATGAATAAGAATCAGTGATAATTATATTATTTTAAAGTGTTATTTCTTTTCACATTTACATTCTGATATCTGCAATCATAACTGGTATTGTTCAAAATGAAAAAAACAAAATATATGCATATCTATAATATATTAAATGAAAGAGGCTGCACGGCATTTTTCAACTTTTTGAGTTAACTGTAAGGGGTCATAAATTTTCAACAAAAAATGACACATGTTCTAAATGCACAAATATTTTTCATTAAAAATATAGAACCGATTTCAAATCAGAAAAAGAATTTTTACATTATTTTTGTATAATATTCTTGAAAACACTTTCCAATGAGTTTTTTCTTTAATGTTATAAAAAAGATTAAGTATCGTAATATTTTTTTTTGAAATTTTTAAGCTTAGTTATTTAAGCTAATAAAGATTATCAACTTCAATCTCCCTCTAAAGATCTGCAAGTGTATAAACAATCCGTAATAAATATTTTTTTTTATGTATCTGTCAGCTACGCCAAGGGACATGCCCACCTTGTTATCACGAATTTTCATCTTAGATGGCATGATTAAAAACATCTAATAATTCTATAAAAAATTGGCAAGTTACACCGGACTATACAAAAAACATCGTTACTTTCTCTATCACCTTACTGAATTTAAGTGATCAGTAGTCAAACGCATTTATTTGTCCATTAGATAACATTTAGATAAAAAAATCTCAAATTTACTTTCGTCGACCCATTATTATTAAAGAATTAATTGTTAAGTACAATTATCCTCCTTTAGCGTGATTTCTTCAATTAGAGTTTAAAGTTCATCAACAAGAGTTGGGTCACTACCAGTCGCCATTGCCAGAGAATATGAAAACTAAAATGTATTCTAGCATTTTATATAATCCAATATTGGCAATTCAAGACGAAATATGTATAAATCAACATAAATAGTATATTACACCACAAGGGCAGAAAGTTGAAATTCCTGCACAGCGCAACATAATTCCTTCGGCTTCGCCTCGGGCATCATTTCACGCAGTTCAGGATTTTCCACTTTCTGCCCGTGTGGTGTATACTATTTTTCTTTATACTCGATCGAAAGGACGTATTTTCACCATTATATAAAAAGACTAATAACTTTCAAGTAAGCAATTTTGAGGTTATACGTAGTAACAGCTATTAGCTACTACTGGTTGGCGGCAGTCTCACGTGTCAGTGTGCACGAGAAAACTCTTTCATCCCGTTGTTATACACGGCATGCGAGTATTTCCAGCAGAGCGTAAATGTTAGGCTTTCTGCCTTAAAATCGAAGGCGAAAAAGTACGCACTTTCGACCGGGTATAAAGAAAATAATTTTTCTTGTTACTCCGTGCATAGGCGGCTCAGATGCAATCAGCTGTGCCAAATAAAAATCGCCACTGATGTCCTATAACTCTTAAATGAGCAACTCCAGTTCCATGAAAATTGAGAGCTATAAGTGGCACAGCGCTACGCTGAGTGATAAATCCCTGAAAATAGCGCTATAGCGACTTTTTTAAGCATTGTAACAGTTAGACAAGCAGCCCTAAATTAACTGCGTTACAGCGAAGGATTACTGTAATTTATATAAAATATGTGAAAACTTTGTAATCAGAAAATCAATCTTCTTATTTAAATGTTCGAGATGTCTTGCGAAGATTTGGTAATCACGTGGCGTTATGTGTTCTATCGTTTATAACAGTCGGGCTAAAATAGAAAAAAAAATAATAAAAAACTAAGTTTGAAACGCAGGTAACTTCCAAAGAAAATGATAGAATGTAATTGACTCGAAATAAGTTTTTTTTATCTCAAATTTTCCCCACTAAAAGCGTAATATTTTTAAAATAAAATATAAGGCCGTGTTAAATTTCAGTGTCTGTTAATGGAATTTTGATCATCCGAACGGCCTTAAAACGGCAATACAACCAGAAGGTCGATTGGACCAGCTGCAGCCTAGCGTGTTAGTATTTTTTTTAAATTATATCTATTGAGAGGAAAAAATGTAAGCGATAGAAAGAAAATCAGTATTTTAAACAAGTTTTATGTCAACATAAGTTATAAATCTTGGGTACTTCATAAATCGCGCTTAGCATTTACAGTTTACAGTTTGGTATATATAGAAATCGTAAGAATAACCAACTTATGGAGTACTGTTTGAAACTGCCAAACGGCGTCAGTTTCTTTCGCTCAAGAAGCAACTGAAACCACGTCAATCCAAATACGTATCTATTTTAAGTGTCTTATAAAAAAAATTAAATACATATTCATTGAAAAACAATAAGTGCCAGATCTAAATCCAATTTCATCGGTCTGCTAGGCGCACTTGACTCCCCTTAAAAAACTGTTAAAATAATGATGGAAACATCAAATGAAAATGATAGACTTAAAGATTAATGTTGTTTCAGAAGTTAAACTATGAATATGAAGAGCGTGCTTGGTAGAATAAATACGACATGCATGTCGTCGCGAGGTTATATTCACAAAAATTAAACGCAATTTCTGCTTATAAAAAGGGGTTTACCAATAGATTCCTTAAAATATGGTTTTTTTTCAATTTTTAAATAGCAACCCAAATTGTGTAAAGCTTACTGCTTAATAATAACTAATAAAATGAATTTTGCGACGACAGAAATTCGAAATTTCCCGAGAGCATATTTTATAATCTAAGGGATTTAAAGATTTATGTTCAGAAATGTATTAAATTAAAAAAGTTAAGTAAGCATAAATTTGAAAATTAAAATTTTAAATATTATGTCGACAGCTCCGGATCTAGGGGGAGGGGGCAAACCGGGGCACCTGCACCGGATGGCAGTTTTAGGAGGCGCCAAATTCATAATATAATAGGCAATAAAGAGTGCAAATTTATTAAAGGGTTCTTATTCTTCCCTCCCCGTCACAAAAAATGCCACCTATTATATATTTTTGAGTTTTTTTTAACCCTTTACACCCGAGATTATACAATCGTGAGTTTTGACTTTGAAAAATTCTACATCGTACCCGAAACTATTTTTGTGAACGCAACCGCCGTCGATCGATCGTGAGTCTATCTGAGAATGCACGAAAATATGTATACTTTATTAACATATAAACCAGTGTCCAGAACAATGTTTTAGACGCCACGTAACCACATTTGAATTCAAATTCAAATTTATTTTGTAAATAAATATTTACAAAAACGTCATAGATGTAAGCAAACGATCAAATTATAGTGTGAATAATTTATTGACGGAATAAAAATTGTTATTTCTCTTTAAACTTGTTTTGAATTTTTCAAATGTTTGAATTTCCTTCAATTCACGTGGTAAAGCCACGAATTGAAGGAGATTAACAGTATTTAAAAGAATTTCATCTGTAGGGTGTAAAGGATTAAACAATTTATCTCAAACGCTGGTGAGAGGGGCTGCCCTGATTGGGAAAAATCATAGATCCGGGGCTGTATGTCGAACATCACCCATTTCAGAAAAAGCATGCAAAACCCTATAAAGAAATTTTAAAAGAATGACAGCACCACAAATTTTTTTGAAAATAAGGCTTACATCTCCCCGAATGTAATGCTCTTCTGCTGTACAACAGGTCTATGATGATGATTATTCAAGCATGGATTTCCGTTACCGTTGCTATTTCCATTTTTCAGTATCCCGTTCGGCTGCGCTTTGTTTTCCGGCGATGCCGCTTCGTTTTCCTGTATCCTTATTGTAAGTCTATTCGACAACAGATTAGAAAGATTTTCCACGCTACTGGCCATTGCACTGCTCATGGACTGCGCTTTCGTCAATGTTCTGTGTTGCCCGGTCCCTGGCACGCCGCTACCATTATTTGACATGTTTGTCACGCTTATTGTCACGGAACCATTAGACTGAGACTTTATTGCTGCAGAATTATTGTATCTGTTGCTGATATCCTGTTAGAGATTAAGCAATTTTGTTATGCTCACAATACGTAAGTACGATATCGAATTAACTTTTCAGGATATTACGTTTCCCTGAATCAAAATTTTTAGAAGCTAGTATATTTGGTTCATATTAGAAATAAACTTATTCCTGAAAATTAGAAATTAGAGATTACTCTGGTCGCAGTGCCAAATACTGCCGACGATATAGTTATATTTGCTAATTATTATTTTATTTTAATTTGTAAACCTGGCAGGCTATAACAGATTATAATGTCCAGTAATAAGCCAGCACATAGTATTATAATAAATTTACAAGATTCAGCACAGTATACGCACTGTGGCTTTAATATGTGGAATTAAATCTGTTATTGGATAAAATAATAAATGTAACCCCTTAATATAGCCCTTAAAAACATTTGTTCCCTTAATTATCAACCCAACATCTGCACCAAATCAAATACACCCTTTAGTTAGTAAATTCGTATCCGCAAATTAATGTTTTCATAAAATTTATAAAGTTCGGGCCGATTTCATTAAAATTTTGGAAGCACATTTGCATCTTTACTGAAGGATTAAATTTCAATTAAGAAACGATTCGGTATTTTTGAGCCTAAAAACATTTGATCGGGTCCATTATAGCCTTCGTGTGGCATCCAACAGGTGGACCAAATTTCATTTAAATCAATTAAGTCTGTCGAAAGTTATCGGGCTAACACATACGTATATATAACGAGAAATTTTGGTTCGATCCCTAGTTCCCGTCATCCGACCGACGCCAAAAGTGTATGTGCCATAAGACAAACAAATACACTAATAAGCTAAGAAAAACAAAGACAACACGATAGACAGTAAATTTCGTTTTACAAAGTCATTAAATCATATGCATTCTTACCATATTTTCAGTTCGAGATCTTAAATTGGATCTAGAGAGTGTTTGCGATAATTCTGATGCTAATCTGCTCGTGATTGGTTCATCTGTAAATCCTGTATTCGTATTTTGATGATCCTGTTCATCATAATCAGCAGATTGACTTAAAAATTCGAATTTAGTTGGAGTTCTCCTTTGAACACCAGTCGGATATTCACCTATTGTGACCGAAATAGGTCTTCGCATTTTCTTCGATGCGTTCGAATCGGCTGAACTAACGGATCCATTTGACGACTGCGGACTCAATTTAGGTCGGTTGAAATACGTGTTTGGAGGTTTCGGTTTTGGACCAGACGGATTGTTAAGTTTAAAGGATTCAAGTGACTCCATTTCCACTGCATCACTAACCGGAATTGAATGACTAGAGTTTATGTTGTTTGTGTTATAGGGTGTCATACGTGATGTCATAAATGTACTCGTTGCTGTTTGATTGTTTGGTCTAATTATATTATTTGATGAACTATTGGAGCATATACTGATGGTGTCATAATCAGGTGTCGGACATGGGGGTGGATATTTGTTATATGTTTTTTGTGGGACAGGTGGAGCTGGTGCTTTTTGTTTTAATGGTGTTGTTGATTTTGATGTTGGCACAGTAGAACTGCTATTCGATTCTGTGAATGGTAACTGAAAAAAAAACTAGCTTACTAAATATGTTTTGCAATGAAGATGAATTATCTACGAGGTATTTAAGGTTGGGTAGGATTGGAACGAAGAGATCGCAGACGTTTATTTGTTACATATTTTAATTAAAAACTCACCGGTGGTGGAGGTGGGGCCATCGCGTTATTTGCAGTGTCAGTTTGCCGTTTCGAGACGCCATTCTCTCCTGTATTGTTTTTCGTAACAGCAAAAGAAGACTCTGCAGAGCGCCGTGCAAATGATTTGTTTTGCTCTCGATCCTGTAAATAATAGAAAAATATGCACATTATTAAATTATTTTGGTTTCAATTTTCTTTGAGAACTAAAGATTAATGTCAGTACATTTCGATTCATAATCATGTAGCGTGATGTCGCTAATAGAGCCAGCAACTATTGTGAAAAAAGCATTTTTTTATGATATAGATATTTTTAATTTATATAATTTTATCAATTTAATAATAATAATAATGTATCTAGCGTTTGTTTCTCGACTTTACGTCATAACAGACGCCATTGGCACAATTCCGTCAACCACACTTCCCGTTTTTTTCTACATTTTTCAAACTTCAACTTAATACAGATATTGCGAATGAAGGAATTATAGGAAATTAGGATAAGATGGGCAACTATTGAGTTTAGGAGTTTGACAGGTAGCCGGCCATCACCTCAAATAAGGAGCCATTCCGACATTTATCTGGAATCGAGGGAAAACATGGAAAACCTCAACAAGATGGTCGATACTGGAATTACCGTTTCTCGGCAAGAGACTGTAGAAAAAGCTCCCAACCACATCTGCCTCTGCCGGGATTCGAGCCCACTACCTCTCGAATGCGAATGTAGTGCTGTCACCACTACGTTACACCGCTCAGTATAATTTTATCAATTTATCATTAAGTAAATATTTCCCAAAAAAATCATTAAATTCTGAAGATAAAACACAGTCGGCGACATCACACCTGGTTATCAGTTTATCAGATAAAAATTATGAATAAAATGTTTACTAATTTTTTACATAAAGCACTCTCTATTGATTGGAATTCCATTAATATGTTATCCGATATGTTATTTTCGTTAAAGCTTCACTAGAAAAAACTACATGGTTTATCACTTAATCGTACACACGTTATCATTTATTTTCGTTGGCTAAAAATGTCTTTATTACGAAATTAAAAAAAAAATGTGTGAGCCGCACCCACATAGCTTCAAAGAAGTTTCACTTCTCCCATGAGCTAATGCATGGGAGAACTGAAACTTCTTTGGAGCTTTAAACTCGTTTCATTGATGTGCTATTCATTTTGCGTTACCAAGGTTTCTCTTATAAAGAAATTTCACTTAAAAAATAAATACCATAAGTCTGCCGGTCCCATTATGGAGAAAAAAATTAAAAATAAGAGTTTAAAAAACTAAAAAAAACCCGGGTCGCAGTGCCAAAACCCTGTCGACAATATATTGTATTTACTAGTATAGGGCCGTGTGGTTTTATACTTTTATTATGTGGCATTAAGTTTGTTTTTGAGCAAAATAAAAAATTTAACCCCTTAATACACCCCTTAAAATAACATTTTTTTTCTTAATTGTAATATTATTATCAATCTAACGTCTACACCGAATTAAATACATCCGTCAATAAATAAGTCACTGTCTGCAAACTAGTGTTTTCATAAAATTTGTAAGTCCGGTCCTGTCGGGCCGATTTTATTAAAATTTTAGGGACACTTTTTAATTACTACCGGAGGGTTAAATTTCAATTTTGAAACGATTCGGAGAATTTTTTCGGTATTTTGGGCCCCAAAAACTTTTTTCAACCCCTAAAAACTACCATTAAAATGGCCCGATTGGGCCCATTTTAAATAGGCTTCGTGCGGTGATGGATTCCAACATGTGTGCCAAATTTCGTTAAAATAAATTAACTTCTTCGAAAGTTATAGCCCGCACACATATATACCTATATATATAAATATATATATACATATATATATATATATATATACATATATATATATAAACATTTTTAAAAATGGTGGCAAAGTGTTTAGGAGGTTATGAAACGTCGAGAAATTTTGGTCCGACCCCTAGGTCCCGCCATCCGACCGACGCCAATAGTGTATGTTGCCATATGGCAAATACACTAAAAACACGATTTAATAGGAAACCGAACAAAAAAGTACAAAATAAATTTTTATTGTAAAAAAACGTGGTGTTTTGATTATTATAAGTTTTAAGGTGGACAAAACTGATTATATTTTTCAAAAACTATAACGGTCGATCTCTTGAAATAAGCATAAAAAACAGAAATTTTCTATTCGTGGGGCTTGAAAAAGCTTTTAACATTACTCATTATTTAGTTCCAAAACATAATGCAATAAATAAAAAAATAATAATAAACGTCTAGTAGTACTAAAACTATGAACTATGAAATCACGTCAAATATGAAGGATATTATCTGTGGAATGTTTTCATAAAAAAAAACTGTTTTTACTGAAATATTTTTTACAATAGTTCTAAACACTTTAATCGTTTTAATCCTTTAATCTTCATTGTAAAAAAAGACGAATTTTAAGCCCACATTTCTGATTAATAAAGTAACGAAATACTAACATTATAGGCGTAATTTGTATTGAGAAAGCCAAGGCCACACAAGAAAGCGCCCTTTTAAAACAATTCTTTGAAAAAATTACAAAATTTTTAGATTTTCTAACCACAAAGGGTCGTCTTTCAAACTTTACACCAAGGCACGACCAGCAGACAAGTATCACAAAAAATTAAAATCAACAATAATATTACTTTTTCGAATTAAAACTTGATATGCGGAACTTTTTAATATCAGTAAAACTCAGTAAACCATTTTTGAAATAGCATTACACTCAGATTACGAGAAATTGATCAATAAAAGTTCAGTGATATCACACTATATTGAGGATTTTCAAAATGGTATAATTAGGTAATTTTCTTTAAGGTAACTGTTTACCAGCTGTTAAAATATGTCCCCTTTTATTCACCTGCATAGCTCTATTTTATGAGCAGTTGGATTATTTGTGTGCTAAGAAATCTCTAATTTTTATGAAAAATCTTATTCAATCTTCGATGCTAATGCTTACAAATAAACAAGAAATATGTACCATTCTTCCCATAATTATGACTTTTAGCTAAGTTTTTACAGTTTATTTTGATCTAAATAAACGATTTAAAATCAGATCAAAACGAGAAAATTTGCATGTTTTGCATGAAGTTTTGTACAGAAAAAAATTAATTTGAAAAAATTATCGTGCAAGCCAAATTTGTCACTATTTGTAAAGAGTATCTAAACATCAAAATGTTAATTTGCCTTCCCGTAATTCGAAATCTCGAGACGTGCTGTAAAGAAATATTATCACGTTTTTTAATTTAATTTTTAGGGCAAAAATATGTGTTCTTTGAAATTTTTAAGCTGCAATAAGCCAAATTTTGTGGAGCTTAATGCTTCATCACAGCTAATAAAAACACTAATTAAATGCATTTTGCGATCACAGTTCAAAATCTCCCAAGAGCATATTTTACAATCTGAGTAATTAAATCTCCTTAATTTTTTTTTCTTTGAAATATATAAGCACAAAGTAAAATTTTGTGAATCTTAATGCTTAATCACAGCTAATAAAAAGAGTAAAATGAATTTTGCGACCACCGTTCGAAATTTCCCGCGAGAGCATATTTTACAATCCTGAGTGATTAAGTCACCTTAATTTTTTTTTCTTTGAAATATTTAAGCAGCAAGCCGAATTTTTTGAATCTTAATGCTTAATCACAGCTAATAAAAACAGTAATGAAATGAATTTTGCGATCACAGTTCGAAATTTCCCGAAAGCATATTTTACAATCCTGAGTGATTAAGTCACTTAAAATTTTTTTTTGAAATTTTTAAGCAACAAGCCAAATTTTGTGAAGGTTAATGCTTAATCACAGCTAATAGAACAGTAATAAAACGCATTTTGCGACAAGAGTTCAAAATTTCCCGACAGTATATTTCACAATCTGAGTAAATAAGTCACCTTAAATAAAACTCTGTATAACAGATTTGTCATCAAGAAAAAAAAAATATTACGTGCAAAAAAAAGTATTCTTCTGTGATATAAATATTATGAATACAATAATTAAAAAATTGTATTGCAATATCACATTGAATTTTAAATTGTTTAAGAACACGAATGAGCTCTGTTATAGGCAATAAAAATTAAAACAATAATAAAGATAATTTCTTACTTCGTATGTTTGAATAATGACAATAGGTTTATTTTTATATCCAGCAGCACTCGCACTTTGTAGATTTTTCATATTGTTCAAAGACTAAACACAAGTTTTTATTATTATTAAATATATCAACTGCAATGTACACCGATGCTCAGCTGTTATCCACCACTACGTTTTGTTTAGATACGGTACAGTAATTAGTATCGTCGTATTGTTAAAAGAGTTTAACTACAGTAGATACCAGTTACTAGAAATTTACCTCATAAATGGAACAGAATGATAAGGATTAATTGATAAAATATCAATTGTCAAGTCCGGAGTATTTTTAATACTACAAGCTAATTAGTAATAACACTTATCGATGAGATCACAAATACCTTTAGTATGACAAAAAATACACATTTTGTGACAGATAAGAGAAAGTCGGCAAAAGAAGAATCATTTTCTATAAAAATAGAGATAAGAGGCACAGTCAGACTGTTTACTATTATTATTAAAAGGCATAGGTTTAGACAGATTTTTAATCTCTTTTTTGTGTAACATTGTAAAAAAAAGTTTTATCTCTGAATGTGTCGATCTACATTTTATTTTCCGCAACAATAAAAAGAGATATTATCGATTACCTTCGTCGAGTTATTTTCCTACCACGAACATGTCAAATGAAATTCAAGTGTAAGTGGAAAAAAAAAATTTTTTAATACAGGATGCTTTTTATTGAGGGATCCTAAAAAGCAGAAATTAGAAAATATTCTTTCAAAAAAGTAAAATTTTTAAAATTTTTGAGCAAAAATGTAAATATTTCCCTCTAGCAAGAGATTTTTAATTGAGAGAAAACTAACTTCATGGTGTCTCATGTTTCTTGTATGCTACTTCTGTAACAGAAAATTTTAGCTCCAATGCACCAAAAGAAGCATAACCACAAAAAGATTAGATTTTGGTTTCACGATTTATCAATATTCAATAAAACCGCGGACCGTCTTGTGAACGGTTGAATATAAATAGACTTTACTATTTGAAATGCATTCATGTTAGAATTATTCAATTTTACCCAGCGTGTTTGAATAAAGATGTGCTATAGACTTGTAGAAGGTTCCTGATCAAAACCATGTATTTATCCGAATTTATAAACCAGTGTATCTCAAACTAACCAAACATTTTATTCGACTCGTCGTTTGCGAAGCCAGAGTGGAAGGAAGGTACTTGTGATCAATAGTGCTGTAATGTCTCTTTTACCGTTCCAACTCCAGAAGTGGGGATTGATACAAATTTAAGTCAAATATATTTAAGCAAACTACTCAGCGACTCATGCACCCATGCATTTATTATGTAAGTAGTTTTTGGCATAAGTTATAACAAGTTTCTAAAAAAATGCGAGTTTGTGAATTCAATATCGCAGGAGCCCTAAAAAATCAAGAAAAAAAGTTCCATTTTCTTAAGTTATGGTCTGTTGATTATGTATGCAGCGTCTAACGTCTGGAGGACGCGATCGCCGTCGTATACATTGCATCTAGACGCATCGTACGACGTCAAAGGAGACCGCTTCTACATATCGTGTTTGACGCTGCGTACGATGTGACGCTTGAGACAGCGTTTATTAGAGACCACTGCCTTAGGTGTAATATCTTTTTTAAAAAAAACATTATTTTAGATTTTAGAGAAGGATCTCAAAAAGTGGCGTAGCTACATAACCGAGGGCTCCGGTGCAAAAATTAAATTGAGGCCTTAGTTAAATTGATTAAGATTTATGAACACAGCGCCGACCACGCAAAGCTCTATTTTCAACACTAAATGAAAAGTATTAATAATAGCATTAATAGTTTTCGAGATATTGGAAAAAATAGACCTTCTTTTTTGGAATTCTTTAATTGTTAATAACTCTTGCCGGTTTGAAACTTTTGCACATTTTTCTAGCGGTGATAACGAATCCAATGAGCTATGACATGTATTTTAACTCGCAGTACCAAAAATTAACACGTTTGTCACCTTGTGAACCAGACTACAGAGGCCAAACAATCAAAAGTTAAAAATTCTTTATTCGATTAGGATATTTAAATAACGTTTTCGAACGTTGTTTAGGAGGCCGAGGGGCCTCCTGAGCTTGGGGGCCCCGGAGCACTGCCTCGCTTAGCCCTCGATAGCTACGCCACTAATCTCAAAATGAAAAAATTGCACTTGTGGATAATCAAATGGCTAATCTGAATCTGAAGATTGGTTGGAACAAAAAAAAATTGAGAAGCACTGTTGTACACGATTTGTAACACATTTTTGTAACTTGTTACAGATTTGTATAACTGCGGTTTACGATACAGGAATTAAATACTACAGCATACGAAAGTTGTGGGAACTCAGCTATGTAATAAACTATTATTTATTCATAGTCCATGTACCATCGTATCATTGTTTCTAATTTGTTTCAGATCTATTCACTTTTTTATGTATTTCACTTTAACGTTTATTCTTCCTGCACAATTTAACACTAAAGTCTAAAGACACTATTTATCAGTTTTCATTTATTTTTAATACAATTTCTCTTCAATTATAGTAGTTTAGAAACAGCTTTTTTTAAACACAATATTCAGAGACCCAGTTTTTAATTAAGAAAAATCGCAATAATAGAGGGCTTTAACTTCAAAAAATAATGCAAGAAATAATGAAAAAACTATAATTAACTTAATCTGTGACGCAATTTATCAGAACTCAGCAACTATTCTTGGAACAGTGTACCTACAATTATATAATGCGCTAAAACCAACAGCACAAAAATATAGAACATTGTGATTTGATAAAAACCAAGATATACTATATTTTTTATAAAATAAATAAAGCCTAGTCAAAATTAATTCGCAGAAAACAGGGACAATGCGTGGTATTTGTACGGTGCAATGGGTAGCAGTATTGGGCTCGAAAACGAGGAGGTTGATTTTGGATTTTTTTTTTAAATACAGTAAGACCTCGTTTAACACTGCTCCGCTTAACGCGGTTTCAGTATTACGCGGTAATAAAATAAAAAAATAAAAATAATATACTTTGTATAATGATTGCTGTTAGGAATATTGTTTAGTGTATTTCATTCCTGGACATGTTTATGAAAAACGACTAAGGCGCAGAAATGCCTGAATTAATAGCTTTTAAGAGATTTCGTCCGATGTCGCGAGTATGCACTATTTTGACGTTTATAGAAAATACAATATTTATTAACTTTATTAGTGTATTTGCCATATGGCAACATACACTATTGGCGTCGGTCGGATGGCGGGACCTAGGGGTCGGACCAAAATTTCTCGACGTTTATATATATATATATATATATATATATATATATATATATATATATATATATATATATATATATATATGTGTGTGTGCGGGCAATAACTTTCGAAGGAGTTAATTGATTTCAACTAAATTTGGACCACGTGTTGAAATCCATCATCGCAAGAAGCCTATTTAAAATAGGCCCAATCTGACTATTTTAAGGGTAGTTTTTAGGGGTTGCAAAATGTTTTTGGGCCCCAAAATACCGAAAAAATTCTCCGAATCGTTTCAAAATTGAAATTTAACCCTCTGGTAGTAATTAAAAAGTGTCCCTAAAATTTTAATAAAATCGATCCTACAGGACCGGATTTAAAAATTTTAAGAAAGACTAGTTTGCAGATTGTGAATTATTTACTGAAAGGTGTATATAACTTGGTATAGAGGTTCGGTTGATAATAATATTGCAATTAAGAAAAAAAAGTGTTATTTTAAGGGGTGTATTAAGGAGTCAAATTTTTTATTTTGCTCAAAAACTGAGTTAAATTAACCAACTAAGTTCGCATAATAAAGCCACACTCGCTGTATTAGCAAATACACTATATTGTCGGCAGGGTTTCGGCACTGCTACCCGGGTTTTTTTATTTTTATTATATGTTGTTATAACGACCATAATAATACACACAATACTGCCCTATGATAGACGGACAGACACACAGCGGAACCTTATTAATAGGGTTTTCGTTGGCACCCTTTGGGTACGGAACCCTAAAAACACATGTATCAAGAATCAAGACTATATCGACCAAACGAAGACGACTATTAGAAACCCTATGTTCTCTTTAAATCGTTTTGTTCATTGGAATGATTAGACTGTTTATTTTGAATAAATAGTCGTTTGATATACTTATTCGATCATTTTTAAGACCCGATCGAATACAACTACACCTATCCCCCGATTTACACGGTACTTGTTTTACACGTTTTCGCTTTTACACGGTTTTCCAAATAAGTTTTTTTTTTGCTTTTATCGCACTCTACTAAATGCTACTGTGATTCGAATCGGCACAAATAACTTCGAGTGATGAAAGTGAATTCGAACCTTCGATTCCGAAAAAAAGAATGAGAGTAATTTCTGACAGTGATGAAGGATAATAAAACACCTTTGGTTTTATTTTTTGTTCTTCTGTTTAATGTATTGTAATTAAATAAAAAAACAGTGTTTCCGTAATATATTACATATTTTAACCTGTCAATGCATTTTATTTTTATTTCTGTGTACACCTAAAAATATTGAAAAACATCACAACTGTTAAATAGCAAAATTATGCATTTTCTGCAAGCTTTTCGATTTACACGGTTTTGACTTAAAATTTTTTAATTTTCGATTTACACGTTTATCTCAGGAACGTATCTACCGTGTAAATCGGGGGATAGGTGTATTGTTCTTTGCATACGCACTTTATCATAAAAGACGTAATCTATATGCAAATACATTATTGTCTCACTTGTAATATTTTCTGATTATATTCGCAGGAAAAAATGTAGATGCATACGGTACCTTTAGCTAACAATGTTCAAGGTAAAATTTAACGCGATAAAGGTCATTTTACACGCCGCAGTATTATTTACTGTCATTTAACATGATAGACTTCTAACTTCACCTTAATTCACCAAAATATTTTCATTAATCTATACATAAAAATCGATGTACGTATGTATGTTCTCTATGGACTCTACAACGGCTGGGCCGATTTTGATGAAATTACCAGCCAATCTTTAGATTAGCCCAGCGGATGTACCTGTGAAGTTTGGCAGCGATCAGATCGACAGAATGTTTTTTTTTTGTTTTTTGGAAATATTGACTTTTCTTCGATTTTTGACGTTCGCAATTAAAAGCGATTGAATTCGCACAAATTCATTACACGTTGAGAATTATAATAATTCTCATTTTTTATGCCTATATGTAATTAGTGCTACGCGTGTTAAGCCGGACCAAGCCACTAGTCCTAAATAATTTAGGATTCGTTCGTATTGATATCTATTTTGACAGGGATCCTATATGAGGGCTATATTCAAGCGTAACTGGGTAAAAAGTATCCTGTACTTTAAATTTAAACACTAATTCAGGTGCGGATCTAAGGTTTTCGGGGCCTCCTTTTTTGTTATATTAAGAATCTTTAAACTGGAGCTTAAAATTCTTTTTTAATAACATCAAGATCAGAGTTGAAACTTGGTGACCTGATCAAACAAACAACATTATAAATTCACTTAAAAATTTTTCAAAATTCACCGAAGAAACTATTAAAAATCACCCAAAAAATCAGCAAAATTTACTCAAAAAATTATTAAAAATTACCAAAAAAATGTTAAAATTCACCCAAAAAATTGTCAAAATTTATCTATAATAATGATAATCATTAATATTAACTATTTTTTTACTATACGATGAGTGTTAATGAAAAGTTATAAAAAATATGTGACAATAATTCAATTTTTGTAGGGTCTTGACACTTGGGGGTCAGGATTTACGCCCCATTAGTGACTACGTAAATCCGCCCTTGCACTAATTGATAGTTAGCCAAGTTTAATCCAAATCAGTCCGGTCGTACAGACAAAAAAACTGAAAATTTTAGAAACGGGTTCTTGTGTCTAGACACACAAAATATTGAAAACCCAGGAAGAAACCCAAATTACAGAGTCCCAATATTATTGTTATATGTATTTTCTAATATTAATTAATTATTATATTATAAGTATGATAAAATAATTTTAAATATTTTACAAATTATATAAAAACAAACAAGAACAATTGTAGCTTTCACCGTGTTTTTACTTTTCAGGAATACTTGTGAAAATTATTAATTTTATATAATATCTGCTAATTACGTATGACCATTTTTATCATATTATATTTCTTTAAGAACAAAAATAATAATTATTTTTTGTAAATTTTGTACACTTTCACCACACTTTTAATTAAAACATATTTTATTGTAAAAAAGACTGTATTATATAATTTGCAATATTTTTATTTCTAACAATTATTAAATTGTTACCGCGTTAACCGTAATTTCATATGATTGTTTAACAACATACTTATACATTAAAAAAAACGTATTTCCGAATTACTTATATTATTTATTTTTTTTAATCTTTTTGTTTTAAAAACAGGGATGCATGTTACCGGTATTTTGAAAGCATTTCCTCTGACTGCAAGTTGCTGCAGTAACTAACTACGATTACGAGAGTACTGAGTAATTACGAGACAAACATACACACATACTACCTACAACACGTACGTACGGTGGAGTGGATGTGGAAGTATCATTTTTAGTAAATTGCGATTCTTCGAAAACGAACGATTCTGTTTTAAAAAACTAAAAAACTTATCACAGATGAAATCAATACTAAGGTGACCAATTTTTTTACAATGAAAAGGAGGACGGAAAAATTTAAAAATGTCCGTTGTAAGATTCATTCATTCTTATTTAGACCAGTGATGCAAAACCGGCGGTTCACAAAGTGTGTCACAAAAAAATTGATGTGTTCGCGAATAAGCTGTTAGTCGCTCATTAAAAATATATATTCGACTATTTTGTTTAGCATTTATTATGCATATGTGTTATGTGGGCAACCCCCCACCCCGCGGGCCAACTGCGACCTACGAGATCTTTATAAGAAATTATAAATAAATATTTGTCCATGTAATTCGTCTAGTTTAAATTGAACGTTAAGGTAGTTGTCGTGGTACAATATTGTCAAAAAGTTATAGATTATACGCTCCACAAAAGTATACTAGCTTGTAGCTAAGTGATCCATAATTTGTACGCAAGACTGTACCCGTGGAAACGTAACCCATACAGTATTCATATGCATGTATACTTTTCTATAAATTGTTGAACTTTAAACCGTTATTTATAAATAATTAGACGGTCAAAAAAAATTTCTTATTTTTTTTTAAACTCATAACAAATGCATTGAAAGACTGTCAGTTTTTGGAAAATTTCTGACAGTTAGTTCTTTTTTTATAAATAAGAAACTGGTTCAGAACTACAGAGATCGTATACAATCAATGTTAATTATCCAATTTTTAGTTAAATTTATTTCGGATTATATACGGTCGATCGACTTCAAATTTTCAGGGTAATTGTATTATCATGTCCTCAATAAGTATACAAAAAATTAAGAATTTTCTGACAGTGTGCCTTAACCACGACAACTACCTTAAACGCACATAATTTAGTACTAATGTCTTATCTCTGATAATTTTAAAACTAGCATCTATTAAAGCAATATATCTATGTATATGATCAAAGCCGAATATCTAATTAATTTCTTTTTTTTATTTATTTCATATTTGCAGATTAAGAAATTACAGGTCACATGAAGGTGTCAATTAACTACTATGATCCGCGGAAAAAACGAAAAATTTATTCTGACCCCTGTTATAAAAAAGGTAGCCCTCCCTTGTGTTATGTTAATGATAAGGACACATTTATATTAGGTCGCGAACATTTGTTTTAAGTTTTCCAATATACTTTGAGAGCCGTTGGCCTAAATAAAGTAATTTCATAAAAACGATCATGCGTATAAAGTAGTTAAAAAATAATCAAAAGATTCTGATAAAATTATTATTGCAACAACGATTTATTAGCTGATTGAGAAATAAAGGCATAATTCTGATTTTACAAATTATTTTTTTCAAGTGTCGAGTATCAACAAAATTGAAAATATTAACACTGATTGCAATAATTAAATTTACGTCTATCAGGAAAAATTCCCGTTTTACGAGTTTACCGATTAATACGTAAAATCGGCAACGTATGCCTACACAAAATTATCGAATTTAGAAGGAACTCAGGTGCATCTTCTTTTTTTTAGAAACACTGCTTTATAATTGGTTCTGTTTTATAGATTTCACACAGATAGCAGATATCATAGAAAAGTAATAAACATAAGAAAACCTATGCACGTTAAAATATATGAACGAGTGAAGTTGGATTGCTAGGGGCTCAAAATCGATAAAAAATATACTCGCTATTAGAATACTGGTTATTCGATTTGAGATAATGATTTGATTGCAAAGAATATTTTTAGATCGATAAATTACAAGGTAATTTACACATTCTTCCGTATTGCCAGCGGATTTACAAAAACTGGAGCTGAGAGACTTCGGTGGGCTGCTTCACATCTTCATTGAAATTAAAAAGTTATTTGAAGTTTATAGCACTCACCTACTTCAACAATAATCCGCAAAGTATAGTATAGTATAGTCAAAATACTGTCAAAATACTGTACATGTACAGTTCAACTGACAATAAAATATATATTCATATTCGTAAACAAATAAATCAAAGGATATTTTATGGAGCAGATAAATTAGTTAATAATTATTTTGTTTAACACGACGTTACGTAATAATTTATTACTTCTTCAGGTGCTCTATAAACAATAATATAAAATATAAAAATATGTTAGAAATACAAATATTTATTTGTTTTAATTAAAAATAAGGAGCTGAACTTTCTGTAAAAAACATATTCATAAACATCAAGTCTCTAGTCCCTCAGATTGTAAAATAAGCTTTCAGAAAATTTCGAACTGTGGTCGTAAAATTAATTTTAATACTGTTTTTACAAAGTTTTACAAATTTGGTTTTTACCCTAAAAATTTAAAAAATATACATTTTTGCCCTAAAAATTGAATCAGAAAACGTGACGTGTAATGTCACAAGATTACGAATTACGGGAAGGCGAATTAACATTTTGAATTTTTTTTAATAAACTTATGTTAAAAATACTATAAAATTTGGCTTGCCCTATAGTTTTTTTTTTCAAATTTATTTTTTTCTGTACAAAAATTTGTTTAAAACGTATGCTAATTGTCTCGTTTTTATCTGAATTTAAATCGTTTATTTAGATCAAAAAACTTATCTAAAAATCATATGGGAAGAATGCGACATATTTCTAATTTATTTTTAAGCGTACAATCAAATATTGAATACGATTTTTCGTAAAAATTTTGAGATTTCCGAAACGTAAGTGCATGTTACATGCACACACACATACAACTGCTCGTAAGAGAGAGATATGCAGGTGAAAAGGGGAGCATATTGAACAGCTGGTACTCAGTGATTTAAATGTTATGAGAAACACTAGGCTACTAGCGGAACACTACACTGACGTCTTCGATGTAGATAAATTTCATGTTGTCCAATTTTTCTATTTCTATATTATGTTATCAATTAACATTATAGCATCATCGTGCAAATTTAGTTTAGCACACGAAAGGGGGGGGGGAAGGTAAACATTTAACAATTAAAATGATAACATGAGATGGTTTACATAGGTGTACTATTTCACCAAACGGATAACTAAGTACCTCATGTTTCACCGCGTCACTAGATAATATTGTTCAAATATCTGATACGGGACACATAATACATTTTGTGCATTATAATCAGGGCCGGTTTTATTTTTTTACAGTCTCAATCAGGTCCACTTCTAACTATTTTGGTGCCCTTACGCCCAGTGCCGGATTAGCCACGTAGCAAGAGTAGCAAATGCTACGGGCCCCGCGAATGTGGGGGCCCCGCGCTCCAGCGCCTGTCTGACCGTAATAAAAAAATATTAAACTAAACGTATGAAAGCATATCATAAGATTACTAGTGTTTTTGAAGTATTTCGACAGCTAAAATCTCTTACAACAGAAGAGATTTTGGAAAAATCCTTAAGTATGGTCAGTGCTTACGAAGATGATTTGGAGAACAGCCTAGGTGGCGAATTAGTGCAGTTCGCAGAGCTGCTGAAAACAGATGTGGCTACTGTTATTGACAGCAAGAAACAGGAGCCTCTGGAACAGCAATTTTATAAACTTTTATTAAATAATTCTTTAGAATCGTGTTTCCCAAACTAAATTGCCTTGCGCATTTACTTGTCTCTCACGATCACTAACTGCAGTGGCGAACGTTCTTTTTCAACATTAAAACGCATTAAAAATGAATTAAGGAACACGATGGACCAAGAACGTCTTAATCATCTCACTTTGTTGAATATAGAGCATGATTTGCTTAAAGAAGTCGATATTGAAAGTGTCATTTCTAAATTTGCCCATATTAAATCCAGAAAAGTTTATTTGGAACAGTTTTGTTTTATTTAATACCCTAAACTTGAGAACCTAAAGCAAACCAAGGGCCCCTTGACAGAATTTGCTACAGGCTCCGCGCTGGCTTAATCCGGCACTGCTTAAGTGCGGCCCGCAAAGCCTGTGAATTCGGCCCGCGATATCGATACGATATATTATATTTTTATTAAAAAATAAATAAGTAAATAGTAAAATAAATAATAAATATTACAAATAAGATACAATAATATATTTTAATTTTTTTTTAAATTCTTCCAGTACTTTAACCATAAGCGTTTGTATTAATAAAATATTGTTTAGTTTATATTTAAAAAATAATAAAAAAAAATTTTTTAAAAATAAAAAATACTTAGTTAAATATATCTAAAACAAAAAAAATCGTGGTTATTGTTTTGATTTTATTCCGTTTTTTTTAGCCCGCCAAAAAATTCGGTAATATTAAATTGGCCCGCCTAAGAAAAACTTTCGGAACCCCTGCCTTGCGCATTCTAATTAGTGATGTAAAATTACCGATTATTTATGATAGTGTTGGGTCTTTTCTATAAAGAACGTCTTTCCAGAATTTTAATCTGCACTTATATCAATTGTCTGTTTGCATTGCGCCATCACTCGAAAATCTAGTTATGGTTGCGTTGAAATTGAATTCTATGTCAAATGGAGAATAATGCGTTCGATTCTACAGTAAAATCAACGTCAACCCTAACGAAATCGCGGTAAAAATACAAACGGCCCAAGGAAACTTTTAGAATGGAACGAGATCCAATTATGACGCCTCTCTTGCTTGTCCCTAATCTTGTATATACCACAAGCAAAATATCGAAAAGCGAAAAAAACTGTTTCCGTTTATTTTTCTTTACCGCTGAGGCGTCCCCTGGGGCTTTTGCCGTTCGCACTATAGTAGAGCCGGCCCTGTGTGTTGCATTGTTTGATTAAATCCCAATATTAGTCTGACAAAGTTACGTTGGTTGTCTATGCATAGGGATTTTTGTATATTTGTATTTTACCATTCCAACCTACTACATAGTGGGCAATAATACTAATTTAGATCAATATTCACTTTTAAAAATTTTACAATAATTTTTCGTTTTGAGATCCCATCATCCCCTGAACTAGAGATGGGAAAAACGGGTCTTTTTAGTGATCTGCATCTTTGCATCTGAATCCCGTATGTGAGCCGGCTCACTGAACCGGTTCAAAAAGAGCCGAGTTCTGAATATGTTACTGCAGTCTGCCACTGAGTCAAGAATGCATAGCCAAACATGTGATGCATGAGTCATTTGAGCTGACAGATGCATCAAAGCAAGAACTGATACGTAAGTGTAAAATGTGCTTCTGTGTGTTAAGTGTTTCACTGAGTTATGCGGATCCATTGATCCGTCGGCTCAAAAAAAAAGTGAGTCGGCTCTCACGGATCTTCTGTCGGAGTCGGCTCTTTGAACCGGTTCAGATCTGAGTTACTCAACACTACCCTGAATCCAAAAAACATATTTTTGAAAAAGTCTGTGCGTCTGTTTGTTTGTGAACACGAAACAGATCAGACGGATAAGCTGATCGAAACCAAATTTTGGGAGGATATTTAATATGTAAATATGAAGCGCCCTATTGTTTTTGGGGATAATCGATGCACTCGCAGAAGAGATATATGCTATGTTGTTTTTTTTTTTTGTATAATGATCGTATACTTTTGACATGGACTACATAGGCATGTAATGTCTAGCTCGCACGTTTCACGAAAATCGACCACTATGTTTCAAATGTACTTTCGGTATACCACTATCCCACGAACCGTTCAACCAATTCCAGCACACCAGGTGTCGGGTGATCGAGTCACTCGGCCCTCTTCTCCCAATAGTACTGAAAATTTTGATAACTGGCTTCAGTCTGCGTGAGGGTGTTTTTGCGCCGAAAATTTCTAAATTGCTACACTAAAACTTAATTAAATATCTCGGGAACTACACGTCGCACAAATACAAAGTGCGTTGTGATCCTCAGAACTAGATCTCTCCAATAAGACCAATTCCGAATACTAGAAGTACTCACAAAAAATAATAACAACATTTGAATTTAAAAAATTTGAAGTGCCTCGACCTAAAAATCGCGATAAAACTCGAATCAAAAATTATACACTGGCGCGTCAAGTTGCATGGACTTACATTCTTTCAACTTTTTCAACGCCAATCGTTTATTCTGCGTTTGTACCTGACGCCTGCAAAATTTCAGCGTTTGTACCGAAAAAATAAAAACGTTATTAGCAATAATAGGTGGCCAGCCAACTTGACGTCAAGTTGTATGGACCACGTCCTAATAACCACTTTTTTTTCAACTTTTTCAACGCCAATCGTTTGTTCTGCGTTTGTACCTGACACCTACAAAATTTCAGCGTTTGTACCGAAAAAATAAAAAAGTTATTAACAAAAGCCACTAATAAATGTACACTACTGGCCAAAAGTAATTTGTCCGTACATTTGAATATTAAACTTAGTCGCTTTACTTTTGGCTAGTAGTGTGCATTTATTAGTGACTTTTGCTAATAACTTTTTTATTTTTTCGGTACAGACGCTGAAATTTTGTAGGCGTCAGGTACAAACGTAGAACAAACGATTGGCGTTGAAAAAGTTGAAAAAAAGTGATTAATAGGACGTGGTCCATACAACTTGACGTCAAGTTGGCTGGCCACCTATTATTGCTAATAACTTTTTTATTTTTTCGGTACAAACGCTGAAATTTTGCAGGCGTCAGGTACAAACGTAGAACAAACGATTGGCGTTGAAAAAGTTAAAAAAATGTAAGTTGGTCCATGCAACTTGACGCGCATGAAAAACTCAGTAACTTTAAAGAATATGACTAACCTCATCTGGACGTTTGATTTCTCCATGAGACAGCGTCGAAACAAAAGTCGATCTTTCTATGGACTCGCCGCACTGCGAAGTACTGAGCTCGTGACATGAACTGCTTCCATCTTCTTCATTTATATTTTCATCTGGACTAGCAAACATCTTTCGATGCACCTTTTTAAATTCGTCCATCAGTTTATCATGCTGTTGTTTTTTCTCTAAATCGGTCCCTTTCATTACAATTTTCTTCTTTTGCAATTCGTCATCGATGTTCCTTATACCGTTTTCTTTTTTCCTCTGAAACAAATTATTTGTGTTAGATATCGCGCTTCTGACATATTGAAAACAGATAATTATTAACAGGTATCAGAGTTTACGAAAAAAATAATTGGATTTAAGTTAAGTATTTAACGAGACTGTTCCGTCTGAAACCACGTCCCTAATTTCTTTGAAGTCTAAAACTGTCCCTTATTTCGGTCAAAGTTCCGTAAAAGCCTCGTTTACATTTATTTTTCTACAAGAAACACTAATTAGAAATAGTATATTACATCACAAGGGCAGAAAGTTGGAGCCTCGGGCATCATGTCGCGCAGTTCAGGAATTTCAAACTTCTGCCCGTGTGTTGTATACTCTTTTTCTTTATACCCGGTGGAAAGTGCATTTATTATCAAAATTTTTAATTATTCGTACAAAGAAATAGTATATTACACCTCAAGGGCAGACAATTGAAATGCTTGCACTGCGCGACACACGATGTCCGAGGCGAAGCCAAGGGCATTATATGTCGCGTTGTGCAGCAATGTATACTGTATACTATTTTTCTTTATATGCGGTCGAAAGTGCGTATACTTTCACGATTCTCCTGTATCAATGTGCACGAGAAAACTGTTTCGGCCCGCTGTTACATGATGGCGTGCGAGTAATTCCAGTAGAGCATAAATGTTAGACTTTCTGCTTTAAAATCGGAGCCGAAAGTACGTACTTTCAACCGGGTATAAAGAAAATAAATAAATAAGATTGCTCTGTATTCTTACTTCTGATCTCCTGAGTAATTCTTGTGTAATGGCACTTGACAAACTACTAGATGCAGAACTGCTCGCTAGACTTGTAAAGCTACTTGTTGACGAGCTTTTGTCGATAACATTTTCAGACTTATTGGAAACTTCATCTGAAGAATGATCAGTCTCACTTCGATGTACCTCGACAACTACTGTTTTAGTATCGTGATTCAACTGTTGATAATTACTTGCATTTGTTTTATCACTTAAATTATGTTTGTGGTTACTAACTACTGCTTCATTCAATAAATTATTTTGGCACAATAAATCATCAGAATCTCCATTATTTTGTATTGTCGTCCCGTTTTCAGTTAAGTTAATTATCGTTGGTTTAAAATTATTTCTATTTGAATCGCTATCCAAAGATTGCGAATCCCAATTTTCCCATTGTTTTGATTGGTATCTTGACGTATCCAGATGTATAAGTCGATCTTCGAGATCAAGCGTTTCTTCTTTAACAATTGATAGACGTTTTGAATCTGACCAAGACGGACTTTGGTCACCTGTTACGGAGCTTGCTGAGCTATTATATCCGCTGGATTCGCCAGGAAATAACTCCAAGCCGGCTTGCTTCCGCACCAATAAGTCCAGCTGGTACGATGTTTTCAGAACATTTACAGCCTGAAAAAAATACAAATTTACGTATAATTGAAATGAAGAAAGCGTGCCTATAACGAGAACTATATGTGTTTTTAAAAGTATACTTCTTTTGGCGTGTTGCTAGTACACTTTTAGCCGGCAACGGAAATTACCCGCCCACAACTAACGAAAATTCGATAGTACCTATGGGGTTGACAGCGTTAACGAAAATTCGACAGTATGAAGTTGACCGCGCCAACAAAAATTCGACAGTATGAAGATGACCGCGCTAACGAAACTTCGACAGTATGAAATTGACCGAGATAACGAAAATTTGACAGTATGAAGTTGATCGCGCTAACGAAAATTCGACACTATGAGTATGATTGAAATTTTATTTTTTTGTTATTTTTGATAGTATGAAGTTGGCCACAAGAAGCTCAAACTAAAGTGACATGGACGAAATCTATGCATTTTCTGTCATCTGGAAACTATATGACATACTAAGCGACTATAATCTTTGATTACAACCAATAGTCGATTTAATTTAATTTATAATATCGTATTTTAGATTAGTCACTGGATTGATTATAAAAGTAAAAACTAAACCAAAATATCTGAGTTCAAATTTTGTAAGTATATTATTCTTACACTTGTTGAAGATTTTATTGCAATACATTATTTACATGTAAGTATATAAAAAATTAGTTTTTAATCACGTCAAAGAAGTATAACTTCAAACGCGCGTATATAAGTACACGCACCCACTTTTTTAAATTTTTTTAAATATCGAATTTCCGATTTCATTTTCAGATTTAATTTAACTTTTGTAGGTACTAATAATTAACTAATCTTAGTCCGTAGAAGAATTTTTTATGCATTTATTCTTTTTCGATTTAAAAATAAAAAGTACGCTATTTATAAAATACAGGAAATGATAAACTACCTCGTTAAATGGAATGTCGCTAAAGTCAACGCCATTACAATAGAGTAGTTGATCTCCTGGTCTCAAGCCAGCTTCTCTTGCGATTCCACCTTCTTTTGTAAATTGAACAAAAATGCCGGGCTTCCATTCTGGACCTTTGCATATTCTGTAATTTTACAATGAAATTAAAATTACATAACTTATAATTCGAATATAACAGCCTATAAGTTTATTTGCAATCATAGTTCAATAAACTGTGCAGTGTAGCGAAAAGCAGTCGGTCTTTACAATGAAATTGTTGTGATTTAATTCGTCAACATTAATACTTTACTTTAAGGTTACTGATCCCTCAGATCGTAAAATATGTTCTCGGGAAATTTCGAACTGCGATCGAAAAATTAATTTTATTACTATTTTTATTAGCTGTGATTAAGCGTTAATCTAAACAAAATTTGACTTGCTGCTTAAAAATTTCAAAAAAAAAAATGTTTTTCCCCAAAAATTGAATCAAAAACTGTGATATCCATCAATATTTCTTTACAGCACGTCACGAAATTCCGAATTACGAGAAGGTAAATCAACATTTTGAAGTTTTTTCTCTACAAAATTATGTTAAAGATCCTGCAAATTTGACTTACTCAATAATTTTTTCAAATTTAGTTTTTTTCTGAACAAAAAATGCATGTAAAACTATTTTTATCTAATTTTAAATCATTTATTTAGATCAAATAATCTATAAACCGGGCTAAAACTCATATGGGAAGAATGTTACATATTTCTGGTTTAATTTTAAAGCATTAATATTAAAAGTTGATTCAGATTTTTCATAGAAATTCGAGATTTCCGAAACGTGAGTAAGTGCATTTTACATGCTCACACACGCATCCAAGCATATTGAACAGCTGGTAGTTGGTACTCAGTAACCTTTACTAATAATGTTTTGCATTTGGGGTAATATTATACAATCCATTATTTTGATACATACCCACATCCCAGTTTCGATCTGGGTGCAACACACATGCTGATTCTGATCTCCCGTTGTTTCTCACCCAACGGAGGAGAACCACTTCCTATTGACGGCGTGTCTTGAATTATTTGCCAGCCCAACGGATCTGTGCATTTCCTTAAAATAAAGAAATAAATAAAAATAACACGTTTTTTAATACCTGCCACGAAGTATAGACATAAAGGAGTTTAAACGAAATGTTAAAAAAAGGGCTTTGATTTCGTGGCCAAGTAGAGTGCGCTACTGTGCCAATAATCATTGAATAACCGGTACATCTAGAGCAGCGTTGCCAGACGTCCCGATTTTTAAATCAAAATTAAATGTCCCGCGCGGGATAGGCTCAGTCCCGCTTTTCGGGGATAACTCGACCGTGCGTAAGTAATTATTCTTTTATTGTAAGTTTTAATCTGTAACACTCACTCCTCAGACTATTGTTTGAAACGCCATATTTTTCTAATGAATAAAACTTTTTTGATTTTGATTTCTGTTTTTTTATTTTTTTTTTTTTATTCAGAAGACGAATAAGACTCTAACTATTTAACGATAGGGTAAATCTGATTTAAAATATCATATTTTTATTAAAATACATTTTCTATGGCTATTTTTGCTATCTATTGTCACGTAAACGTAATTTGAACTCAAATAAAAAGATAAATATTTACAAAACTTCTGATTATATACGTTTTTTTACTATGTCCCGCTTTTTTCACTCAAAAAGTTCCAAAATCCCGACTTGGCAAAAAAAATCTGGCAACGCTGATCTAGAGTGACTATAGTAAGAGTGTGGCAAATGCATCCGATCGCCGCCATATTGAGCCGCGAGTGGTGGACACTGCGTATGTAGCGCCTGCGTTGTTACTCTCTATAATCTATAGAGAAGTAGCCAACAGTTTTACACTGCGTACAGAAGCAGCCGACAGCTGTACACTGCGTACAGACACACCCGAAAGCTGTACACTGTACATAAAATGACTCAATATGGCGCAGCCAATCCGTGTTTCGGACAGGCCACGTGACCTGTTGGTCACACTATTACTATTGTCACTCTAAGAACATCCGAACATCAGCGCTATTAGTGTCCAAAAAATAAACAAGGTAGTATTCAGGGAGTTTATTACGCCCCCAAATTACAAGTAAAGGGTGACATCGCATTCCGAATGAAAATCAAAATTGTAGCTTTTTTCTTATTTGATTCTATAGGATAAACAATATTGTTCTTATTTTTCGTTATCTACTTTTTCGTTTCAAAGAAATAACATTGAAAAAATAAAACTTGATAGGTTCTTATCAACTAGAACTAACATAAAAATCGTTATTTTAAACAATCCGATAACATTCTGAACAAAATGGCGTGGAATTGTTTCAAATCGGTTCACAACTGGCGGAACTATCGCGAAACATAAAAAATACGCGTCGAATTGTACAACCTTTTTTTAAGACGTTTAAAAATAAAGTAGAATGGGGCATAATGTTACAAAAAAAGCATTTTTTTACAATCTGCGGTTCATAAAACTATTATTCATACACACTATCAGAACAAAAAGAGTGTAGTTATCTTTCAACTTTGTTGTATTCAACAAAAAACTATTTGTTGTTCGAAAATTCTATCTAAAGAGTTGGAGATTTGGAATCATACGAAATAATCCAAGTAAAGTTAGACCCCGTTTAACGCGGGAGATACGTTCCAATAAGTTCCTGCGCTATACGAAACAGCACTAAACGAGGTCATCTTAATACGTAAATAATAGGTATAAGTGAAACAGAACCGAGAATAAGAAAATTTGTTAGTTTTTTTTTTTTTGTTTGATTTTGTAATATTTATTGTTTCTTAC
This sequence comes from Venustoraphidia nigricollis, assembly GCA_034508555.1. NCBI lineage: Eukaryota > Metazoa > Arthropoda > Insecta > Raphidioptera > Raphidiidae > Venustoraphidia > Venustoraphidia nigricollis. The sequence continues at coordinate 7,538,802 of JAVRKA010000004.1, read as the reverse complement.
TTTTTTATCACATTAATTATAGATTTATTTATTGCTAATATCGATGTTTGTGCATTAAACATTTATGAAAACCAAATAAAAGTTCGAATAAGAAGTTATGTTTGTGATGAGAAAGGTTACTCATTTGACATATTTTGTGTTTTGTGAAGAAGTCATCTAATGTCGTTTGCCTTTTTCTGTTTCGTTCAGCAAGCTGTTGTCGATAGCAAGATATTGCATCAATGGCACTTCGTCTTGCCTTTGAATCATTTTGTATAAACTGATCCATAATTTACGTTATAGTGGCTAAACTGTTTTTTTTTTAGAAACCGCGTAATACTGAAAAACTGTACAACAGTTCTTACTTCTTAGCCCAAAGGAAGTATGAGTTAAAAACGTAGGTTCGAAAATGGGGTGTTTTAGGTAGTGAATCGTAAAATACTTACTCTTTAACAGGTATCATTCCAACATCTGAAAAATAAAAAACAGATATGTAAATACATACAAAATAATACATAATAAAATAATTCAAAGGTTATTCAATTATAATTTTTCACTTTTACTTTTCTCGAATTTAAGGAAACATTTGACTGTAACAAAAACGAGAAACAAGAAACAAAACTATATTCTTTAGTCTCTCACAAAAAGTAATTATAATAATAACATATAGTAATTATAATTAATTTAACATTTCAAACGTATTATACAACTCTTCGGTTAAAAACAAACAAAACTAGGCGCGGGAAAATGTCACTTTCTTTTTAATTTGTTGAATGTAAGTTCTCATAACCTGTTTAGCATGAAATATTAATAATTCTATACGCAAATGTTATAAACTTATTACTTATAAAGTTATTACAAATTTTAAACATCAAGAATTTTAGTTCGGGGCAATTTTGCATCTAATCTTTTATTTAAAAGGTGACACAAATTTTTATAGTTTTTATACAGTAGAGCGTCGATTATCTGCGCACATTCAGATATTGAACATTTCGCAGACAGCGTATAAATTACTAGCCATAAAAATAATGTAAATATTTTAGAACGAAAATATCCAAATTAAACAAAACTCATTTTCATTTCCATGTTTCCCAAGGAAATAAAGTAAAAAAAAAACACATCCTAAAAGACTCGATTCTGTTATACTGTCCCCAAAACACAAAAAAAGTGATTTTCTGTCAAGGAACCATGTCGATATTTATCTGGAATTAATTGAGTGAAACGTCAACAAGATGGTCGCTACAGTATTACCGTTTCTTGGCGAGAGGCAGTAGTCAAGAGTTCCAGCCATATCTGCCTTCGCCGGGATTCACCACTACTCTATCCCGCTGGGTCAACTTTTGTATATTTTAAAATATAAATAGTGATTAAAATCGAAGTTAACTCTTCTTAAAATTATATTTTGATAGAAAACAGTATCACGGGTAATTGGAATAATGAAAATAAATCAATTTAAACACTCATTGATTGCAACGTTTCGTCTTTTCTTTAATTAAGACTTTTTCAAGCTCTAAAAAATTTTTACAAAAATTAACATTCATATAATAAAAAATTTTTAGAGCTTGATAAAGTCTTAATTAAAAAAACGACACGTTGCAATCAATGAGTGTTTGAATTGATTTATTTTCATTACTCCAATTACCCGTGATACTGTTTTCTATTATAACATATATCTGGAATTGAACTTTACACATGAATTATATTTTGATTTGAACATTAATATTGAAGTCAATTTGTGACTCGTGTAATTGACAATTCGGATAATCATTGGTGTTCAGATAATCGACGCTCTACTATAGTTAAGTAATATATGTGTTCTGTGGTAATATGTATCTAGGTATTGCCTGTTAACAATTAATATTATGCTGATGATATATGTGTTGCATTATACCCAAAAGGATGATAATAGCAAACGATCATCAGACGAACTATGATGAAATTGTTCACACATGATTTATTTTGTAATTCAAATTAGAAATCAACAATTGTTAATTAATCCACATATTCCTAATTTCCTAAAAATTTTTCCAGTAACCTATAACGCAATTTAAAGGGCCTTATAAATTGTAATCGTCCCGTTGTAATGCCCGTTCGTTTGCCCATAAACGGGAAATAAGATAGAAAATTGAAATATTCGGAATACGTGTTGCATCAGATTAAAACTGAAAACTGTGTTTAAAATTTTAACAATTTTACTCTAAACTTTAGCCGACAGCATTGTCAGAAAATCTAATTTGAAAAAGTTCCTAAATTGTGACCGCTCATATTTCTCCATACGAAAAGGGTTTTAGTATTTTCGAAATAACATTTTTATACGTATTTAGTTTAGCTTGAAATCGACGTTTTTTCTACGTATATCAATCATTTGTTTTTGAGAAAGTATAATCTAATGTTTTATGAAAGGGAGTTTCACGTCGACATTAGACTGCTGCTGCATGTATAAAAACTGTAATTAAAATCTAAGGATATTGCCCAATCAAATTTTATGACAATGTTTTCTGCAACCCAGCGTCACAGTGTGGTTCAAAATCAGTGTTTAGAGCTCGCTAAATAGAACATGACTCAACAACTCAGGTTATTAGAATTGAAATATGTGTAGGTATTATGTTTCAAGTCCTTTAATGTTCTATTCTATCGTCTCAGATATGTCGCGGAAACCTTGAAATTCTACGTATGTGTCATGCTTTCACTTACAGATCATATCCCATAATGAATTGGTAATATGATTGGCAGCTGAAAAAAAAACTTTAAAAAAATATTAACCTCCTTCAAAAAAGTCATTAAAAAGATGAAAATGATGAAATTTTAAGTTCGGTTCCAATTTAATAAAAGTAGATGGCTATGTAATTAAAAGTTTTAGTAATGAAATTGGCACCGACCTCAAAATTTCATTATTTTCATCTTTTTTGAAGGAGGTTAATATTTTTTTCCCTTTTTAGTGGATTTAATTTCGCACATTTTAAACTAATGAATCGATTAAAGTAAAATTTATGTGGGATCACCCTGAAGGTGTGCCTTATTAAATAAGAACAGAATCATCAAAATCGGTTTACGAATGTTGTAGATATGAGGTAGCATACATATTAAAAAATAAGTTTATTGATGTCATTTAAAAACGGATGAAACGATTTTAATAACAACTATACGGTACCAATCCGGTAGCATTCTGAACAAAATGGAGTTGAAATTTTTCAAATCGGTTTACAATTGACGAAAATGTCGGTGAACAAACATAAAAAATACAGACGAAGTCGGCTAAAAATATTGGAGACCACTGCAGTGATAAATTAGTAAACAGTATCAGAATGCAGGATGTTACGTTATGTCATTGGAACAACCGAATCTATATACAATACCATGAAATTATTTCGCTAATTTTAACGATTTTTTTTATTCCGTGGAACAATTTTGCAATATTTAAAACAATACATATACATTGGCACACAGAACATAAAATTTAGCATATTAAAAAAAATTCTTCGACACATGTGCTATATAATTAGTTCAAACACTAGCTTTTATCCATGACCTCGCTCGCGTAAACATCGATTTTGTAAGTAGTAGTCCAAGCGGCGGACGTAAAAAATGCTTCCGATTTTATAGAGGAGAAAAGATAGTACATATAGTAATTTCATTCACTTGCCTAGGTAGCCCAGCGAGAATATGATCCGACAACAGGGAAACCACCACGACCACTTCCGGTATTCATTTTGATGTAATTACTAGTCCCATGCAGTCAGAGTTTTTAATTTTTATAAGTTTGTTGATCATTAAGAGCGTTTTAGAAATTACAAATAGTTGCCGTCTTAAGTAATGATCAAACATAATAGTACATACGTTAAAATTCGAGTTGTTATCGTCCATGTTATATATTTATGGATAGTGGGTAATTGGACACAAATAAATGAAAATTCTAAGTTTTCTAAATTTGCTACGTTTCGTAGGTTAATTTCCTACTTCGTCAGGCACACATAAGCGAGATGATTTACATAAAAACGCTAGACACTATCAACTTTAGATCAGATACACAAGGACTTAGCGCAATATACAGTAATTTGCTAGAACGTATTAAAAATAATGGACTAAATTAATATAATAATAACCTAATATAGTATTAGAATCTTTGAGATATATAAAACCTGTAATACCATTAACTTGATCTAACACAATAACATTACATAATTACCCCAAAAAAAAAAAAATGACATTAACACTTGTTGATAATCAACTAAGTAAATAAAAAAAATTTTACAATTTTGAAAAGAAGCTGTAATATAAATCAAAACCATAGTAAATTGCTAATTTTTATATATTTTTAAATTATTTTTTAAATGAATGACAAGATGATATCACTGCAAACATATCAACAAAGATTCTAAACTATATAGTAAGTAGCTTGATAAATTTTATTAGATATATATATTGTACCTAAATTAAAAGCCTAATTATACATACTAATTGTATCCTATTTTAAATAAAGCTTGCCTGAAGAGGTAGGAAACCAACCTACGAAACGTAGCAAATTTAGAAAACTTAGAATTTTCATTTATTTGTGTCCAATTACCCACTATCCATAAATATACTTTAAAATATTTACGATATTTTATTTGATTAACTAAATTTGAAATTAAGCAGTCAAAAAAGACAAAAGTAAAAAATTAGCTTACTGTAAAAAGCGTGGAGTGCATAATATCGGTAATAAATTTTTCATTTACTAGCTTATTGTAAACGTAGAGCTATCATGAAAATTTAAGTAGATATAACTCCACGCTTTTTACACTAAAGGTAATTTTGTTGGCAAATTATTTTGCATTCTTTAGTTCATAAAAGCGTGTTGTTTCAGTTTTTTTAAACTCTAATTTTAATTATACGACTAAAAGCAAATTGCATTTGATTATGAGGTAGGCAACTAAACGTACGTCACTGTATAGCGTGTTAGCTTGCTTGCTGTAATTTTTCAAGTTTTTTTATCCTGAAGATCCTGGTCAGGATAATGGGATAAACTTATTAAATTATTATATTGTCGTCGGTCCTAGATAAGTGTGCAAAATTTCAGTTTAATCTGACGTTTCGAAGTGGGTGAATTTCACGTTCAAAGATTCTTTTACAAACAAACATACAGATGAAGCTAAAAAAGCGTATTAAAAATATTTACAGTTTACATTTTGAGATTATATATTATAGACGCTCGACAACGATACTTTAAGTTCTCCACAATCAATTATTAGGTTTCTTGTTGTGTTTTAATTAGAAAGCAGTCTTAGGTGCTCCGATGTTCTATCAAAAGCGCTCACAGCCTCAAGATATTACGTATATATTAAGGAGTGCCTCGATACAATTTTTTTATCTCTTTTCTGGAAATTTAAATACTTTTATTTTTTATGATCGCACAGACATTACTTTCTAAACTTTATGTAAATAGTTACAAAAAAAATAAATCATTACTACATGGATTGCATCATTTTCCACAGCGGGGCCTTTTTTTAAAGATATAATATAAATAGGAATGTTGGGGGTAAACTGACAACGATAATAATAATATAATCGAAAGTATAGATATCGTCCGTCATCTCGATTTCTTTGATAATTATTGTTCGAGTGAAACAATCCAAAATGGAGGACACTAATAAATGATTAAAGAAGTGGCGTTACATGAATATTTTTGGGATGAGTTTTGAATGTTTTTTTTTTGTAGAAAAAATTGTTTTTAATTGAAAATCTGTTTTTTATAATACATTAAAAACTGTTATCTTTACATTTTTTAACAGTGACTATTTTTAAAAAAAAAATTTATTGTTTTATATTATTTGAAAATACCGAGCTGGGTAGAGTAGTGGTGACAGCACTAGACTCGCATTCGGGAGGTCCGGGTTCGAATCCCGGCGGGGGCAGATGTGGCTGGGACTTTTTCCTACTGCCTCTCGCCGAGAAACGGTAATTCCTGTACCGGCCATCTTGATTGAGGTTTTCCATGGTTTCCCTCAATTAATTCCAGATAAATATCGAGATGGTTCCTTATTTGAGGCCATGGCCGATTACCTATCAAACTCCTAGTTCAAAAATTACCTACCTTATCCTAATTTCTTATAATTCCTTCATTCGCCCATTGCTATTACACAAGTTGAAATTGTAAAAAAAATGTGGAAAATAACGGGAAGTGGTGCGAATGGCGTCTGTTATGACATAAAGTCGAGAAAAGGACGTTAAATGCATTATTATTACTATTATTATTATTATATTATTTGAAAATCATCCCTGAAATTTTTCTTCTTGAAATCATCTTTTGTTGGTTGCCATTTTGGAATGTTTCTCTTCTACGATATTCATAACTATATCGAGATTTAGCATTCTGATTGTAGTTTGTGATGTTTAGCGTCGCGACGGTGATCACTCAATTATATTCTAATTTTTTTGTGGATTCAATTTTATGTTTACAAACAAAGTGATTGAACTTTCAAGAGTTCGAATAATTTATCGTAATTTAACAATTAACATAAATATTGTAATATACAGGTAACAATATATTAGTAGTAAAGAAAATAATTCCGCGGTAATGTAATTATTGATATGCTTGGCTAGTCTTCTGTAGAAATTGAACTGCAAAATTCACCTTGAAATAAAGCAATGTTTCCGGAAAAAATGTAAAACCAAGTATTGTCTCACTTAAATGCACCACAATTTGTAGTTTATATTATAGTTTTTTTTTGTATAATAACTGCAATAATTAATTAAAATCCAACATTCTAATTACGCGTTTATCGTATTGAATGTATACTTTTTTTATTAATTTTTGTGGTTTTATGAATATTTAAATAGCCAAGCAGATATTATTTAAAAAAAAATTATTCAACAGAATTTGTAAAAAAAAATTAAATTTATTTGACGCATTTCTTATAGTGGGAGAGCTGTTAGACATTTTTGGTAGGTAATTGAGGCACTGTAGTTGTAATCAAATTCAAAGATGTTTAAGTAGTAAAACAGTTTTTAAAACACATTTTTTATTATGATAACCATCAGCACGGATATATTCACCTCACCTCGTTCAACACATATCGCTTTTAAAATTCCCATTTACGCCGGGCCCTTCGAAGGATCACTTTCGAGGCTCTCATGGACAACCTGTGGTCCGCGGACCATTGGTTGAAAATCACTGATCTATAGCAATCACTGTTTTGTGTCAGTAGACAAAAGTACTTGTAACCTTTTACGACTTTAATAAATACAGTTATAGCATTTTACCATTTTGAAATCATTTTTGGATCAGCCCTCAAATTTTTCATAAAACTCGTCGCTTTATTATGTTAACTATATTTTGTAATATCCTACGTTTTGTAACAATCGTTGTTAATTAAAGAAAAGAATAATAAAATTTGCATTTACTTAACAATTACTAAAGACTAGGTATTTCTACAAGACGCGCCACTCACACAAGAAACTTTTTTTTACAAGATATAAGCGATCATTATAGAAATGAAAAAATCCATCACGAGCATCCAAGAGCGAAGGTGGGATTCGAATGCATGACAGTTTGATCCAAAGGTCAGCACGCTAACCATTACACCGCGCTGTCCTCCAGATTTTTTTGTGAACTGGTATTATACATAAAGAAACAAAGTTCACATTATGTGCGTACCAGGTCATGAAGGAATTCGTGATAATGAAAGAGCAGATATCCTTGCCAGACAAGGAGCTTCTGAAAAATTAATTGGATCTGGACCAGTCTGCTGAATTTTCTACAGAAATGTACAGCAAACTGTCAGGAGATGGACCTACCAGCAGCATCTCTCGGATTAGGACTTGGTTTCAGGTAACAAACATGGGAAGAAAATGATTGCAGGCTCTTCCTCAAAGCTAACTGAGGACTTCATTAGATTCAACAGGCCGACACTCAGAAAGATGATTGGGCTCTTAACCGGTCATGCTTTCCTGAGATAACACCTACATGTGATGGGGATACAGCAGGAATCAACACTATGTAGATTCTGCGAAATGGTGAATGGAACAGCCACCCATATCCATGCCCATATCGTGTTAGAATGTGAGGCTTTTTCCCCCCTTTTAATGAATCTAGTCAGAAAATAATATGGATCTTTTTATGCGCTCCAGAAAGTTGGCTTCTAGATTGCCCTGTAAAACTATCCTCATCATTGTAGCCAAAGATGGTTGTCCTCCTGTAGGTTAAAACCTTGCATCGAACACGATATGGGTGGCTATTTCTCATATCGTTTTCGAATGTGAGGCTTTAACCTACAGGAGGACAACCATCTTTGACTACACTGATGAGGATGGAACAGTTCCACAGGACAATCTAGTAGCCAATCTTCTTAAGCTCATAAGAAGATTCAGATTATTTGCTGAATAGATACAGTAAAAGAGGAGGCACAAAAATCAAGCCTTTCAGGATGTGATGCATTAGGGCCAAGAGACCCATTCTATTTTAATCTTCAATCTTTAAATTGTACATAAATATCCGCATAGAGATGTACTAAAATATATAATGCACCATAACTGTCACTTGCAAAACATTAATATACGAGTATAACAATATCTCGCAGTTTATAAAATACCTAGAGCCACGTCATAAATAATCATAACAAACTTGTGCAATGATTTTTTTTACGAAACTATACAAATAAACCATGAGCTTGCCATGCGTGTCGCACCGTTTACGTCGCGTATATTAAGAAGTTCCTGAGTCAACAATGCGCAGTTCTGCTCTTGTGACAGACCGAATAATAATTATAAACTATTTTAAATAAAATTAAAGAAAAAAAAACTTTGCATGATATTTTTTTCGTTTTAAGTAATTAAAAACTTTAAAAGATTTTTTTTTAACTTCTGCAATCCTCATTGATGCGTAAAATTAATTGAAAAAATAAGGTAAGTTTGTAAGGTAAAATCACCTTGAATAACTCCCCCGAGGACCATGTCTCGTCAATATAAGAACTAAATAAATACTTTTCTACATTTGAATACAAATAATTTAATCTACGATTTCTCATTTAATGTAAACAGACACGATATACTTATTAATATAGTAAAATAAATGAAAAATTTATTATCGATATTAAGCATCCTACGCTTTTTACAGTAAAGGTAATTTTGTTGTTAAATTATTTATTAGCGTGTTGTTTTAGTTTTCTTAAACTCTAATTTTAATTATAAAACTAAAAAACAATATTGCATTTGACTATGGGGTAGGCAACGCAACGCACGTCACTGTACAACGGGTTAGCTTGCTTGCTGCAATTTTTCAAGTTTTTTTTTATCCTGAAGGTCATGGTCAGGATAATAGGACAAACTAATTAAATTAATGTATTGTCATCGATCCTTGATAAGTGTGCAAAATTATAGTTTAATCTGACGTTTTGAAGTGGATAAATTTCACGTTCAAAGATTCCGTTACATACAACAAGGATTTTATTTTTTTATTCTGAAGATCCTGGTCAGAATAATGGGACCGACTTATTAAATGATTGTATTGTCATCGGTCCTTGATATGCGTGCAACATTTCAGTTTAATCTGACTTTTTGAAGTGGGTGAATTTCACGTTCAAAGATTCCGTCACAAACATACGTTCAAAGATTTTATTTTATCCTGAAAGTCCTGGTCAGGATAATGGGACAAACTTATTAAATTATTGTATTGTCATGTGTCCTTGATAAGTGTGCAAAGTTTCAGTTTAATCTGACGTTTTGAAGTAGATGAATTTCACGTTCAAAGATTTCTTTACAAACAAATGAACAGATGAAGCTAATAAAAAAGTGTTAATAAACTTACTTCTAACTTTCAACGTTAAATGCGTGTGGTTTGAAATGAGCTGTAGAATTTCCTTATGAATTGCATCGTCGACTGTAAATCCATTCACACGTAGAATCTGGTCACCAATCTGAAAGAAAGGAAAAACACTTTCTTAAAATATCAAAGTTTTTGTGCAACCCTACCTACAGCAGTTCAGTACACAAAGGGTAATTGGAGTGCAAAAACAAGCATTTATTAATGAATTAATTATTTTCCAGTGAACAGTGCATCTTACTATCTAGTGTTGCCAACTGTAGCGATTTATCGCGTAAAAAGCGACCTTAGAAGCTATGCGATAAATCAAGGTTGTTCGTAATAAATCAACAATCCTCGACATATCATATCTATCGTTTTTTACAGTTGTAAATCACGAAATATGGAGATCAGCCTTAAAAAATGTACAAAAGAATGTACTGCTGCTATAAAATAAGGAATTACACATATGCTCGATGATAACTAAAAGAATACAAATTTTAAAAAAATGTATTGTCTTTTTGCCAATATAGAGTGAGTAGAAATGATCCTCATCTGCTATTGTCAAATGTTTGTCAATGATTTGTCAATCACCGGTGAGGGGGAATTATAATTAGTCAGAAACATGCTAAGAACTCCTGCTCGCCTGTTCATTCGTAGGCCTCAGACGCATCAGAATGCTGTGTGTTTTAAGACAAATTTACCTGACAGATTTTGCATTTTTCAAGTTCATAAATATAAAAATTGTCAGGGTGATCCTATCGAATTTTTTAAAAATTTGTTTGGAGTCGACTTCAACTTGTAATAAAATATTACTTTTCTTAAAATTGATGCGCCATCATTTTAAAGAAAAATAATATTTCATTACGACTACACCAGTGTTAGTGACCATATTGGTGCTGTAGCATTCATTTTTTTAAAATAAAAATAGTAGTTTATATATCTGGTTCGTAAATGACAGTATTATACAAGAAGTGGCATTATGTTAAAACGGCGGCTTTTAATAGTCACCCGAGTCATAATACCATTACGAACAAGGTAGGTACATACTACATTTTTTGGGCATAACTTCTATAAAATGGCTGATTTTCGCATCATAAGTATATTTTTAATATTTTAGACAGCTCAGTCATATTGAATTTATATAGCAACACCTACTATGCTTGTCTCTGTTGCTCATAGAGAACTGGCAGATATATTATTGAATTGGTAAAATCGCATTACTTTTGTTTTAGTTAATGGAGTAGTGCGAAAAAGAGTCATTTTACAACCGCTATACAGGCATGAAAAGCAGCTACAGGAGGTTGTGTAAGACATTATTTTGTAGACGAAATATGTAGTAAAAAACAGCGATGTTAATTTTTTTTTTTATGAAGACTAAAGATTATTTTTTTAATCGTATATCAGAAAAATGGTTGGCAACGCTGTGTGCGACCAATTAAATCGAGTCAAATGAGAGGAAATCCGCCTGCCGTAATATTATACAAGTGGCAGTTGAGCTTGACTTGTGTCTCGTCTCGGCTACGTAACACAATACATGCAATAACCTTTGCTAGTCTAAAAGCAGATTGTAGAGTTTTTTGTTTGCAGACTATTCCATCAACATTAATATCACTGACCTGACTGTACCTTACATCTTTTTATTGTATACTAGCTAAAGACCCTCGGGTTAATATTGGTTTTACCCGGCCATTTGCTTACGTCAAAGTTGATTTTGACAAAAACATTATCCCAAAAGTTTAACTAGATAAAATGTGCCAGACTGGCCGTCGGACCGCTCTGAATTTAAGCCACACTACGAGGCTAAAAAATGCTGTCCAAGGGTGCCGTTGTCCATTGATTACTCTAAATTTTAGAAACATTTTGAAGTTTTAAATTTTTTCCAAAAAAGGAAAAGTCACTTTAGGTTTGTGATGGAACAATTTTGTGAAATAAATACAAATAAGGTCGTAGCGTTACATTGAAAACGTGTGTTTTTTGGCACAATTAATGCCAACTTTTTTCTAGTAAATCGTACATAAATTACAAAAGTAGTCCATTAGAGTCCTAGATTTGTCCTTTATCTTCCTTATAGAGAAAGAATTTTAGCAAAATGTTGATGAATAAGTCTACAATCAGCTATCAGCCGAAGCCCTATTTCTGGCTTAAATTCAGAATGTTCCAACAGCCTTAAGGTAACTGACCTCTCAAATTGTAAAATATGCTCTTGAGAAATTTCGAACTGTGGTCGCAAAATTAATTTTATTAATTTTTAATAGCTGTGGTGTCTAGTACACCCGTTCTCACGACGTGGCAAGTATCGAAAAGTAGCAAATATTTCTCAAGTACACCAGTAGTGGGAATCAGGCTTTAACACAACTGACCAGATAGATTGTAAAATAGGCTCTTGAGAAATTTCGAATTATGGTCGTAAAATTTATTTTGTTACTGTTTTTAATAGCTCCGGTTAAGCCGTAAGCCTCACAAAATTTGACTTGCTGTTTAAAAATTAAAAAAAAACAAAACAATTTTGCCCTAAAAATTTAATAAAAAAATTATAATGTGTCTCACCCTCATAAGCTCACATTAGAAATTTTACTTCTTTAGTTTTTAATATTATTTCTAAGTTTAATTTTTTTTATGTGAAACTAATTAATAATATTTACACATACTTAGTAACACACTATAAACTTTTGTCCTTGTCAGTTTCATGTAATTTAGGAGACAAACTAACTTCCTCTTTATGTGGCAGTTCTGCTTCTCCTCGATTTATTCCTTTTTTCACATAGAACATCGTTAAAAAAGTTAAACTTCAAAAACATGATGTTTGTCAATATTTCTATACAGCACGTCACGAGATTACGAATTACGGGGAGGCAATTTCACATTTTTAAGTTTTTTCATTACAAACAAATTTGACTTGCTCAATAATTTTTTCAAATTTATTTTTCTCTGTACAAAGAATCGTGTAACTAATTTTCTCGTTTTTATCCGATTTTAGATCGTTTCTTTAGATCAAATAAACTGTGAAAACTTTTCTAAAAATCACATGAGAAGAAACGAGATATTTCAAAAAATCGCTTGTAGGATTTGTACTCTGTGATTCTTGGTTCTTCATTTGACGTTTATCCGAACCCTTCAGTTTTTAACATATTCTTGTCTAAAAAAACTACTCGAATGAATAAACAGGCGGTTGGAGGTAGCGTAGTTGTGAGAGCATTGGGGATGTACCGGATTCGAATTCCGACGGGGACAGATATGGTTGGGACTTTTTTCTACTGCCTCTCGCCGAGAAACTGCAATTCCTATACCGGCTATCATGAGGTTTTCCATGGTTTCCCTCAATTAATGCGAAGCCAAGTATAAGAACTAGCAGTGCTATAAAGTACAGTCCACGGAATGCACTGGATTGTACTGAAACCGGCAATACGGACGCACGGTATAATTATAGCCTATATCAAACCAATACTGCAGGTTGATTGTCTGCTCAGGGGCCATTACCACCATGCATTCAGGCCGTTGATCTGAATTCATTATATTTATAGGAATTTAATATAATGTTGTTTCCTTTAGCAACTAGTTTCCCGGTCGGCGGCGGTCAAAACGGTGCTTAAAATTATCTCTTCTATAACTCGGGACTTATTATGCAGAATATGCATTTTTTTTCGCAGACATTGAGATGATAAAATAAATTTCTAACAGACTTAAAAAAAGAATGTTCTTAGCTTGAGAGTTTGAGCTGCGCGTAACTTTCAAATGGCTTGATCTCAGTGTGTTCAACATGTTTTTTCTACGAAGATTATTGAGTCATTAGGCATTAAACCATTAATCATTATTCACTTTCTACACAAAAAAAATTTGTCTCTCCAAATTAATAATGTAAATGGGACTTCATACCCTGGTGGCCTGGTGTCAGTTTCGGAATTGCTAAGTGCACTTAGGGCCCAAGTTCAGCGGCTCTCACAAGCTAAGGACCCCCCAAACTAATGCCAAATTCAATTGCTAATTCACAAACTTATGCCGTGCGTACCGCACCATTTTTTTAAAGTTTTTATCGAAATATCGTCTATATTATTCTAAAACATGGAAGATAATTGGAATTCTATTTTACTAAGGCAATTAAATTAAGAAAATAAAATTAGTGCTACATTTAATACTCGCGCTTGTACTTAATATTTTAAAGAGAATTTACATGGCTTCACAATGTTCTACAATGTTTTAACAGTGATTTAATTTATGCGGCTTTGAACTCATATTTTTCTTGACCTTAATAACTTTGTCAAGTATGTCAAGCTTAAATGTTCTAAATGGTGGGGGCGTTTTTCCTTGCAGTGGAGAGAAGAGAAATTTATACTTTTCATTCGAACAACTTGCCCAAATCAATCCAGCACACCAAATATTTTTTCTTCATACTATGCCGAAAGTACGTACTTTCTGATTCGATTTTAAAGCCGAAAGTATAACAGTTATGCATTGTTGTAGTCACTGCTGTAATTACACGCATATTGTATGTGTAGGGCGGGTCTAAACAGTTTTGTCATGCGCACTGATACGTCAGACTGACGTTTGTCATCACATGTTTAAAGCCACTAGGTGGCCATCTACTGTTATTACAAGAACATTATTAGATCCATATGTCATTACATATAACCTCAACATTGCTCACTTGAAAGTAATTAGTCTTTTTATATATTGGTGAAAGTACGTTCTTTCGGCATGGTATGAAGAAAAATAGTATACACCACACGAGCAACACTGAAAGTCTCGCAATGCGCGACATATGATGCTCTTGATTTTGCCTCGGGCATCATGTGGCACAGTGCAGGAAATTCAACTTTCGACTCTTGTGGTGTAATATACTATGACACCAAACCACACTTTCAAATCATTTTAATGTTTTATTGTTTTTAACTTGAATTGAAATTGAAAAGGAAAGTAATTAGTTTAGGTATGATTTTTAAAAATCGAGTTTTCATCAGATCTAGACGTTTTGATGTCCAAGGAGGCTATTTTGACTATTTTTGGATGGACATCCGCATGTGTGTATAAACCAATCGACATCTAGTTTGTGGCATTCGAAAGGATTTATTGAGACTTAGATCTGATTATATTTTGGAGTCAATCGGTCAAATAGTTTCAAAATTATCCAAAGAATAAAAAAAATGTTCAGGTTCTTGTCGCATAACTCCTCTAATCTACTTGCTTATACGGTGATCAGAAAAGTTCATTAAAACTTAAATTAGCTTAAATATGTATAAAACTCTATCGTATACATAACTTTAAAATCATTCTACAAAAAAAATAAACCATTTTTTTCTTACGACTCAGGAATTATTAACTATTTTCTATAAACAATAATATAAATTTAACACATGGTGGGAAGTGTTAGGGTTTGCTATTGTTTTGTATCTTTATATAGACGCTGATGACCTCAGATTTTGAGCGTGTATAATCTACAATCTCTCTCTCTCGCTCTTTAGGGCCTACAGGTCACCCGGTTTTAAGAAAAATTTGTGTTGATGAATAATAACTCACCATTAGCCCTTGTCTGTGCGCTTCTGATCCGGTTTCTATAGCTGAAACAAAAAATCCTGTTCCATGCTCCCTGCCGCCTCGAATTGAGAATCCGAATCCCTGTCCTTGTCTATTCTGGATTAGTGGGAGTACAGCAGTTCCAGCAGATGGTCGAATAAGCCGGATGGTGCGGACGCGAGCGCGTCTGCGCTCTAATTCTGAACAGGCGCCCATCGAGTAATTTGAATATTCGATCATAACATTCGTACAGTCTGAAAACAGAAATATTTTATTTAATTATTTATTTATTCAAGAAGCATACATTTATTTCTTCATTGCGGATTTATAGAGTACGGATTTTTCAAAAATATTTTTAATTATAACTTATAAGTCTTATAACTAATGTTTTAAGATGGCTCTGTCTTACAAACAGTTGGATATTTGTGTGCGTGTAAAATGCATTTACTCACGTTTCGAAAATCTCTAGTTTCTATGAAAAATCTTATTTAAGCTTTGATGGTATTGCTCACAAAATAAACTAATATATGACTTTTAGCAAAGGTTTTAAAATTAAATTGATCTAAATAAACGATTTAAAATCAGTTAAAAACGAGCAAATTAGTTTTACACAAATTTTTGTACAGAAAAAATTAAAATTGAAAAAAAAAATATTGGACAAGCCAAATTTAGCAGTGTTTTTAACATAGCGTTTGTAAAGAAAAAATGTAGTTCGAAATCTCGTGAAGTGCTGTAAAGAAATATTGACGAAT
Source organism: Venustoraphidia nigricollis (assembly GCA_034508555.1). NCBI lineage: Eukaryota > Metazoa > Arthropoda > Insecta > Raphidioptera > Raphidiidae > Venustoraphidia > Venustoraphidia nigricollis. Next base: position 7,522,785 of record JAVRKA010000004.1, on the reverse strand, counting down.
ATTACGTTTTTGGATTCAACTCTTAGGGCAAAAATATGTCTTGAAATTTTTAAGCAGTAACACAAATTTTGTTATGCTTAATAAAGCTAATAAAAAGAGTAATAAAAGGAATTTTGCGACCACAGTTTGAAATTTCTCTTAAGGACATCAACTACAAGAGTTTGAAAATTATTGAAAATTAGTATAAAAGAAGATTGATAGTTTTATTCTATTTATATCCAGAATGTAAAATAATTATAAATTGTGTAAGGTTTTTATACCATAATTTGTAAAACTATTATTTCTGAAGATGGACGAATAACGTCCGAAAGCGCTTAATAAACATTTTTTTAAAAAAAGTTTTGGAAAGGATTTCTTCTTTTATACTAATTTTCAATAGTGTTTTCCTATTTTGTCACTTTAATTTGTAATATGTGCTAATGGCCTGAGTAGCCGAAGCACTTTTTTTTTTGTTTAAATAAAAAAAAAAAAAAAATAGTGTTTTCCAAATTTATGGCGTATATACAAGAGTTTGATCTATATGAACGACAGAGAAGCAAAGTAGGTTTTGTCTTCGTAAACAATATGATACGTAATTGAGACAACGGTAGTGGAGCCTTCGGCTCCACCGTATAAATAAAAAATCTTCTCAACTCGCTTAAATTTCATCGTAATCAGTCAAACGATGTCGAAGTCTAGTAAACTCAAACAGATATACCAATATCCATTTTATCTTGCGCGTAACTATTTTATGGCTTGTGTGACTGTTAAAACTCGCTAGACGCTCGTTTTACCATGTCTCACTGCGCTATAAAATAATAATTCACGCACTTGATAGATAACCTACTATTATATTCATGTGTAACCAAATTTTTTTATAATAACAAGCACATTTAATATTTTTATAGTTATGTTTCCATGTTTATGTTACAGATAGTATGCAATAGTATATGCAAAACGCAAATTATAATTAGGTAGCCGCAGGTAAAACGTTCATACAACAGAATCCATTATAAAATAATACGGAACTTATTAAAACATTCTTTTCTGGATCTATCACACTCAAATTTCCGCGTAGAAACTTAGAAAATATTCAGCACACTGCACTGTCGCAAATGATTACACAAAACTGCCATAATTATGAACATACTTGCGCAGGTATTACGTACAGTCACATTTACCTACATAATTAAAAGCCGCGGATGTCACTCGTGCCAAGTACTCACGCAATTGACGGTTCTGTCTTTAACCGACATCAAAAAAGAATTTACAAATTTCACATCTATATTTCATTGTTAGACTCATCGGATAGACGCTAATAAGCTCAGCTATAGAACGTCTATAATCTAGAAGCCGTCACTTCGTCTAGATTGCCTTTTTTCCATCGCGTAATTTGAATGCAGTTAAGGCTGTTGGAACGCTCTGAATTTAACCCGCACTAAGAGGCTAAAAAATGCTGTTGCAAGAATGCCGCTGTCAGTTGATTACTGTAAATTGGAAATATTTTGAAGATTTAAAAAAACTTTTCCAAAAAAGGAAGAGACACTTTAGGTTTGTGATGGAACAATTTTGTGAAATAAGTTCGAATAAGGTCGTAGTGTGACATTGAAAACGTGTGTTTTTTGGCACAAATAATGTCAACTTTTCTCTAGTAAATAATACATAAATTACAAAAGTAGTTCATTAGAGACCTAGATTTGTGCTTTATCTTCCTTATATAGAGAAAGAATTTTTGCAAAATGTTGACGAATAAATCTACAATCAACTATCAGCCGAAGCCCTATTTTTAGCTTAAATTCAGAGCGGTACTAAGTTCACATCTATATTTCAGTGTTTGGCTCATCGGATAGACGTTAATGAACTTAGCTGTAGAACGTCTATAATCTAGAATCCGTCACCTCATCTATATTGCCTTTTTTCCTTCGCGTAATTTGAATGCAGTTAAGTCGCATCTTTATTATTGAAATAAAATAATTTCCCATTCCGTATTTGTCTGAGCAATTTACATAAAAAAGTAATAGTTTAAAAAAACTAAAGAAAACACATGCTAATAGCAAACCGAACTAAAAAGTAAAAAATATTTTTTATTGTATAAAAGCGTGGGGTGCTTGATATCAACTGGTATAAATATTTCATTCATTGGTAGTTAGAGTTAGTATAAAAATAGTAATCCAACGCTTTTTTACAATAAAAAAATATTTTTAGTTTTTAGTTCGGTTTACTATTAAAGAGTGTTTTTGAGTTTTTTAAACTATTATTTATTTTTTAGTCTTTTTTTTATCCTGATGATTCTGGTCAGGATAATGGGACAAACTTATTAAATTATTGTATTGTCATCGGTCCTTGATAAGTCTAATCGAAACATAGAAACCTAATTTCAAGGCAATATGCACGGAGTACAGATATATTTAAGGAGTTCAGAATAAACTTATTCCTGATTTTTCCGTCTACAAAACTTTATAGTTCTTTTTTTGAACACTAATAGCGCTGATGTTCGGCAGTACCATTTACTCAATGATGGACCAAGTACTTCTACGTGTTCACTAAATCAAAGCCACTTTTGCTCTTGAACTCTTCATAACTATGCTCCGTTGTAATATTTGTCAACATGTACCATTTTTTTATCTTAGATACTTGGGGTACTTTTAAAGAATATTATTTGCCGATAAAGAAATAAGACGTCATCTGCAGTTTTTATGTACAGCAAAGTAATAATTGAATTCCCAGAAATAAATGAATAGCTGCGGTAATTTCAGAAAATATACTTCATTAATATATACTCGTAAAATTCCGGTGTGCGTATGTTCATAATTCTCCTTCTCATAAATGGCTTGACTGATTTTAATGAATTTTTTGTACTTATGCGGTCACCTGGATGGTTCTTAGCTATAGTTAGACCCAGTAAATGGCGCTGTTGTCGAGATCCAGAAATCTTTTTTTTAATTTTCCGACCGAACTCTTTTTTAAATCTTTCTTTTTTTTATTTCTCACATAAAAAAACATATGAACCCCGATTTTCAGCCTTCCAGCACTTCTCAATTCATTGCTAGCGAGGTCTATGGTAGGACAACGTCTACCTACCGGTTTAATAAAAAAAATTTGCAATTACCTCTAAACTTGCAGGAATTTAAAGGACGATAAATGATTGCTTGCTTGGGGCGATCCAGAATATAGTCCCCAGGAGGTCATATGATTCACGTTAAGAAACAATGGTTATGAACAATCTATACGGCACAAGATAAAAGTCATTTTATAAGTCATTATTTATTCTAAGAGTCAGTTTATTTAAACAAATTCTCAGCAAGCAATATTTGCACACAAACATAACTCAAAAACCTTCAGACATAAAAACTATGTAAAATAAATAAGTACTTTCAAGTTATCAAATATCACGCAAGTTTACAAACAATTTATTCCCAATGGCTCCAAGATATAAGTTTTCCATATTATAAATAAGGCAAAATAACGTTATAAAAATATATGTTTGCGGTAAAAATAAGAAAATATTTTTTGTGATATACCAGCTTTCTACATTTCTAATAAAGAGAAATGTTTATTTATCACCTGCCAATGGAACTCAACATATATCGCATTTCCGTGTTTAGTATTGTTGACCTTTTAAGGTCAATGTGACTACTTTGTAGAACCGGACTGTGGGATTCGTTTCATAAACTCTATAAATCTGCACAAATAAATAAGATGAATTTTATTAATACTGCATAATGCATTAATCTGTCAATTTTAATGGAAGTGCTTTGTGCAAGAAATTTCAACAAGAGAGAGAATCCTCCTATATTGGTTCGAGAGTGGTCAGTTCGGCCGCAGATTTTTTTTAGGAATTCGATTTCTAGTAAGGTGAGTGACACGGGGAGCTCGTCTCAGAATCGGGGCTCCGGTGATACTTTACTAATTCGCTCACAAAAAAAAACAATTGGTATTAATACCTAACACCAAACGACTTACTCCTAAAAGGCTTAGAAAAGACCTTGAGACAAAGTTGCATATAACAAAAGAACTGTTTCTATTGTTTTTAGTACATTTATCAAAAAAACAATTGTGCATACATTTCCTTACTTTATTGCTCAAGTCATTTAATTTCAAATTTTAAAACGTTGTAAAAATGATAAGATTTTTTAAGATTAATTTTTTTGTTTTAGATACCTACGAAATTTTGTATTTATCAATTATTGTATTTATATTTTTTCTGAAGCGATGCTTTCTTAGCTTCGGTGCGCTATCAGTCGCTAGTGAGTAAACCGACAAAAAACGTCACCGTCACTACTAATAATGCACAAAAACTTCGCTTCCGTCGGTCGCTCCCCGGCGCCTACCCTTTTTTTTATATCTACTATCGCAACTTTGCATACAGCGCCGGTCCTAGCCCTTGATCCGGGTAGAGAGAGATTATTTTTCAGCGCTCTTTGGTCGACACTCTCACTTCACGTAAATTGTACTTCGGTTTTATGTTAAATAAATAATAAGTCCTAAATTTTCAAAAATCAACTTTTATTGCAAACATATATATTTGTTGAATTTAAATTAAATTAAGTAGCTTTAATTATTATACTTTTGCTTCTTTAACATTAAGAGTTTTCGAATTTGGCTTTTTGGCGCCTCTTGCCACCTGACGCCTAGAGCGACCGCTCCTCTCGCTCTACCCAAGGGCCGACGCTGTTTGCATATCCTTGAATAATAATAAATACTGACTTTTTTTCTTTTTTGCCCTTGATAATTAATATAAAAATGATTTGTCGGGAAAAAGGACTTTTTAAGTAAACACTTACTTGTTATTTATAGCGACGTTTCGTCCCTTGCTTGGGACTTTTTCAAGCTTTATAACTATTAAATGTTTTGATCCAGTAGATATAAAAGTTAAAATACACATGTAAATATAAATTTGAGTTAAACAATTGTTCATTAAAAAGTTTGTAATAATTCCGTTGTTTAAAAAATATGTTTACGGTTGATGTTCAAACTATTTTATGTTATAAATAAATAAATAAAATAAAATAGTTTGAACATCAACCGTAAAAATATTTTTTAAACAACGGAATTATTACAAACTTTTTAATGAACAATTGTTTAACTCAAATTTATATTTACATGTGTATTTTAACTTTTATATCTACTTGATCTATAAACATTTAATAGTTAGAAAGCTTGAAAAAGTCCCAAGCAAGGGACGAAACGTCGATATAAATTACAAATAAGTGTTTACTTAAAAAGTCCTTTTTCCCGACAAATCATTTTTATAATAATAAATACTCTTATCTCTACCTACACATAAAAAATCAAAATAAATTTACGCCGACCCTGTTCATTTCAAATATGAATGTATACTGTAATTTGTTGATTAAACAACAGACATAATGTATCTGTAAATAATTTGTTGACCTCAAGCAAATTATTCATATTCAAATAATAATATACGTACATATTTTAATAAATAATCAATAGATACCTACACAACATCGTATTTTGATAAACTTTCTACTTGAATATTATTCTCTCTAGCAGTCTAGCCTATCTCAAACAGACAAAAAATTCTTCACTTTTCACTCGATTGGAGAACGTAAATATCATCAAAAATTCACATATTTACTTCTCACAGAATTATTATAAATTATTTCGAAACTTGAAAGAAAACAAGTTTTATTTCTGCGCTGAGACGTTTTAAGAATTTTCCGGGGAGCAGACTAGTTAAAAATACATTTTTCTATTATAAGATTGTGACAATGGGTGTTTCTTAAATTTAATTTTTTTTTGTGTTACTGGGTAGTCTTTCAGCTAAAATTAAAAATCCAGAGTGCTTTCAGGTTTGTTTGAGAAAAGGGGTAGTAAGATTTCCTCTTTTGGTTTCGAATACATTTTTTCGTCAAATATTATGAATCTTTAAAAATGATTTATCGGGAAAAAGGACTATTTAAGTAATTTGTTATTTATAGCGACGTTTCGTCCCTTGCCTGGGACTTTTTCAAGCTTTATAACTATTAAATGTTTTGATCAAGTAGATATAAAAGTTAAAATACACATGTAAATATAAATTTTAGTTAAACAATTGTTCATTAAAAAGTTTGCAATAATTCCGTTTTTAAAAATTTTTTTTCCCGACAAATCATTTTTATATTAATTACCAAGGACAAAAAAGAAAAAAAGTCATTATGAATCTATTATTCGCGGGTATATTTAAATCCTATTTCAGCATCTGATGAATTAGAAGAAAACAAAAAAAAAACATTTACCTACTTGATTCATTTTGACGTCAAACTATGCGCGGAAAAAATGAATAAGTAATCAAGAGTAACAGGATACGTGTTAAAATAATATATTCTAAACATATTCTATTTCTTCAAGACACATTTTGCATAATTTATTCACGATGTTCCAATTTTAATAATAACTATTAAACATAATGCTTTGGGCACATTTTAATTAATTTTGCATAGTTAATGTTACACACGTCACTTGCTAATATTTCATCATTTACATTACCCGTTGAAGAGACTTTTTTAAAAATTAATATTCAATCTTGTAATTTATTTAAAAGTAAAATTTCACCATTAGAAAGACCGGCAACATTGATAATGACAATCTTTCGAAACTATATTACATCTGCAATATTTGAAAGGGGAAAAGTAAAAGCGCGGTTACCCACCCACGTCTTAACTTATTTTGTTAATATTAGTGCAGTAATATCTGCAAAGAGATACTATCAATTAATAATTTCAAAACATTTTTACCTGTTACTAAAGAAGTACAATAATCCTATAGTGGAAAAGCAAAATACAAACGGAATTTAATTATTAACTTAGGTCCGATTTATTATTTTATTTTTAGACTTTAAAGAAAGGTTATCAAATCTTTTATCTCAGCAACTATACTAATCCAAATTGAAAAATTATTTAACTGTTTGAAAGCGTTTATCTCAATCGCGTGCGGAACCGCGGGTAGCGGCTACTATTATCTATTATATGCGCACGCTTTCACATGCAAGTGTGCGGCCGATAAGTCTCGAAAAACTCAATCGATTTAAACGAATTTTAGTACGAAAATTGAAATTCATTAAGAAGAGTTGAATTTTTTAGATGAAAATACCAAAAAAATTATCAGAATTGTTTCAAATTTGAAGTTTAATCTGTATATATAAAAAGTGTGTTAATCTGTCTGAGATTAATCGACTTCGATACCATTTGACCGACCATCATGAAAGTTGGCACATATAATATGTATTTTTTCACGGAAAATGAACCTGAAATTTGGTTGATCCAAATCATTTCAGGTCAAATCTCTAATATGGTTTACATTCTTGAGGATGGACTTATTGTCCGAAACGATCGTCGAGAAATAATTTAATTTTTTTTTTGTAGAATTTTCAAGTGTTTTTGTTTATCTGTTAAATACTAACCGATCATTACGTCATTTTTCCAGGTTTCAACTGTTACTTTTATACTTTCTTCTTTAATTGCGATTGTATAGGGTTTCTCAAAATTAGACAACGATTTTCTCTTCGTATTATTATTTATAGACTATAACATTACTACTGAAGGTTAAAATTGTATTATTTCACATATTCTACACAATATTGTTTAGAAATTCAGAATTCGTACCCATCTACGCATAGTTCGTAGCAAGCATTGTACGACTGTTAGGTAATTGCATTGTTCACTTTGAGAAAGAATTGAACTATGCATTATTGTGAAATACGCATTGTTTAAAACAAGGAATCTCGCTGTGCTGCACTGTTATAATAATATAGTTGTTTCCGAAACTTAAATTGTGGTTGTCATTAATTACAGATTTTTAATTAATATATTTTTAGCTTGCTTTAAAAAATGAGGATGATTTTAGTTTCCCTCTATAAGAAGGGGAGAGATTGTAGACTATAGATGCTAGACAACTGAGGTCATTAACCTCCAATTCCTACAGAGGAATGTATACTTCGTCTAAGGAAAAAGGGAGCCAGTACGCATATACATTATACATAGAACCGAAATTTCTATACGAAACCATGGGTTATGCACATTCTTTCCACAGGCGTACTTTACCCGGCTATTTTTAACATAAGTTTGTAAAGATAAAACTTCAAAATGTCAATTTGCCTTCTCGTAATTCGAAATATTCTGACATACTGTAAAGAAATATTGACGAGTATCACGTTTTTGCCATTTTTAGGGCAAAAATATGTTGTTTTTTTTAACTTTTAAGCGCAGTAAGCCCAATTTGGTGAAACTTAATGCTTAATTATCGCTAATAAAAACAGTATTAAAATGAATTTTGCGATCACAGTTCGAAATTTACCGAGTGCATATTTTAAAATCTGAGGGATCAGTCAGATTAATCACCTTGCACTCTCTATGCGAAGAAAATGTTTGAACCCAAAAAATAACAGGAAAAATGATTATTATATTCCTAGCGGACCCGTGCGATTACTTCGCACCGTTAATAATGTGATTTGCTACTACGTCACTTTATATTACAGACAACTGCTAAAATAAACAGATTGCCACAAGATGGCTAAATTTTAAACTGTAGTTTTTTAATGAAAACATGAATTTTAAGATACTAACTTAGTTTTCGTCATTAGAGAAAAAAATAATCTCCCAAATGGAGTATCAAATATTAATTTTGATACAGTATTAAGGGAGATATTTCTTACCGACAAAAAACACCTTTGAGAAATAATATATACCGATAATTAAACCCACGCAATAGAAAAATTGATAAAAAATAGGTGATTGCAGAATTAAGGGAAAATCCATTTTATCCTTTTTTTGAAGCCGGTTGAGTTGTTTAATCATTTATATTCCAACTTAAAAATCTATTATTAGCGGGGAATTCTAAACGGGTCAGTTGGAGGAAAAACTGTTGTTTCAAATTCAGTTACTTAAAAACTATTTTTTAATCGATTCATCGAAAAATACGTGTAAATTTACCATTTACATGGACAACGTCCGTTTGTTTCTATTCATTGAATTTACAACAAATATCCAAAGATAAATATCAGCAAATCAACACGACCCATTGTGCAATTAGACATGACACCATAACAATTATTAGTCAAATTCCCATGCTGTACAAAGATAAACAAATAATTGCTTTTTTATCTGAATTTGTTTATAAATGGACATTATGTTTTGTTAAAAAGTGTTCCGTTCTCACATTTAGAAGAAATGCAATTAACAGAAATTCTATTTTGTGTAAATATTCTTTTGTTTTCTGTATTATCATCTATCAATTGCGTTCGTTGTATAGGCAAAAAACCATTCTGTATGGAAAATATAAACCCTGATCTTTCATCTCTAGATGCGTTAGATGAAATTTATTTCTACTCCGTTTACTTAAAAAAAATTCGAATCTACGTTAAAATTTTCTCAGCATCTTACAGCAAACGAAACTCCATTTTCTGAATTCTTTCGTTCACGCTTTTACATTACACTTATTTTGAGCTCAAAGCAATATTCAATATTCAATTCGACGCAAATGATGCCATTCATTTAATATACCGCCAATCAGCGTCGCATCTTGTCAAGCATGGTTCGAACTTTCATGATATTCGGCCGCTTATCGCTAAATGGCATGGATTTTAATTTAAAAATTCGAGAAGAGGTGGTTAGTGACACTAACTACCAAGACTGAGAGTTAAACATAATGGGTATATATTATTTCTCAAAGGTGTTTTTTGTCGGAATGAAATATCTCCCTTAATACTGTATCAAAATTAATGTTTGATACGCCATTTTGGAGATTATTTTTCTCTATTATGACGAAAAATAATTTAATATCTTAAAATTGTTTTCATTAAAAATTTTAACAATTTCATTACAGAAAATAATATTCAGAAAACACAAACGTCGCCATGTGATGGCAACCTGTTTATTTTAACAGTTGTCGGAAATTTTAAGTGATGTAGTGGCGCTGAAGTCTCTGAATAGAATAGAATAAAATAATTTGCACTGATTTTTCACTCGGCACGTGGTAGAACATGATTAATAATAACAAGTAATTAAAAAAACACTTGAAAGTTCTACAAATAATTCTTTATTTCTCGACGATCGTTTCGGACAATAAGTCCATCCTCAGGAGTACAAAAACTATATGTTAGAATAGAATAAAATGTATTTCCACCCTATTATATTACGTAACTGACCACTAACGGTGCGAAGTATTCGCACGGATCCGCTAGTTTAAATAAAAACGAAAATCAGGAATGGAATTCTGGCGTATCTGACTATGGTACCATCTTAACGACATTTTCGACGCGCAGGGGTATGACCGTCCCTCCCATTCTAAAATACGCCTGTGCTTCTTGACATGCAATTTGCATTTGTTTATTTATCTCCTTGGCAACTTTTATCTGTAGATCGATGTCTCAGGCCTCCGTTGATAGACAAGAGTGGTTGATAGAGGAGTGAGGACACGCCGCACACGGTTCATTTTTTGTCAATGTGTAAAAGCACGCAAGTCATGCGGCCAAATTGCTTATGTCAGTTTTTTGTTAAAAAATATTTATGGCGATTTAATCTTGCAGTTCATTGAATGATCCGGAATTTCATTTTGTACTGCATTGAAAAAAAAACAGTTAACTCGTTTGAAACTAGGTACTTTCTGAACTCTGAATTCATACTCATTCATACGTCTTGACGGACGGACAACAAAGTGATTCTATAATGATTCAGTTTGTTAAAATAAAATGGGGTGATCTCTTGGCCCAAATGTACCACATCCTGAAAAGATTTGTGTGCTTCCCTCTTTTACTGGATCTAGTCAGCAAATGATCTGGATCTTCTTATGAGCTCCAGACGATTGGCTACTAGATTGTGCTGTGGAACTATTCCATCTTCATCAATGTAGCCAAAGATAGTTGCCCTCCTGTAAGTTAAGGTAGTTGTCGTGGTACAATATTGTGAAAAAGTTATAGATTATACGCGCCACAAAAGTATACTAACTTGTAGCTAAGTGATCCATAATTTGTACGCAAGACTGTACCCGTGGAAACGTAACCCATACAGTATTCATATGCATAAATATGTTTCTATAAATTGTTGAACTTTAAACCGTTATTTATAAATAATTAGACGGTCAAAAATGTTTTCTTATTTTTTTTTAAACTCATAACAAATGCATTGAAAGACTGTCAGTTTTTGGAAAGTTTCTGACAGTTAGTTCTTTTTTTATAAATAAGAAACTGGTTCAGAACTACAGAGATCGTATACAAGCAATGTTAATTATCCAATTTTTAATTGAATTTATCTCGGATTATATACGGTCGATCGACTTCAAATTTTCAGGGTAATTGTATTTTCATGTCCTTAATAAGTATACAAAAATTAAAAATTTTCTGACGGTGTGCCTTAACTACGACAACTACCTTAAAGCCTCACATTCGAACACGATATGGGTGACTGTTTCATCCTACATTTCGCAAAATCTATGTAGTGTTGATTCCTGCTGTATCCCCTTTAACATATATGTAGGTGTTTTCTCACGAAAGCATGACCGGTTAAAACGGTTAAAAGACCAACCTTTCTGAGTGTCAGTTTGTTTCATTCTAAGGTACTGAACCTTATAAAATCTACTTTCCATTTATGCTTATTGAGCACCCGGTGCGCGCTTCATACGATATTTTGTCACAGCTGAAGGTGCCGTAAAATATTACCAAAAAATCGACATAAATAATACTGCTTTGTGACCACTGATACTGTTGAAACACCTGCAACCTTGTAGATTTAAACATGATATCGTATCACAGGAGGGTTCGCCCCCATCAAACTAATCCATTTGTTACAGTGTATTGTTTATTTCACTACAACAGTATTATGAGTCATACATTCACAAACTGCATTTTATATACCCTAACTATAAACCCATTTTACTTATTAGGTAGGTATGAATAATTTTCCACAATCATAAATAACAGAAATAATGTTTTCCAATTTCGTACTTCATTGGAACATAACAAAGGTATGGATAATTTTCCACAATCATAAATAACAGAAATAATGTTTTCCAATTTCGTAATTCATTGTAACATAACAATGTATGGTGCTCTGACTTTATAAATGAACATTAGGTTTGTTTGGTTATAGTGTAAAAAATGTTAACACTTTTGACACTGCTGCGTTTGTTATACAATAGTGTAAGATTCACTGACCTGTTTAGTATTTCAGTATGGGACTAACAGTGTAATTGACGGGTCATTCTGAAGATTTTGGTTATTTTCAAACCCGAAATTATAGAATGGGAGTCACAATGGATTGACTACTTACAAAACACTACAAGAGAAAATAAAAATTGAATGAAGCCAAGGCGTCGCTTTGTCTGCAAAAACTGCAGCGGACCGTCCTCCTAAAGCCCCGGTCACATTTTAGGCGAAATGCTTTCCAATGCTGGACGAATAATAGTTCAATAGAAGCTGAGCGTCCAACGTTGGTATTGAAAGACATTCGAGATGTTGTTGGCTTTTTTATATAGATACTAGCAATCCGGTCCGACTTCGCCCAGATTACCTATTAAAGATTGACATAATTTATGCTGTAGTGGACTTTCTTATAGAATAATAGGCGAATTTGACCGACGTTGCTTCGCCCCGAGCATCATGTCGCGCAGTTCAGGAATTTCAATCTTCTGCCCGTGTGGTGTATACTATTTTTCTTTATATCCGGTCGAAAGTGCGTTTATCATCAAAATTTTTAATTATTATTGGAAAATAAATGAAAATTTACCATTTACCCCCCCCCCCTATCTCCTACTAGACCGATTGAGTTGAAATTTGGTACACATACGTAAGTCGGTGACCCAAAGACGGACGTGTTACGTAAATAAATAAATTTTGCACATGGGGGCAATTTTTGAGAAAAAAATAGGAAATTAAAAAAAAAAGTTTTGCAAGCTGTACCGTCTGACATATCAAATGAAAGGGCTTGCGGTAAGGGTCTCAAATATATTTTTTTTTATAATTTTAAAAAAAATAGTTTTAAAGTTATTTAAGAAAATAGATGAACAATTGACCACCCCCCCCCCCCGCCTTATCGCCGAAACTACTGCGCCTAAAATTTTGAAAAAAATAGGGAATGTCGGGTCTCACCCATAGTTACAGGAAAATTGAAACGAAAATCTTAAAGTACTCACGGAAAACGGAATAGAACGGAACCCTCTTCTAGCACGTTCGACTCACACTTGGCCGTTTTTTTTTTGAGGGCAGTTCAATTTTTGTCATTTATTTTGTCGGTATTGGATATTTATACGTCTCTAAAAATGCAATGTTTTATTCAACTTCATGTTCAAGTGTATCGGTCGATGCGGATGAGCTAGATAACGAAAACAACTTTCGACTGTTTGGCCGTGGCATTGGCTGATTGTTGAAGTGGCGTACCAACCTTACAAGTTACAACCAACGTGCAGACGCATTCAACTTACACCGCGTTTAAAATGCTCTCTACCTGCCGCGCGAAAGATGATTAGCAACTTCACACAGACACCATACCGCGCACAGCCGCAACTGTGTATTAAACGATGCACGACGTTGCCAGGTGCGTTTAAAGACGTCCGTCTCAGCTTTCTAAAAAATTCCTCTTAGGTAAACTTTAGCACTAATGAATTTATCTTTAACTAGCGGACCCGTGCTAATTTTTCGCACGGTTAGTGGTCAGCTACGTAATATAACAGGGTGGAAATAAATTTAATTCTATTCTATTCATCAGCGCCTCTATGTCACTTAATATTACCAACAACTGTTAAACAGATTGCCACAAGCAGGCAATCTGTTTGTTTTTTCTTAATGTTATCTTTTTAAATCTTTAAATATTCTATTCAGAGACATCAGCGCAACTGCGTCACTTAATATTACCGACAACTGTTATAATAAATAGATTGCCACCAGATGACGTACGTTTATCTTATTTTATTCTATTCTATTCAGACTTCACATTAATTTTAAGATATTAACTTAATTTTCGTCACTGGAGAGAAAAATAATCTCCAAAACTGCGTATCAAACATTAATTTTGATACAGTAAGAGAGATATTTCATACCGTAAAAAAACACCTTTGAGAAATAATATAAGTATTTCTACCGATTATTGAAGTAAAACTTCTTTAGCGAGGATATCGGTTTTGAAATTTAAGAGAAACATTGACAACGAAAATTATAAATATAAATATACATATAAATAACATCTATGACTAAATAGTTTTAGTTCTCCCACGAGATTATGTGGATGAGGCCCACAATTTTTTTTAAATTTAAGGTGACTGTTTATCAGTTGTTTAATATACCCTTTTTTTCGCCCGCATAGCTCTAACTTACGAGAATGGGAATGTTGACTGTATTCAAATAAAAACAATTTTAACGAAAAGTAGTAGTTTCTATGATAGAAATACTAAAAAACACTATATTTTTCCTTATTTTTAAGGAATTTAATTAATATTTAATAAATAAAACCTAATAAAATCACTCTCAAGTCACGTGACAACAGACACCAATCAGAGCGCATGACGTCATATGTTCAGCCGCTGTTAAAAAACTTCATTGTTTGGTTAATATTTATAGTGTGTAATTTATTATTATTTGTTTATAGGAAACGTCAAATTACATGTAACTATAGCAACGACTACGAAACAACTTTTCATCACCTCAGTTTAATAACGTTTATGAGCACAGAATATGCATCTATAGGATGGTAGCTCCCGTGTAAACTTTTAAGCCTCCTTTGGTATGAACAGGTGAAGTCACGCGACTAGTATTGGCAAATATTTGTGGCTATATTAGGTACTTATGCACGATTTAAAACACTTTCCCAAAAATAGTCAACATCCCTATTACTGTTGGCACCATGGAACTAATGGTTGGCACTGTTCAGCTGGGCGCAACCCCGGATGCAAAACTGTAATACGGTTTTATTTCAATCACGTGCGGAGCCGCGGGTAGCGGCTAGTGAGTAATAAAGTCTTCATTCTCCAGATTTACGTTTTTTTCCAGTCTGACAACAGTGCTTTAATAATATACGCATTCTTCCCCCTTTCCCCCGTACGTCTCTACAGGTACAATGACGATTAAATGCATACGGTGAAATCAGCAAACTAGAAGCCGCTCCAACTTACCATTCTAGCGCTGGGTTCTACATTATTCATTATTTTACGTACCATCAACAAACAAATGAATGTATGCACGCCGCAAATCGATGTCGCTGATTTAGGTCTCAGTTTAATGTCCGTCTTCAGAAAGGACAGGCATTTAAATTCACGACGCTATAGGTACGGGTACTGTTAGTTTCACGAAGTATTTACATGTCTATACTTCGTGGTTAGTTTTATGAATGGTAACTATGGTAACAGCACCGTCGTTAAGTGGCGTACCTGTCCTTTCTGAAAACAAGCCTAATTATTGTGACAAAAATATTTCGTGTCCACAATAGAGATTTCATTATTGTACCGTGTATCTCATATTTTAAAGCCATCCCTAGAAAATAAGCCATGCACGGTTTTTGAAGTTTCTTAAAATATAAGCCATGCCTCGAAAATAAGCCATGTTAAGCAAAGCTAAGCACGACCGATTGGGTTCAATAATTTTACAAACAGTAAGATCTAATGAACTTCCCACTGGGAGTGATAATTCGAATAATAATGACGATGTTCCAGAAGAAGATGATATTAATGTTATATTTGAATAAATAAGTCTAATATTAGCTAGTCTGATACTTATTTATGTTCATTGTACTTACATGAAAATATAAATTCAAAAGATATTATTAATTTTTTTATACATAGGTGCCTAAAAAATTCTTCAAAAAAATATAAGCCATCCCTTGAAAAGCCACGGTACGATTTTTAAGAAAAAAAATATATAAGCCATGGCTTACAATGTGAGATACACGGTATCCTTTCAATAGTATATTACACCACAAGAGCAGAAAGTTAAATTTGCTGCACTGTGCGTCATGATGCCCGAGGCGTTGCGTATTGCAGGAAATTCAACTTTTTGCCCGTGTGGTACATACTATTTTTCTTCATACCCGGTCGAAAGTATGTACTTTCACCAATATATAAAAAAACTTATTACTTTCAATTTTCAAGTGTACAATTTTGAGGTTATACGTAATGACACATGGATCTAGTAATGTCCATGTAATAACAGCAGTTATCTACTACTGTCTATACTGGCGAACACGTGACTTGGCAAACGGCAGTCTCACTTATCAGTGCGCATGACAAAACTGTTTTGGCAGACGGTATGCGAGTAATTACAGCAGTGCATAAATATTAATTTAAAATCGAATCAGAAAGTACGTACTTTCGGCATGGTATGAAGAAAAAAATATTACAATATTTTAGATTCAGTTAGAGCAAGAGTAACCAAGTTCAAAACCAATATATTTCCGAAAATGCAAAATAAGTAGGAATTGTTTTGTTTTTTATCTTGGGATTTACTGTATTTTATCTATCTTATCAAAATAAATCAAATTTTGATATAGATAATACACTTTACCAGCAGATACATAATTTGTTATGACACTTTGACGTAGGTCAATCTACCTTATTATTTTAATTTATGCAACGAACTGAGCTATTATTTACTAAACGCAGATTATCCACATGATGCCAATTTCGAATTTGAATTTGCTATGTTAATAATTGCATAATGTGCAGCACCGGCCCTGGGGTAGAGCGAGAGGAGCGGTCGCTCTAAGCGCCAAGTGGCAAGGGGCGCCGAAAAGCCAAATTCGAAAACCAAATACTAATTTAATTATATAGAGGTAGGAATTTCCTTAATGTTAAAGAAGCAAAAGTATAATAATAAAAGCTACTTGATTTAATTTAAATTCAGTAGGATGTTTGCAATAAAAGTTGATTTTTGAAAATTCGGGACTTATTATTTATTTAACATAAAACCGAAGTAATTTACGTGAAACGAAAGCGTCGACCAAAAAGCGCTGAAAGACAATCTCGCCCTACCTTGATCAAGGGCTACGGCGGCCGGCGTTGATAATATGAATATGAAACCTAAAAAATGTTAAAAACGGTATCACAAAATATCAAAATGAGACGTCAAAGCAACAAAAGGGCTTACAGAAGATATGAATACACAGCTGTGAATTCTGACGATAAGTTGATAATGACAGCAATGTTGATAACGTCAAATTTTCATCCATGGTGAAAACATTGCATGCGAGTATTTAAATTAATCTATGCTTTTGCAATACAAACGGATATCAAAGCTTGTTGAGGTGTTTTATCCGCTGTATTGCACGGAATAATCTAAATAGTGGTGGATTTATGCGCTTGCAACAAGTCTTTCAATAAACAAATTCATGCAATATAGCGTGTGTTGTATAAATTTCGTTCTCTATTTGTCGCGGGATTAATTTTAGTGGTCCCGATATGTCTTAGAACCGATTGTTCAAAACTGAGAACAATTAGTAAATTACTTTTTCCGATAATAATTTGCAGAACTATAGATATCATTTAACTATTTCATTTTTGAAGTTATACTTCTGTTGGCACATTGAGAGTAAATTTTTCTCTGTTACAGAAGTTGCGCACGCAGCATGCAACGAAAATGAGACACCATGAAGTTAGTTATTAATTTAATATGAATGTACTACGTGTATCGGCAATGTTTAAATCGTCGATAAAGCTGATTCTTCGATGCTGTATAGTTTTACTTTGGATTCATAGATGACACGTCTCATTTCTCTGTTCTATCCAGAGTTGTCCACCTATTATTCAAAGTAAATAAGTACTACTGGAAGTGAACAGGCTAACATCTTCCTATAGATATCCTGTTTTATTTTATCAATGCACATCTTTAACGAAAATGCAAATATTAATTATCACGATCATGCCAAAGAAGTATCACTTCTGCCGCGCGTACATTAGTACACGCACCACAATTTTGTCATAATACTAGGTAAGAATTTAACTTAGGACTAATATGTCAAATAATAGCTTCGTATAAAATTATATTACGCAGCAAAACACACAACACATTTAAACGAAAGAATACAGAGACTAAAATTTAACCCCTTAATACACCCCTTAAAATAACATTTTTTTCTTAATTGTAATATTATTATCAATCTAACGTCTACACCGAATTAAATACACCCTTCAATAAATAAGTCACTATCTGCAAACTAGTGTTTTCATAAAATTTGTAAATCCGGTCCTGTCGGGCCGATTTTATTAAAATTGTGGGGACACTTTTTAATCACTACCAGAGGATTAAATTTCAATTTTGAAACGATTCGGAGAATTTTTTCGGTATTTTGGGGCCCAAAAACAGTTTTCAACCCCTAAAAACTACCCTTAAAATAGCCCGATTAGGCCCATTTTAAATAGGCTTCTTGCGGTGATGGGTTTCAACACGTGGCCCAAATTTCGTTGAAATCAATTAGCTCTTTCGAAAGTTATCGCGCGTACACACATATATATATATATATATATATATATATATATATATATATATATATATATATATATATATATATATATATATATACATATATATATATAAACATTTTTAAAAATGGTGCCAAAGTGCTTAGGAGGTTATGAAACGTCGAGAAATTTTGGTCCGACCCCTAGGTCCCGCCATCCGACCGACGCCAATAGTGTATGTTGCCATATGGCAAATACACTAATAAACTGGACGCAATTTTTAGACAGATCTTGTCGTTCTTGAGTGATTTTGATAAATAGACAGACACAATTTTGGGGACTCATTATCGCGTCTTATCATATTTTATTTCACAGCGGCAACGCGTATAAGTTAGTATTTGCAAAAAAAAAAAAAAAAACAATAATAACCAAGAAAATATCATCCAGAATTTTTGTCTGTCTATCTGTTTTTACCAGTATTACACGACTTAACCAGTTTTAATGAGACTTTGTACACTAACTGGTACGCAACCTGAAAGGTTTTTGACTTCAACTGTCAAATGTGATCTTAATTCATGTGAAGATTATTTTTTTAATGATGGTCTACGGACTATGGTCTATGAGACGAAGTGCTTTGTTGTTAAACGATGGATTTGTAGACGTCAAACTAATATACAAATTTCGCAATAGTTCGAAATTCGAATTATTACATGCATTAATCGGGCTTTGATACCATATTATAAACCGCAATTAAAATAAATATAGCCGAAAAGGTAACAATTGCACGATTGGCATGTGCATCGCTAACTTGTGGCAAATACTGCCTCATAAATTGTCTCATTAGACAGTCAATGTAAAAAAAATTACAAGTTAAATTTTTTTTCATGCTACAAAATTTTTATGTGCAATTTCTTTTCAAGTAAATTGACTATTTCGCAGAAATCAGGCGATTTACACAAAAAAGTCTAATTTGCAGCCTATTATAATGAGACTGGATTTTACACTACACATTACAGAAGTAAAACTGATATATAAATAATTGTGATAAAAAATAAATAATGACACCGATCATCGGGTTCGAACCCACGAAGCAACCATTTTACCTCGCCGCAACCTTAGTTAATGTTTTACAGCCGGTTTTTATAGTATATGGTATACGTACATTGCAACACGTTCGTTACATTTTCGATCTCATGAATCAATTACCCTACTACACCGTGCCAAAAGAAATTTTATTTAAAAAAATTATCAGAAATATATAGTTGTTGTAGTTCTCGATTCTAGTTCAACGGGTTAATTCGTGTTGCGCTTGTAAAGAGAGTATACATAGAATTTATTTATATTTTCGATTTTACTGATTTACTTAAAAACAAAAGAATTCGTAAAGCTGGCTCTGCAATCTGTATGTACTATGACCGTTTGCCAGAGGCGTAATTATACTGTTTGAGGCCCGAGGCAAATTCACCGGATGGGGCTCTCCCTCAATGTAAAGAAGCTCAACCAACGTTATATCTTTTTCTGGCCGTATCCGACGAATGCGTTCAAATCTTGGTAATTTTTTTTGTTTAATTTGTGTATGTATTTTAGTAGGTAACTTAAATTAATCGAATACAAAACTAATAAATTTTACTTAATGTTGTAATAATAGATGCTAGAATCACCCTGTGCTCACGACCCTTTTGGGCCGGGGGTCCTCTCCGGCGGAGGACCGTATCATTTTGCCCGTCCTGCCACCCTATTGTAACGCCACTGCCGTTTGCTGAACAACATTGCATATATACAGTTCGGCCGTCGCGGAAGTGACAAATCGTCAAAACAAAATTCCGCGAAAATTCATTCGTTTTTTCATTCAAGTTGTTTAATGTTCGTTTACATTCAGACTCAAAGATTGCACAACGAACATGATGCTACCAGCTTCGTATAATTATATT